>CM069139.1:68722810-68809378 GCA_035221665.1 Okamejei kenojei
ACAGATCAAAAAAGGTGAAGACCCAGATGAACAGAAACTCCTTGGATCCATTGACCCTAGCTTTGGCGAAAATCCTATATCGTAAACTTCAATTGGCACCAAAACCAAACACAAAGGTTTAGTACCAGTTAAAGTGGGCATCCAAAGAAGGGTGTAACTTACTGGTAGAGTGCAGGTAGAATCAATGCACCATGACCCAGAACCAGGCCCTGACAATCAATTACAACAATGCATGGTCCCTGATCTCCTCCAATAACTCACTCCTGAAAATGTTACGCAGATTGATTGCCGCAATCCCATTTCCCAGACCTGTCCTTGTTTTCTCAAGATTTGGGTCTGCGGTGACTTGTGATCCAGATCTGGTTTTCAATTTAAGAAGTTGCTCCTAAGTAGAAAGACAATGTCAATGAAATGATCCTGAAATGAAGATGTCCTTCTTGCACCTTCCCCTGATGTGCTGCAGAATTACTGAGTAAGTGCGGAGATAGAAATTACTGAGTTAGTTGGTTAGAAAACAGTCAGCTGCTGGAACCTGTAGAAAGCAAGGACGACCTGTGGGAGTAACACAAGGAGTCAGGCAGCATCTGTGAATACATGACATTTGCTAATATCTCTCCACAGATGCTGACACCATTGAGTTCTCCAGATGCTCTCTTCTTTTTGGCTGGCATCTGCTAGAGGTTGGCTTTCGCAGGAAATGCCTGACCAATTGCCAAAAGATCGAGAGTCAAGAGTCAAAGTCAAGAGTCTTTGATTGTCATATGTTCGATGCCCAGAACAATGAAATCTTATTTGCGTAGCACAACAGAATATATAAACAAAGTACACTATAAACAATAAAATAAACAAAAAAAAGAATCAGAGTGGTGACCTGTATTACTGTATATATATAGATTTTGTATATATAAATTTATAATATATACGACACACACCCCTAAAATAAATAAATAAATAAATAAATATCTAAATATATAGATATATTTCTATATATAAATATATAATATATATGTTTTTGTGATTATATATATATATAAATATAATATGTTAAGCATTAACTACATGGACTTGGGGGATTTGTCTTGTTTTTGACTATTTTTTGTTTTTATGTGTATGGAATAAATCAAATATAATATAAATATATATAAAAATATACTATATATTATATATTATATATTTGGAGGTGTCGTGTTTTTATTAGCTTGAAGGCTGTATGGAATGAACCGGGATTCCTGAACCTGACATTATTTTTTTAGGCTCCTATCTCTTCCTTCCCGATGGCAGGAGTGAAATCAGAGCAAATCCAGGGTATGTGGGTCTTGATGAATGCTGGCTGAGATTTTTTTAGGCAGCAACTCCTGTAAAACGCTTCTTCTTGGTGGGGAGGTTGGAACCCGTGATGGACGAGGAGTCCATCAAGGATGACAAGGGGTAGGGTGGGTGAGTGGGGGAGATGAGGAAAGCATGTGTTTAGTTTGAACTTAGAGAAATCCACCGTTCATTAACCACTGGATAAGACACAAGATTCTGGAGTACTCAGTGGGGCCGGCACATTCACAGGAGAGAATAAATGGGTGACATTTAGGGTCAAGACCCTTCTTCATATATATTGATTTATAAGGTGCCCAAAGCGTTCCTTCATATATTTGTAATGACTGAAAATATTGTAACAGATGCAATTGGCTAACAATAGCTTAATGACATACTTCTTAACATTGGTAATATGTTGAAATATTAATAATCAACGACCACATAGTCAAAAAACGAACAGAGGATGTAACTTCGCGGTAGCTGAGGAGCCCAAATCTGCCACCGGTCACTGCTGGTCCCATTCTATAACGTCCATTGAAGAGGTCTGTCCTCACTTCCCCCCTCCATCATGGTCTGGTTTGCTCAGCCACCAAGCAACGGCATCCGAGGCAGCAGCAAATCATCCGAACAGCTTAGCGAAGGTATTGGCTGCAACCTTCCATCCAATGACGAACTGTACACTGTAAGGGGCCATGAAGCGAGCATTGTAAGAACATCTCTTACACACTCGCACCCTGGCCCACAAACGCTTTGAATCACATTCCCCTGGAAGGCGACTCAGGACAGTCAAAGCAGACACATCCAGACATAAAAGTAGCATTTATCCACTAGAAGATAATCGCTGCTCAAAACCAAAAAGCTGTAGCCTCCTTTATGCTCTGGTATTCTATTTAATACACATTGTTTAATCGATAATGCTTTATTATTAAATTTAATGTTTTATTTGTCATTCCTAACTGACACTGTTTGTCATGTTTCACTTGCGGGCGAGCACCAAGGCAAATTCCATGTAAATGTGAATACATGCCAATAAACATGATTAATTAATAATTTTGTTCATGTGAATGGTTGTATGTTATTTTGACTGAATGTGGGTGTATGGGAGTGTGGAAGACTGAATTATTCCTCTGTCCCTGGCTCCACAGCCCAGATAACATCTGTGGCTTCGCAGCTACCAAGGGCTGGTGCAAGGAAAAATTCATCTCCATTTCTTGAGAGAGCTATGTCAAGTTTTCATCTGGGTTCAGAGGTCCCAAAAAGTGTGTGGATTGAGCTTTATATTCAAAATCAAATGACCTGGTAAGCAGCTTTCATATTCCTTATTACCTTTGGTAATCATTCACTTTCCAAAAAATAATTTTAATGAAAACATGTTTCAGGGATTGGAATAGAGAATATTACATATATAGCATACAATGTCATGCGTGGACCAGATAGGCTTAAGGGCCTGGTCTGTGGCCAAACGATACTATGCCTCTATAACTGAGTACATAACTCCACGCTGAAACATCTCTCTCTTTATTCTGACACCCTGCAACAATGTCCATGCATTATATAGCATCTTTAATGGAACGCAACATGCCAAGGCACTTCAGGGGAATGCTATCGGGCAATACGGAGTGCCAAGCTCACGTATCAGTATATACAAGGCAGGTTACAAAAAGCTTTGGCAAAGGCCATATGTTTAAAAGAAGGAGAGAGAAGTGAAGGTTTAGTAAGAATGCTGTTCATTTGTTTTAAAGAGCCAAACAGCTGAAGTTAATAACACAAAAGCGGATCTGCAATCATTAGCAATGAACAAAAGTCCTGAATGAGATGATTGCATAAACCCTGGATAACCTTAGGACTGAATGGATGGAGGCAGGGAGTGGTGTTGGAATCCATGCACTTTAACTTTTCCAAGGAAATTATAGAATTATTTAGAGTTGTCTCTTGGTTATATGTCTGTGGGTAATTGTTTTGACTTTGTCAAGAGCTAATCTCATTGGTTACAATGGGAAAACATTTGGTTATGTTTCAAATTTAATAATAACTAGACCAAGGGGACCCGTTGGGGTCCCTCTCCTCAACACATCAACGCGGGTTGCGAGGGGGGGAGTGGGGGGAGCAAGCGGCATCACATACACACACACCGCCCCCCAAATACTATGAGAGGCGGGCGACGGGGCGGGGAGGGGTGGGGCCGATACAAGAAACGGGAGAGGGGTAGGGGAGAGGGATCAGATGGAGGAGAGAGAGGGGTGAGGGTGGGGTGGGGGGGAGAGGTGGTCGGGAGGGGAGAGAGGAGGGGGGGAGATGAAGGCGTAGTGAGAATGTTGAGAGGGGGTAAAGAGAGGGAGAGGGGGTTGGATGGGATAGGGGGTGGAGGAGTAGTGGGGGTGGGGTATGGGAAGAAGAGAGGTAGGGGAGAGAAGAGGGAAGGTGGAAATATATATACAGGCAACAACAAACTAATATATGTACGCTCTTTGAAAAAAAAAGGGGTGCTGGATTAACTCATCGGTCATGCAGCATCCCTGGATAACAAGGATAGTGGCGTTTAGGGCCGGACACTTCTTCAGACTACGTCTTTCTCAGATTCCTTGTGCCACCAAGTCGCTATATTACCTCACAAAGCACCAATAATACTTTACGATTACCACATTAAGCCAATCCACTGGCGGTCACAGTGGCTCAGCTGTTAGAGCTGCCTGCCTCACATCACCATAGACCTGGTTCGAACCCACTGACCTTGGAGTTTGCATATTTTCCCACTGTTGGACACACATGTTATTTCTTTGAGTATCATCGACCATAAGTCAAAAGGAGTTGAAACAGGGCTTTCAGAGCCAACTTGCCCACACCGACCAACATGTCCCCATCTAGACCTCCATTGCTGGAGTTTGGCCCATATCCATCTAAACCTGACCTCATCAATAACCTTCTATTTTTTCTAATCGATATTGCGATAGTCCCCCAGCCTCAACTACCTCTTCCACAGCAGCTTGATCCAATAACCCATTTGCGTGATAAGGTTTATCAATTCAGATTCCAAAAATCATTATTTCCCCCCTTCAGCCTTAAACCTATGCCCTCTGTTTCATCTTCCCTTAATCTGGCAAGAACTATGTGCGTACACCCAATATAGTCCTCTCATGATTTTGTATACTTCTAAAATTAACACCCCGCATCCAGGGAATAAAGTTCCACACCCTGACTCAATCTCTCCCCTATAGCTCAGTACGCTCGCGTCCTGGAATATCCTTGTAAATCTTCTCTGTACCCTCTTGCCTTGTCATATTTCCCATCCAAATCATTGATTATTGGCCCAAGCAACAGATCCTCATTAGGCACAGCACATAGTCACAGGTCTGCAGTCTGAGAATCACCTTCCACTGTCACCCTCTACCTCCTTTCATGAAGCTAACATTTTCCTAGCCGATACACTACTCTCATTGGATCCCATGCCATCTAAACCTTTTCCAGTGTAGCTTACCATGTTGGAACCTTAGCCGAATGCCATGCTCTTGATTTCCTCCCATATCCTAAAACCTGCGGTTTTGTATATTAATTGGGCCCATGTAAATTGCCCATATGCGTGAGAGAGATGAGGAAGTGGCAAACATAGATGTAATAAGAACGGCAAGTCGATACCCCTACCAGAACATGGATGGGCCGAAGGGCATTTTTCAAGTTCACTCACCTAAACTAAAGTGAACTAATATACCCCATAAAGGATTTGAGTGGGCCTTTAAAACAAGTCCCAGTCCCACATTGTCCAGTGTCTGCAGTCCCCTCGTCCAGTGGTCATCTCAACAAACAAGATAGTGACGGCACAGGGAGAAGGTGGCAAGGGGGGGAGAGGGGGGTGGCGAGGAGAAAAAGGCGGGAGTCCAGGTAGGGAACATGGGAGGTGAAGGTGGGGATAGGTGAATTATAGAGAGAGGGGTGTGTGGGATACGTTGGGGGGTGGAAGAGGGTTGTTGGGAGGTTAATTAGAGATAAACATAAAATTAGGAGAATTTCAATTTCATACCATTGGGTTGATTAAGAGAGGAGTTTGGTTCAACTTGTCCAGATGAAGTCATACATATGTAAATATGTGAGAATGTAATATAGGGAACTACAATTTTGAAAGGCACTTACATTGCCCTTAATTTTTTTATACCCTACAAGGTACAGTACAGCACAGCATATTTGCAGAAATTATAACCTCACGTAGAAAATACAGAATATTCACCTTGTCACCAAATAATAAATACTGATTACAGTTGTAAAAAATTACAGAACTGATAGTGTTTGTAAATTAAAGGTAATAAATAACAACAATAATTGGTAACCACACCTAACAAATAAAGCCACCCCAGTTCTATAAATCAAAACACAATTTGCAATCTTCTAACCATCATTTGAGAACATAACCATTGTGTGTATAATCAGATGTCCGTGAAACATGGAGTACTGATTAAAGAACTGTGACACATGATGTGTAGTTTGGTTACAAAAGCTCTCATCAGTACAGTCACAAAGTGCTAATTGAACCTCAAGTGATTTCACAGATCAGCTCCCCATGCAACCTACTCCAGCCCTAACAATGAGTTGCGCCTCTTCGGCAAATATCTCCTTCAAGCCTTTTACTCTTTGTTTAGTTATAGTGTGGTTATAGTTTTGAATACAGGCTTGGAAACAGTCCCTTCGGCCCACGAGGTGTGCACCGACCAGCGATCCCTTCACACAAACACCAACCTACACACACTAAGCAATGTACATTTACAACCAAGCCCATTTAACCTCAACAAATTTTTACGCTTTGGGGAGTGGTGGGAGGAAACCAAGATCGGCCAAGAAAACCACGCAGATCGCGGGGGAGAACGTTACAGTTCTCCAACCAGTCAGACTGTCCTCCCTGATTACATTTTATCTCTGTTTGCTTTGTTTGTAACTTTCTCCTAACTAACAAAGATCTATTTTTATATTTTCCTTGATCTTCATCTCTCTGTATGATGTCTTGTTTGGCACCTTTCACATTCTCTTATCGCAGTATCTCCCTCTCCCTGACTTTCATTCTGAAGAAGGGTCTGAACCGAAACATCACCCATCCTTCTACAAGATGCTGCCTGTCTCGCTGAAATACTCCAGCATTTTGTGTCTATCTTAGGTGATCTGCCTATCCGGTCACCCATCTATCTAATTGCACTGCCCCTCTCCCACTCTGGCTGATTATTTATACTTGTAAGCTCAATGTAAGCTGGAGAGAAACACATTATCTTCCCTTCTGACCAAACAAGGAGTTCACATCAATTTTAGATCATATCCGTTCTCAATTATTTTGGAGAATATGTCCTGGTAGCTTCATACTTTTCCTTGTTGACATTGAGGCAAGAAACAAGGCCAATGATTCGATGTCAGCTCACACAGAGCAATCCTATTTCCCCATTAATTCAGCATCTCACCTATTCTCCCACCCTCCCAGTTTCACACCCCCATCTATACTAAGGGGCAATTTTACCAAGACAGTCGCATTGGCATTGGCATATTGGGAGGAAACCAAAGCACCACCGGAGAAAATCCACGTGGTCACAAGTGAGAACTTGCAAACACCACCCAGACAACAACTCCTGTACAGATGAGTTATTGAGGCAGTCGCTTTACTAGCTGTGGCTGTGTAGTGCCCAAGTGACTTAATCCAGCTGCGCCAAATTTGTCTGGTTCAGTATTGCACTTCCCGGTACACATTCTCTAACTGCCATCAACCTCTTTTTTATTCATCATGCTTGCTTTCCATTCCTCCACCGAGGAAGCGTGTCGTGGCCTTCTCTCGCTCTTTACCATCTTTCCCCAGCCAACGCCACCCGATCTCTATGTTTAAAACTACCCATTAACTAACCTGCACGGCAAACCGGCCCAAAATGTGAACTCAGTTTTTTCCTGAGTATTTCCAATTCATCTTTTTAAATTTCACTCTTCGAAGTATCCGTGACGATTTTGGCGAAGTATATAACTATCAGGTCAATTATCAGAACTGCACAGATAACAAATTATTGAAGTGAACCTTGAACTCTAAGTCTCGTCTCTACAAGTGCTTCCTGACTTGCTGATTGTTTTCCTGTACTCAGTTTTTTTTCAGATTTCCAGCATCTGCAGCCGTGTTTTACTTCTGCCAACTGAGCACTTTGCTTTCTATTAATGGAATGATGTCTCTGTGGCCAGCTAAAGGCACTAATTTAATGGAAAGCAACAGGTCAAAAAAATTTCTTGGCAACAGTTTTACAATCTGTGCATATTTTTCTCTTCAGGCTTGTCAGATGGATTTATTCTTGCCGTTGAAGCAATGCCTTCTGTCAGCCGTCATATAGTCTCATCAGATTTGGTGGGTGTTTACTGAGTGAGGAAGGTGGGTTGACAACAGATCATAGTCATTGCCTTATTTCTCTTTTTTTTTTTGCCTGTTATCAAAGGAAATGTAGCTTACTGGAGCCCAGCGCTTGGGAGAATTTTATGGGTCATGATAATTAGAAACATACGCTCAGCAGCTCGACTAATTTACCATTTACACCAACCAGGGGAAGGATTAACATTTCCACGGCCGTGTGTGATATTAAGGGTGGTGTGTTGTTTTGGGTGTTTGGGGGGGTCCGGGGGAGGCAATGCGGCGACGAAATAAGAGTCTCGTGGGAACCATTATTTCCTCTTAGATGACACTTTTACATTTGCTGCATTTCCAATGTCATTTGCTTGGCTTGATCCTCCGCTGTTACGCAGCTCGAAGGCAGTCCGTGTGACTTCATATCCTCAAGGAGAAGTTTTGAGGTCTACAAGACTTTAGCACCTAGTGGTTCATAAGAGGACATTTGTTTTCGCACCAGGATTATCTACCAGGTGGATGGATAATTATAGGAAGGTCATAGAGTGTCATGACTTGGTATCGACCAAGTTTAAAAGTCAGTGTAGTTTCCAAAGCAGGAAACCTCTGTGTTATACCTTCATATGAAGTAAAATGTATTCCAAACGAGTGTTGCACAAGAGAAAACTGTCCCTATTTTGACTCATTCACTTTAGTGCATATTTTTTAATTCATGGAAACCTGGTCCTGTGCCAAAGACCATTAAAGGATCCATGTGTCTGGATAAAGTTAGTGAAGATTGCCTTGAAATTTACATCCATCAACACTTAAGCTACTGCTGCAGAAATCACTATGCACAGGGTTAGGTATCTCACACACATGTGCACACACACACAAACACACACACACACACACACACACACACACACTGCGCACACACACACGTGTCACACACACACACACACACACACACAGGCATGATGCAATACACAGCTGCGCACACACACACACATCAAGTACACACACACACACACACATACGCACGCACGCACGCACGCGCACACACACACCAAAGGAAGATCAGATGCATTCGTATTAAATCCTCTCTCTCGCTTCCCAATGTTTCACAATTTCTTCTGACTGGGTAAATCAGGATTGTTCAGATGCTTTTCTCACCTTTCCTTCTGCTCACTGTTGACATCCTCTTGTGACTTTCACAGTTCAGGTTCTCCATCCCACTCTGAGCCTTACGGGTTGCAGAACCATGCTGACGAAGAGGACGAAGACCCTCTTGCCAGAGGCAGCAGCCAGGGGTCACTGGTAGACAGGCAACAGGAATGTAAATGGGGGCAATGTGATCAACGTGGTATTCCACCAAACCACTGAAACGTCCCAAGGTTGAGGGATAGTCTTGGTTGGTGTTATTTAGGGTGTTAGATATAGCTCTCAGGGCTAATGGAATCAAGGGATATGGGTAGAAAGCAGGAATGGGGCACTGATTTTGGATAATCAGCCATGATCATATTGAATGGCGGAGCTGGCACGAAGGGCCGAATGGCCTACTCCTGCACCAATTTTTATGTTTCTATGTTATTTGCTCATAATTAATCTCATGCTGTTCCCCTTATGGAGTTTGGGCAATTATTTAGTACTGTCACCAGGGGCTCCAGTGTGATTTTCATTTGTAGATGTTATTGGAAGTCAATAATTCAGCACCATAGAGTCATACAGTATAGAAACAAGCCCTTTGGCCCAACCTGCCCACACCGTCCAACAGGTCCCATCTGCACTAATCCCACCTGCCTGCGTTTGACCCATATCTCTCTAAATCTATCCTATCCATGTATCTGTCTAAATGTTTCTTAAATGTTGCAATAGTACCCGCCTCAACTACCTCCTCCGCCAGCTCGTTCCATTCGCCCACCAACCTTTATGTAAAAAGGTGACCACTTAGATTTCTGTTTAATCTGTTTAATCTTCCCCACCCCCCCTCACCCCCCCCCCCCCCCCCCCCCCCCCCCCCCCCTACACCCCCCCCACCCCCCCCCCCCCCCCCCCCCCCCCCCCCCCCCCCCCCCCCCCCCCCCCCCCCCCCCCCCCACCTTAAACCTATGTCCGCCGGTTCTCGATTCCCATACTCTATGCGTTTACCCGATCTATTCCTCTCATGATTTTGGACACCTCTATAAGATCATCCCTCATCCTCCTGCACTTCAATGAATAGTCCCAGCCTGCTCAACCTCTCCCTATAGCTCAGGTCCACTAGATGGGAAGATGGGCATTGGACACTGACTGCCCCACTACTGGGGAGCAGTATTAAACTAGTGCTGCGTGAATCTTAATCTTACGAAAAGCTCCCTGCACCAATGGAGTTTCTTGTTCATGCTGATGTCCACCATCTCCCTAGTTCTCTCACCATTTTAAGGTACTACAGCTGCTGCTATGCTGTCAGGACATTTTCCATGCTGTCAGGACGCATTCTACAGCGAGCCATATGGCAGGCAGCAAGCATACTATGACGTGCGGGTCCTTTCCTTTAGATTACTGAAGGTGGCCTCCTAAGTGATTCAAGCAGGGATACCTAATCTAAAGGCATCTTCTTACATTCTCCACCCATCCCCGAGCATTGGTTTTAGCTGCAATTTTATGTGAGAAATTAATGGGAGTTCTGTTGAAAATGCCTGCCTTAAGTAGTAGGAAATACCACGAAGAAAATGCCAAGAGTCAACATTTCTCCAGAACCACTTTGGAAAATAAATTCTACATCTTCAGCTGTCATATTAGCTGTCAGACATTTCTAAATTTATCACCATTATACCTCTTCTACACCTGTTGAGTTTGGGTTTGTTAATTTAGTGCAGAATTGAGACTGTTATGTTCCACAGGCCTGTGTTTTCTCACAATTCAGGAGACATTTTACTTCGGAGTCACGTGAGTGACTACGTGAGGAAGACCCCGTCAGGCCACATGCACGTCATTAACGTCAGACGCATGGCTCAGTGACCGGTTAGGAGGAGCAGCGCTCCTCCAGCGGTTAGTTTAAAAACCCCAAGGTACCCCAAGGTGCGGAATCAGCATTATTGATTAGCCACAGAAAACCGCATAGTAAGGTGTCGGTTCCGTTATTTCAAGGTTGACTAAAGCAGGTTCTGGTTTATGCAGGTATTGACACTGACATTTTAAAATCTCATTCCACCAGGGCGGCATCGACATCAGCAGCCAGGGCAATGGATGTCCCCACAGACCATATCCTCGCGGCCGCAGGGTGGTTCAGTGAACGGATGTTTTAGAAATATTATCATAAACCACTTGCTGAACCAGGGGTATTTGCAAATTCTGTTTTAAGTTCAGTTTTATAGCTTCCCCCTGAGACAGAGGGGTTACTATTGTTTTCTTAAAAAAAATGAAACCGTTAATACGTTTAAATCAATGTCATGGTTTAATGCATTATTGACTCATTCTGAGTCAATCGATGCAGTAAGACGCCTGGATTTGAATCTACGCATGAAATCACAGAGCTTTGAAATCTTCACGTAGTCACTCACGTGACTCCGAAGTAAAATAGTAAGATTAAACGAGAACTTACCAGTTTGGTTTTATCTTTATTTTATGAGGAGTTACGTTGGTGATTACGTGCCCTCCACGCCCAACCCTCTCTCACAAAGGTCATCTGGTAGTTCTGCTCTTACTATTATACTTAAATTACTGTTACCTGTGATTTCATACCGCTGCTTTGAAGATTGACGCGCATGCGGCCTGACGAGGTCTTCTTCACGTAATCACCAATGTAACTCCTCATAAAATAAAGATCAAACTTCAAACTGGTAAGTTCTCATTTAATCTTACTATTCTTCCTCTCACACTGTCAATGCATCATACATCCTAAACTTTGAACTCCATCTGCCATATACTCACTGGGCTGTATCTTCCCGATTCCAAACAGCACCTATCCATTTCCCTCCGCAGATGCTGCCTGACCCGCTGAGTACACCAGTATTTGGGGTTTCATGTGTCTTTATTCTTATAGAAACATAGAAACATAGAAATTAGGTGCAGGAGTAGGCCATTCAGCCCTTCGAGCCTGCACCGCCATTCAATATGATCATGGCTGATCATCCAACTCAGTATCCCGTACCTGCCTTCTCTCCATACCCTCTGATCCCCTTAGCCACAAGGGCCACATCCAACTCACTCTTAAATATAGCCAATGAACTGGCCTCAACTACCCTCTGTGGCAGAGAGTTCCAGAGACTCACCACTCTCTGTGTGAAAAAAGTCTTTCTCATCTCGGTCTTAAAGGATTTCCCCCTTATCCTTAAGCTGTGACCCCTTGTCCTGGACTCCCCCAACATCGGGAACAATCTTCCTGCATCTAGCCTGTCCAACCCCTTAAGAATTTTGTAAGTTTCTATAAGATCCCCTCTCAATCTCCTAAATTCCAGAGAGTATAAACCGAGTCTATCCAGTCTTTCTTCATAAGACAGTCCTGACATCCCAGGAATCAGTCTGGTGAACCTTCTCTGCACTCCCTCTATGGCAATAATGTCCTTCCTCAGATTTGGAGACCAAAACTGTACGCAATACTCCAGGTGTGGTCTCACCAAGACCCTGTACAACTGAAGTAGAACCTCCCTGCTCCTGTACTCAAATCCTTTTGCTATGAAAGCTAACATACCATTCGCTTTTTTCACTGCCTGCTGCACCTGCATGCCTACTTTCAATGACTGGTGTACCATGACACCCAGGTCTCGCTGCACCCCCCTTTTCCTAATCGGCCACCATTTAAATAATAGTCTGCTTTCCTGTTTTTGCCACCAAAGTGGATAACCTCACATTTATCCACATTATACTGCATCTGCCAAACATTTGCCCACTCACCCAGCCTATCCAAGTCACCTTGCAGTCTCCAAGCATCCTCCTCACAGCGAACACTGCCCCCCAGCTTAGTGTCATCTGCAAACTTGGAGATATTGCCTTCAATTCCCTCATCCAGATCATTAATATATATTGTAAATAGCTGGGGTCCCAGCACTGAGCCCTGCGGTACCCCACTAGTTACTGCCTGCCATTGTGAAAAGGACCCGTTTACTCCTACTCTTTGCTTCCTGTTTGCCAGCCAGTTCTCTATCCACATCAATACTGAACCCCTAATACCGTATGCTTTAAGTTTGTATACTAATCTCTTATGTGGGACCTTGTCGAAAGCCTTCTGGAAGTCCAGATATACCACATCCACTGGTTCTCCCTTATCCACGCTACTAGTTACATCCTCGAAAAATTCCACAAGATTTGTCAGACATGATTTTACCTTTTGTAAATCCATGCTGACTTTGTCCAATGATTTCACCACTTTCCAAATGTGCTGCTATCCCATCTTTAATAACTGACTCTAGCAGTTTCCCCACTACCGATGTTAGACTAACTGGTCTGTAATTCCCCGTTTTCTCTCTCCCTCCCTTCTTAAAAAGAGGGGTTACATTTGCTACCCGCCAATCCTCAGGAACTACTCCAGAATCTAAAGAGTTTTGAAAGATTATCACTAATGCATCCACTATTTCCTGAGCTACTTCCTTAAGTACTCTGGGATGCAGCCTATCAGGCCCTGGGGATTTATCGGCCTTTAATCTATTCAATTTACCCAACACCACTTCCCGACTGACCTGGATTTCACTCAATTCCTCCTTTGACCCACAGTCCCCTGCTATTTTCAGGCAGATTATTTATGTCTTCCTTAGTGAAGACGGAACCAAAGTAGTTATTCAATTGGTCCGCCATATCCTTGTTCCCCATGATCAACTCACCTGTTTCTGACTGCAAGGACCTACATTTGTTTTAACTAACCTCTTTCTCTTCACATATCTATAAAAACTTTTGCAGTCAGTTTTTATGTTCCCTGCCAGTTTTCTTTCATAATCTATTTTTCCTTTCCTAATTAAGCCCTTTGTCCTCCTCTGCTGGTCTCTGAATTTCTCCCAGTCCTCTGGTATGCTGCTTTTTCTGGCTACTTTGTACGCATCATCCTTTGCTTTGATACTATCCCTGATTTCCCTTGTTATCCACGGATGCACTACCTTCCCCGATTATATTCAATTCCATTTGCAGTAATGTCCCAGTAAGTGGTGGCTTATCTTCCTATTTGCCTTCCCTACAGAATAAACTTTCAGTAACTTGTGCACAAGGTTCAACCAGTTCTCTCTGGACACCCACACCTTTCAATCTCTAAAATGGAGGTTTCAGGTTTGGGAGGAGCTCTCTTTCTTCGTCAAGATCAAGGACGACGTAAGGGCCTGACCCACTTATGTGTCGTTGGCACGCAAATTACGTGACCTCGTGGTCGTGTTGAGGTGCACGAGCATCGTATGGCCACGCGGGGCCGGTCCCACTGAGAAGCGAGGAGGGATATGTAGATGTGCGCGACATCACGAAGGGGCTCCGAAATATTTGTAGCGAACAAAATCTTCGCGTACCACTGGCCTGTCGCGTACCTGATGGCCAAAGTGGGACAGGCCCAAGGCCCTGGCGCGATGCAACGTCTGACCTTCAACAGCAGCAAAAGCAGGCAAACGATTGCCGAGCTCGGCCTGGGGCTCACGGCCATTGCGGATCCGGATCCGCCCCCACTTCTACTCCCAGACCAAAATGCTGGAGTAACTCAGCGGGACCGGCAGCATCTCTGGAGAGAAGCAATGGGTGACGTTTCGGGTCAAGACCCTTCTTTCAGACTGAAAAAAGAGTCTTGACATGAAACATCACCCATTCAGAGAAGTGTTTTTTTTGAGGAAGCCGCTAATTGGTGGGAAGTGGACTAGGGAAAGCAGCTGATTGGCAGTCAGATCCCAGCAGTTTGTTGTGTACTTTGTATTGTGTTGATATTGTATCCTGTTTAAGGGGGGATTATGAAGGCAAGGGCAGTGTACTGTTCTGGATGTCAGATGTGGGAGGTCAGGGAATCTGATAGCCTCCAGACGTCCACATCTGCGCCAGGTGTGTCGAGATAGGGCTCCTAAAGGACCGTGTTAGGAACCTGGAGCAGCAGCTCGATGACCTCCGTCTGGTCAGGGAGAGTGAGGAGGTCATAGAGAGGAAGCTACAGGGAGGTAGTCACTCCCAGACCACAGGAGGCAGACAAGTGGGTCACGGTTAGGAAGGGCAAGGGGCAGGGGCTAGAGAGTACCCCTTGTGACTGTACACCTGGAAAATAGATACTCGGGTTTGAGTACGATGGAGGGGACAGTCTACCTGGGGCAGCAACACCGGCCGGGTCTTCAGCACAGAGACCGGCCCTGATGCTCAGATGGGTAGCAAAATGAGGTGGGCAATTGTAATAGGGGACTCTATAGTTAGGGGGTCGGATGGGTGATTCTGTGGACGCAGTCGGGAGACCCGGATGGTAGTTTGCCTCCCTGATGCCAGGGTCTCGCATGTGTGGGAACGTGTCCAAAAGATTCTGAAAAGGGAGGGGAGAGGAGCCTGATGTTGTGGTACACATAGGTACCAATGACATAGGCAGAAAAAGAGATGAGGTCCTGAAGGGAGAATTTAGGGAGTTGGGGGAAAGTTAAGGAGAAGGACCAAAAGGGTAACGATTTCAGGATTACTGCCTGTGCCGCGTGACAGTGAGAGTAGGAATGGAATGAGGTGGAGGATAAATGCGTGGCTGAGGGACTGGTGCAGTGGGCAGGGATTCAAGTTTCTTGATCACTGGGACCCTCTTTTGGGGAAGGCATGATCTGTACAAAAAGGACGGGTTGCACTTGAACCCGAGGGGGACCAATATCCTGGCAGGGAGATTTGCAAAAGGCTACTGGGGAGACTTTAAACTAGAAAGGCTGGGGGGAGGGACTCGGGTAGAGGGGGCTAGGGGACAGGGTGTGGGGCAAGAGGCAGAGAAGGGAAGCACTCGGACCCAAATGTAGGCATGAAAGAGGAAAAAGATAATAGACAGAGAAATAAGGGATGGAGGGTTTATAAAATGTGTATATTTTTAATGCTAGGAGCATTGTAAGAAAGGTGGATGAACTTAGCCTAGATTGACACCTGGAAATATGATGTTTGTGGCAATCAGTGAAACATGGTTTGCAGGAGGGCTGTCTGATTGGAAACTAAATATTCCAGGATTTTGTTGCTTCAGGTGTAATAAGAATTGGAGGGACCAGAGGTGGAGGTGTTCCATTTCAATTTTCCAAAAATAGACTGGGAAACACATTCTGTAAATGGGCTGGATGGTTTGGATTTTGTAAAATGTGTGCAGGATAGTTTTTTGCAGCAGTACATAGAGGTATCGACCAGAGAAGGGCAGTGCTGGACCTCCTGTTAGGAAATGAGGCAGGTCAGGTGACGGAGGTATGCGTTGGTGAGCACTTCGGGACAGTGATCACAATAAACCATTAGTTTCAATATAATTATGGAGAGAGTCAGAACTGGACCTAGGGTGGAGATTTTTGATTGGAGAAAGGCTAACTTTGAGGGAATGTGTAAGGATTTTAAAGGAGTGAATTGGGACACTCTGTTTTTATGGGAAGGATGTAGAAGAGAAATGGAGGACATTTAAAGGGGAAATTGTAAGAGTACAGAATCTTTATGTCCCTATTAGGGTGAAAGGAAATAGTAAAAATTGGAAAGAGCCATGGTTTTCAAGGGAAATGGACACGTTTCGAAAAAAGAGAGATATCTACAAATAATTATAGGAGGCATGGAGTAAATGAGGTGCTAGAGGAGTATAAAGAATGTAAAAAGAATCTTAAGAAAGAAATTAGGAAGGCTAAAAGAAGATATGAGGTTGCTTTGGCAAGAAAGGTGAAAGTAAATCCAAAAGGGTTTCTACAGCTATATTAAATAGCAAAAGGATAACGAGGGATTAAAATTGGACCATTAGAGATACAGAATGGACAGCTATCTGCAGAGCCAAAAGAGATGGGGGAGATATTGAACAATTTCTTTTCTTCGGTATTCACCAAGGAGAAGGATATTGAACTATGTGAGGTAAGGGAAAAAAGTAGAGTAGCTATGGAAACTATGAGATTCAAAGAGGAGGAAGTACTGACACTTTTGAAAAATATAAAAGTGGATAAATGTTACAATTATACAAATGGTCGGCTCGGACTGGAAGGGCCGAGAGGGCCTGTTTCCGTGCTGTAATTGTTATATGGTTATAAGTCTCCAGGTCCTGACAGGATATTCCCTAGGACATTGAGGGAAGTTAGTGTAGAAATAGCAGGAGCTATGACAGAAATATTTCAAATGTCATTAGAAACGGGAATAGTGCCGGAGGATTGGCGTACTGCGCATGTTGTTCCATTGTTTAAAAGGGTTCAAAGAATAAACCTAGCAATTATAGACCTGTTAGTTTGACGTCAGTGGTGGGTAAATTAATGGAAAGGATACTTAGAGATAATATATATAAGCATCTGGATAAACAGGGTCTGATCAGGGACAGTCAACATGGATTTGTGCCTGGAAGGTCATGTTTGACAAACCTTCTTGAATTTTTTGAAGTGTTTACTAGGGAAATTGATGAGCGTAAAGCAGTGGATGTTGTATATATGGATTTCAGTAAGGCCTTTGACAAGGTTCCCCATGGATGGTTGGTTAAGATAGGTTCAATCTTTGGGTGTTAATGGCGGAGTAGCAAGATGGATTCAACAGTGGCTGAATGGGAGATGTCAGAGAGTAATGGTGGATGGCTGTTTGTCAGGTTGGAAGCCGGTGACCAGTGGGGTGGTAAAGAAAGCCTTTGGTGTGCTAGCCTTTATAAATCAGAGCATTGAATATAGGAGTAGGGAAGTAGAGAACCTTTCTCTGTAACATAGTTGCTGGAACCCAGGCAACATTCTAGTAAATCTCCTCTGTACTCTCTCTATTTTTGTTGACATCCTTCCTATAATTAGGCGACCAAAATTGTACACCATACTCCAGAATTGGTCTTACCAATGCCTTATACAATTTTAACATTACTTCCCTACTCCTATATTCAATGCTCTGATTTATAAAGGCCAGCACACCAAAGGCTTTCTTTACAACCCCATCTACATGCGATTCCACCTTCAGGGAACTATGCACAGTTATTCCTAAATCTCTCTGTTCCACAGCATTCCTCAATTCCCTACCATTTACCATATACGTCCTATTTTGATTTGTCCTGCCAAGATGTAGCACTTCACACTTATCAGCATTAAACTCCATCTGCCATCTTTCAGCCCACTTTTCCCATATGGCCCAAATCTCTCTGTAGACTTTGAAAATCTACTTCATTATCCACAACACCACCTATCTTAGTATCATCTGCATACTTACTTATCCAATTTTCCACCCCATCATCCAGATCATTGATGTACATGACAAACAACAGTGGACCCAACACAGATCCCCGAGGCACCCCACTGGTCACCGGCTTCCAACCTGACAAACAGCCATCCACCATTACTCTCTGACATCTCCCATTCAGCCACTGTTGAATCCATCTTGCTACTCCGCCATTAACACCCAAAGATTGAACCTTCTTAACCAACCATCCATGGGGAACCTTGTCAAAGGCCTTACTGAAATCCATATAGACAACATCCACTGCTTTACGCTCATCAATTTCCCTAGTAAACACTTCAAAAAATTCAAGAAGGTTTGTCAAACATGACCTTCCCAGGCACAAATCCATGTTTGACTGTTCCTGATCAGACCCTGTTCATCCAGATGCTTATATATATTATCTCTAAGTATCCTTTCCATTAATTTACCCACCACTGACGTCAAACTAACAGGTCTATAATTGCTAGGTTTATTCTTTGAACCCTTTTTAAACAATGGAACAACATGCGCAGTACGCCAATCCTCCGGCACTATTCCCGTTTCTAGTGACATTTGAAATATTTCTGTCATAGCTCCTCATATTTCTACACTAACTTCCCTCAATGTCCTAGGGAATATCCTGTCAGGACCTGGAGACTTATAACCATATAACAATTACAGCACGGAAACAGGCCCTCTCGGCCCTTCCAGTCCGAGCCGACCATTTGTATAATTGTAACATTTATCCACTTTTTATATTTTTCAAAAGTGTCAGTACTTCCTCCTCTTTGAACCAACTAATAACAATGAATCAAAGAACTTTTATTGATTACTGTCTAATAATTGGGAAAAAATTAATATTAAAATTTTGGAAAGGCCCTGCATTTCCAACAATCAAAATGTGGAATATAGAAATGTCGGAGACACTCCATTTGGAGAGATTGAGGCTTATTCTTATAGATGGGTTAGACCTCTTCAGAAGGATTTGGTCTCCGTATATTAAATATTTACAGGGTCATAACGGTTCGGCGCGAGGACTTGACTGAGGCCTGGATATTTGAATGGATGAAGAAATATATATAATAAATCATGAATATATCTTTAAGGGCGAATTAATGACGAATGTTCTATTCTCCATCAAACCTTTCTTATTCTTTATTCTATTTTCTATTTTCTTTTATCTATATAAAAAACTAGAAAATAGCATAGAAACAAATGATCTTAACCTCTTAATACCGGTACGAATATAAATATTATTAATTTCATGAGAATATTATTAGTATCTTATATTTTTAATTATATAAAATTGTGTATTTTCAATTATATAATAATTTTAAATTTAAAATCAGTGATAACACAAATATTGTTAACTTTACGAAAATATAATGAATATTATAAAAGTTTTACTAGTATTTCATATTATTAATCACATAATATTTAGCATTATACTTAAAATTAGAGACAAAATAAATAGTATTAACAGTATGAGTATATTGCTAATATTATAAATGTATTATTAGTATCATGTATTTTTAGTTATATAAATTATATAACCTTGAAATTTATAATTAAGAACAATACAAATAATATTAATAGTATGAATTGATCATTAATATTATGTATTTTTACTATAGTAAAATAATGTACTCTGTTATTATTTTGTTTCTATAATAAATAAATTAAAAAAAATATATATATATAGCTGTAGAAACCCTTTGGATTTACTTTCACCTTTCTTGCCAAAGCAACCTCATATCTTCTTTTAGCCTTCCTAATTTCTTTCTTAAGATTCTTTTTACATTCTTTTATACTCCTCTAGCACCTCATTTACTCCATGCCTCCTATAATTATTGTAGATATCTCTCTTTTTTCGAAACAAGTGTCCAATTTCCCTTGAAAAACCATGGCTCTTTCCAAATTTTACTATTTCCTTTCAATCTAACAGGGACATAAAGATTCTGTACTCTTACAATTTCCCCTTTAAATGTCCTCCATTTCTCTTCTACATCCTTCCCATCCTTTCTCCATCATTTCTGTCCACCTTCGATTTTCCAGCATCTGCAGTTCCTTCTTAGACGTTTGCGGTGAGGCTGCATCTGCGGTTCCGTTCTGTTGGGGGGGGGGGGGGGGTAGGGTCCCGGCCCTTGGCGGCTCCTGATAAGTGATATGTTCCCTACGCGGGTGCTGCCTTGCCCGCTGAGTTCCTCCAGCACTCTGTGTTTTTTGTTTGGCTCTGAAGTTGAAGGTGGACCCTCCCCTGCGTCTACCTTCAATTCCCTGTCTGTGGTGGCTCAGCGGGACAGGCAGGGGCTCTGGGGAGCGGGTTGTGTTTCTGGTCGAGACCCTTCTTCAGACAATCACAAGTACTCACCGATGAGAGTTCAGTTCGGTCTGAAGAAGCGTCTACACCCCCCCCTCACCCCTTTCCTGCCCAACCTCTGCCTAGTGGACCTTAGCGTATCCATAGTTCCTAAAACTGATTGCAATAACATATGTAAACACAACATTGCAGGTTCTACAGAGATTTCAATTATATTGAGTGGATGTTTCTAGATTAATTTATGGGAATTAAAACATTAAATTCCTTCAATCTGGCATATAAATACATGACAGTGAGATTAAAAAATCATGTTATATTGGGAAAATCCAGTGTGAGTGGGATTAGTTTGTTATTTGGATACTTAGGCTATTTTTAAAAATTATCCTTTTCTTAAGAAATTTAATCTACAGGACACTCTTAATGGGAAAGTAGTGGGCAGAAAGGCATGTCATACGTGGTTTGAAGAGCAAAAACTTGTAGTTTACAATGCCAAAATGGAAAAGTTGAGGAAAAACAAGGTGTACAGAGTTGTTTATTGGTTACAATCTGAGGAGTATGATGATGCTACTGATTATGATTTGCCAATGTACTAGCTAGCAACTGATCTTCTCCATAAAGACTTGGTCTATTGCTAGAAATTGTAATTTATTTACCTATCTGTTTCGGACTTACAGCATATAATACAATAATATTAAAGTTCTGATCTTGAGAATATCACATTTTTGAATTTTCAAGGCAGTCTGGGTGTTTATTACTATTTCCGTCACAACAGTCAATTTTGTAATTAACTACAATTAGGTAATTAACTAATTATATGCTTTAATTTCAGGTCATCCAAGTAAGATAACAGGACAGAGGGCAGTGGAGCTTACTCCATATGTCAGGGCGAGTAACCTCAATTGACCCCTTGTTCGCGCTGACACAGGAGTAAGCTGCACTGCCCGCTGTGATGATATCCATCACCGGCTGACCCACTCCGCTCTATGATCTTTGCTCTTGAGCTGGTCCCCTCACTGTTCAGACGGAGAGCACTGCCAGAGGTGAGCGGGCGTGCAGAAGGCGCTGAGATGGCAGTCGGTTCCGTTGTCCGGTGATGAGCTACTTCCCTCCCCGGCCACAATGCGGTGGCTCTGCGCCCGGAGCGCCGCGGCAGCGGTGAGTGAACGGGTTACTGGCATGAACCCGACCCCCTCCTGCTCAACGCTCCTGCCCTCCCCGCAACTTTACCCCTGGCTAGACTCCCCACACGCTGTGAAAGGAACTCTACCCATAATTGGTCCCTTGAACTATAGCCCTGCTGTTATATCCAATGCTTTCAACCATCACTTCTCCACTGTATGTAGCTCTACTGTATTTGACTCATCTATTATATGTGACTTTCCAGCTACCTCTACACGTAGAAGCTCTTTTTTATTTTCAAAAAATAAAACCTGTTGATGTTCAACATGCTATTAATGAATTAAAGGATGATTGTGGATCTGGACCAGCTGGCATTGAGACTAAATTCATTAAGCTAGGAGCTGATATTTTAATGTACCCACTATGCAACCTGTTTTAATTTGTCCTTCTCAACTTGTACCCTCCCTTCCGCATGGAAGTGTGCCAATGTTACTCGACTGCATAAGGGAGGCGACCCACACGATATTAACAATTCCCGCCCATCTCAATTATCAACTCGGGGGCTAAAATCCTCGAGAAACTAGTGTTCAACCAGCTATCACATTATGTCTCAACTTTCAACATTCTATCTCCATGCCAGTCTGGGTTCAGACCTAATCACTCCACAACTACAGCTCTGTTAAAACTCACCAGCGATATGTTCACTGCTTCTGAGGATGGTAAACTCACCGGATCCATCTTTCTTGATTTAACCAAGGCCTTTGATGTTGTTGACCACTACCTACTGCTTGATAAACTTTACTCAAATTGGTCTTTCTCAAAACAATCTACTGTGGGTTTAAGTCATACCTCCATAACAGACGCCAATGTGTTACCTTTAATAGAAGTCAATCCAATTCCTTAATTGTTGAGAAGGGGGTCCCGCAAGGTTCGTCTTTGGGACCACTCCTTTTCTCTATTTTCATAAACGACCTCCCTAATATTTTGTTCTGATTGTCAAACACAACTAAATGCTGATGATGCAGTGCTATATACATCTAGTACTAACAAGTCTGAAATTGAAAGATCCCTTCAATCAGATCTTACTTCTGTTCAGAAATGGCTTTTATTTAACAAATTAATTTTAAATAAAAATAAATCATGCAGTATGTTATTTGGTACCAGACAAGGCCTTGGTAATTCTGTAGTTTCTGACTATATCATTTAATGAAGGATCACCATTAGAACAAGTATTGAACTTCAAATATCTTGGTGTTTGGCTCGACCCAACGCTTTCATTTACGCAGCATAGTGAGACGATTACTAAAAAACTTAGCTGTAATCTAGCTATTCTTACCGCCATATAAATTGTTTCACCTTTCAGATGAGGAAAACGAATTCTCTCTCAACTACTATTACCAACACTGGATTATGCTGATATTGTCTATCAGAATACATTTGATACACATCTTCAACCCCTCAATGTAGTTTATAATAGTCTCTGCAGATTTATTTTAAGGTGTCCATATCTAACTCACCACTGTTCTATGTACGAAACTCTAAAAACTGGTTATCCCCCCACGCTCGAAGATGCTACCACTGGTTCCAGTTCATCTTTAAATGCATCCATCTCAATTACCCTTCTTATTTAAAACAAGACCTATTACCATACACACCCTCATATTCACTAAGACATATTCAGCAACCCTTTTTAATTCCAAGAACTAACAAAGAAATTGGGAGACGTGCATTTAAATTCGAATCTCCTTCTGACTGGAACACTCTAGTACCATAAGAACTATTAGCTCATTTTGTCTATTTAAAAATACACTTTTACCGTTCCTTATAAAACCATGTACCCGTTTCTTGTATTAGAGTCTTCGAGCTCCTTTATCTAGCTTGCTCTGTGTGTGATCATTTGGCATAGCTATTTTATATGCATGGCCATTACACTTATGTATTATTGTATTGCATAGTGTAACAAGGTCATATTATATTATGTCACAATACTATGAAATAATATATTATGCAATAATGTTGATAGTATGTATTAACGTACGATGTATGATAGGTGGTATATGGTATTATGCATCAACATTATGCTGTAACACATAACTTATTATTATTGGATATGTAAAGTCAATTGACAATTGTCATAAACTATAACAAGTGGGGATGGAGGGGTTTTGGGATTGGTGTGTGGGTAGGTGGGTCAATGAGAGCCTCTATGTATGTTATGTCTTGTGCTGTATGTTCTATGTTGGACCCCCTCGAAAACGAGATGATTGTCCATCTCAAGGGGTTATCCATGAATAAACTTGTTTCAAACTAGCATAGTCATTCAATAAGATGACAACTGATTCATGTTGTCCCAGTGTGCTCCCGTTTTTCCCACCATCTTTCCACCTGCCGTCACCCTCCACCCCGCATCCATTCAGTAATTCAGAGAGAAGGAGATTTGGAAGCCTTGGGAAAATTGAATTGTTATTTTATCTATTTTAATTTTTATTTTTACGGAGAGGATAACAATCTGCGCATGCGTGGTTTAAATTTTTTTTAAAGCCGACTGACTGTCATATTACTCACGACACGTGACTCATTTATAGCACCTCCTAATGCCGGCCCCTGTGAAGAGGGCAATATGGGTGCTACTGACTCTTCCACAGGAGGTCCCTAACTGGCTTGGTAAGAGTGATCGTTCGCAAGGCAGTGTGTATGTTCCTTCCACCACTTACACAGGGCTTGCTTACTGTATGCTCCTGCGGCTTGCCGTCAACGTTTTCAATTCCATCCTGAAAATTCCTTCCCTATTTTGAGTCACGGAGCTGGGCGAAGATGTTGCATTTCTTCATAGATTCTTTGAACACGCCTTTAAATCTTCTGCACTGCTCACCTGGTTACATAAAACATAGAGCAGCACAGCACAAGAACAAGCCTTTCAGCCCACAATGTCTGTGCTGAACACGATGCCAAGATAAACGAGTCCCATGTAGAGTTTGCATGTTCTCCCTGTGACCACATCCAAATGCCTTAGTTTGCTTCCAAATCCCATAGATGTGCAGGTTGTTAGGTTAATTGGTCGCTGAAAATTGCTTCCACTGTGCAGCTGAGGGAAGAATCTTGAAGGGAGCTGACAGGAATGCATGGAGAATAAAGAAGATTCAGAATAAAATGTTATTGGCCAAGTATGTATATATACACAAGGAATTTGTCTTCGTGCTTTGCTTGCACATGGTAAAAACACGATATACAGCAGACATTTAAAAGTAAAATATTATAATATAAACATGTGAAAATAAAGTACCAGAGTAAAAAGAGGCTGTTGAGCTACTGCTCGTGGGAAGAAGCTGTTTTTCTGTCAGGCTGTGGCAGCTTTGATGGTCCGGAGTCGCCTCCCAGAGGGAAGTACTTCAAAGTGTTCGTGGCCAAGGTGAGAGGGGTCAGAGGTTATCTTGCCCACTCGCTTCCTGGCCGTTGCAGTGTACAGTTCGTCAATGGGTTGCAGCCAACAACTTTCTCGGTGGATCGAATGTTATGCTGCAGTCTGGATGTAAAATGAGTTGTGGTAAGATTCTTTCGGGGTACTTCATGGTCTGCATGAACTCTACGTGCTGAAGTGCCTATCTCAGTGCTACATCTCTTTGACAAATGGGTGGATCTGGCTGGCAAGCTTGGTTCAGCCGAATCCAACTTGTGAACTTAGCTGCTCCCTGCACAAATACTGCTTGATCTTTAGTTTCAGTTTAGTTTGGAGATACAGCACGGAAACAGGCCCTTCGGCCCACCGAGACCGCACCGGCCAGCGATCCCCGCATATTAACACTATCCAACACACACTAGGGACAATTTACATTTACAATTAACCTACAAATCTGTGCGTCTTTGGAGTGTTGTAGGAAACCAACATTTTTTTGCTTTTTATCTCAGCATTCCAGCAACTGCAGTATTTTTTTCTTTAATCTCCCCATAGGCTGCCATGCTCCCCTTTGCATCCCTACAATTAGAGTTCTCCTGAACAAAAGCTGGAGATGAAGTGGAGACGGAAGGGTGTAAATGTGGAAACTAATAGAATCCACCGGGAGTTGTTTGATTATGCACCCCAGTTCAGGGGGATCATTAATCTTCATCAAGGACTTCCGGTGGCGCTATGGAGCAGTAAGCCACAGCACCAGCCAGCTCCGCAAAAATTTTTCAAAAAACGGGGATTTAAACAGATTTAAAAGTACTTACCGATCGACTGCTTTCACTGTCTGCCGCCTCAACACCGACGGTACCGGCTGACGTCATCAGCCCTGCGACGAATCATGACGGCACGGAGCCCTACCGAGAAAACGAAGGGTCGAAAAAACCCGGGCGAGACCGGGAGAAGGCCTGGGAGAAGCCTCGGACTCGAGTAGGGCCAGCTCCGTGGAAGACGTTTCCAGGAAAGCAGACACAGGAGGTGAGGACTTGAGAATTTTTATTTCTCATCAGATGGCTGATTTAAAACGTGAGTTCAAGGCAGAAATGAAAGATATAAAGAAAGAAATGAAAGTAATACAGGGAGATATAAAGGAAGAAATATCTCAAATTAATAATCAGATGGACTTGATGAAAATCAATGGTTGTGAATTTCAAAAAGACACAAAGACGCAAATTGATAATAAGTTCAAGAAAGAATCAGAAATATTGAAGAATGAAATCATTGATATGATTAATAACCTGGAACGCAAGATGGAGGGTAAACTTGAAAATGTTAAAAAAGACTTTAAACATAAGATTGACCCTATTGCAAAAGTGGTCGAACAACAAGTTGATGGCATTAAAAACCTTGAAAAGATAGCGGAGGCTAGTACTGTGTCTACAGCAAAGCTGATAACAGAACAAGAACGTCTACTGGAGTTGTTATCCAAAGTAACAGATAAATGCACGCAGCTGGAAGGCTATCAAAGAAGGCAGAACTTGAGGATTGCAGGGATTCCTGAAGGTTTAGAGAAACACGAAGACACTCGAGAATTCACTGCTAAATTACTGCAAGCTGTTTTATCTTTGGATGATATGCCTGTTTTAGCTCGTGCACACCGAGTCGGCAGAAGACAGACCAGTACAAACGCCCCCCCAAGAAATCATTGTCAAGTTACAATATGATTTCACCCTCGAGGACATTATGCAAAGAGCCTCGAGAACAAAGAATCTGATGTTTCAAGGACAAAGAATCAGTATCTATCGAGACTATCCCCCAGAGGTTGCCAGAAAACGAAAAAGCGTTTAACGAAGCCAAAAACCTTATGAGGGGTGTAGAAAACTTGAGATACGGTCTGAATTACCCCGCCATCTTAAGAGTTACTTATAACAACGTGGAACACTTTTTCAAGACTCCAACAGAAGCAATGGAATTTGCAAAGCAGTTTGACACTTGAAAACCATCTACAAGCAAATATACTGCCTTTTTCTATTTTTAAAGACCTAGTACGGTCTCTTAACATTTTATGAAACTTTATACGACAACATGGAATTAGAAGAAATCAGAAGGAATGGACAATGTCGTATGGAACGAAATGTTTTCCCGGATTGGAAGAAGCTCAACCGAACATTGACAATTATTCATAATATACAACTAACATAAACAAATAACACACCTACTAAAATTATAACGCGGTTTTATTATTACTATGACTGTTATTAACCAAGACTCTGCACCATTGCTAATTAATACTACTAATAATTAATATCTTATGTCCTGTTACATTTGGGGATATCCCTCCCTCAATATATTTCTCCCTCTTTTAATAATGACTTCTATTTTTTGTATTTTAAAAAAAAAATTCTTTAACTGTGGCTCTATAATTGGATTTTTTTTAAACTAACCTTAGATATATATACTTTTATGATGTTTAATATCACTCTTTTCATTTCTTTAATACTATATTCCCGTTAAAATATTACTATGGAATAATAATTCCTTAAAATTAGGAGCTGGCTAAATTAATAACATCAATGCCGGAAGCCTTTAGATTAATGGCCAACACAACTTGGCTTTCACAAACTACAAATATTTTATTTGTAGTTCTTCTATTCTTTATACACCTTTCTAAGCTTTTTATTCACTTCTCATTATTTTTTTATGTTTACTATATCTTTCAGTTTGAATGGAGCTATATACTGGAACAATGGAGATACACTCGTGAAGCACATAAGAGAGATCTAAAATTCATCTACTCGGTGTTCGGGTGTAAGGTTAAGTCTACTGCGCGGACCTTGGACCCTATTCTAGATTCCCACAAATCTAAAATGCAGGATTTAAAAAGAAATATGGGGAACGAGGGATTAACCTTTTGCAGTTGGAATGTTAAAGGTATCAATGAACCAATAAAAAGAGGAAAAATATTGACACACTTAAAGGCAATGAAAGCTGATGTAATTTACATTCAAGAAAACTCACCTAAAGAAAGACGCTGAAAATAGGCTGAAAGCTAAATGGATAGATAAAATATACCACTCTTCCTTTACACATAAATCAAGAGGCGTAGCAATATTATTTCGTAAAGGTACTTTATTTAAGCATATATCTACTATATCTGATAAAGATGGCAGATACATTATTGTAATAGGAGAAATAAATAGGGAAAAAATGATTTTTGTTAACATCTATGGTCCAAATTTTGATAGTCCTTTATTCTTTAAGAAAGTACTTAATAATATTCCAGAATTAACACACTACAATTTGATAATTGGAGGAGATTTTAATTGTACATTAGACCCTTATTTAGATAGATCTTCAAAACAAAGGAAAACTAAATCGCACTCTAGTGATTTATTAAACGCATACATTCAAACGTCTAACATTAAAGATGTTTGGAGAACAGAAAATCCTACTGGTCGAGAATATTCCTTCTACTCGCCAGTACATAAAACCTATTCAAGAATAGATTACTTCCTAGTAGATGCAAAGCTTATCTCACTTACTTACGAATCCAAATATCATAATATTATAATTACAGATCACGCACCATTAACATTTAAAATTAAAATAAATGGTAAAACAGGAAATCTAGGACAATGGAAACTTAATCCACAAATTTTAAAAAATAAAACAACTCAGGAATACATCATAACTCAGATTAAGATGTTTTTGAAATAAATGATCAACCAGAAATATCTCGCTCTTTATTATGGGAAACATTTTAAAGCATATCTTCGAGGAATTATGATTTCTTCACAAGCATTCCATAATAAGAAGATTCGGAAGGAACAACATGACTTAGAAAGGGAGATCAAACAATTAGATATACAGAATGCAACAAAATCAGATATAATAATACATAATAAAATTGTAACATTGAAGTATAAATTAAATAAAATATATACTGATCAAGTTTTAAAATACTACCAACATACTAAACAATTGTTGTTTGAATTTGGAGACAAACCACAAAAACTATTGGCTCGACAATTAAGGAAAATTGAAGCGGAAAAAATTATACATAGGATTAAATCACAAAACGGTGAATTATTAATACAACCCAAGGATATTAATGAAAGATTTATGCAATATTATAAAAATTTGTATACTGGTAACACAACAGTAAATAAAACAGAAATAGATGCCTTTTTAAATGTATGTAACTTAAAAGAATTAGATTTACAAAATAGAGAATTTTTAAATGCCGATATTTCAATAAAAGAAATCCAAGAATCTATTAAATCTTTTAAAAAATGGTAAAACTCCAGGACCAGATGGTATAGGCTCGGAATTTTATAAAATTTTTCATGCCCAAATGGTCCCATATTTAAAATCATTATATGAACAGATATATATACAAGAGAAATTACCAGACACATTGAACGAATCTATTATAACACTTATACCCAAAATAAATAAAGATTTGGATGATCCAGGATCGTATAGAGCAATTGCTTTATTAAATACCGATCAAAAAATTTTAACAAAAATTCTTGCACAAAGACTAAGCAAAATTGTTAATGAATTAATTCATCCTGATCAAACAGGATTTATACCTAAAAGATATTCTTCATATAATTTAAGACGGTTATTTAATATTATATATTCGAAAAGAAGTGATAAAAAAGACTTAGTAGTCATCTCGTTGGATGCAGAAAAAGCTTTTGACCAGGTGGAATGGCCTTATCTATTTTCGGTGATGGAAGCCTTTAAGCTTGGTGATAAGTTTACTACTTGGATTAAATTATTATACGCAAATCCAACAGCTAGAATAATAACAAATTATATGTTATCAACTAAGTTTAGTTTATCTCGAGGTTGTAGACAAGGCTGTCCTTTATCACCATTACTGTTTGCGTTAGCAATCGAACCCCTTGCTCAAAGGGTAAGACTACATCCAGAAATATATGGATACGATACTAAAGATACTAAGAATAAAATCTCGTTATATGCGGACGATATATTACTTTATATTACAAAACCGGAAATAAGTATCTGTAATTTGTTAAAACTAATAACGGAATTTGGTTTAATTTCAGGATATAGCATCAATTGGAATAAAAGTGAACTTATGCCAATAACCATGAATAATTTACAGATATTACAACAATTTCCTTTCAAGATAACAAATGAAAATATTAAATATCTTGGTATTTTTGTTACAAAAAGATTTGACTCTTTATTTAAATCTAATTTCCCGTTATTATTGAATAAATTAAATAAAAATATCTTATATTGGAAAAGCTTACCTATCTCAATGTTAGGTAAAATAAACGCAATAAAAATGATTTTCCTCCCACAATTATTATATTTATTTCAATCAATCCCGATATATCTTTCTAAAAATTTCTTTAAAAAAGTAGACTCAATAGTCACTAACTTTATTTGGGACTACAAAAATCATAGAATAAATAAAAAACATTTATGTAAAGCTAAAATAAACGGGGGCTTAGCTTTACCAAATTTTATGTTCTATTATTGGGCAGTTAATATTAGAAATATGAATTTTTGGTTAGGAGAAATAGATAATAAACCAAATTGGTTAAAAATGGAAAGAGAAGACTGTTTTCCATTTGAAATTAGCTCTATAATATTTGCTAATATTAATGTACCTAAGAAAACTTATAGTGAAAATTTGATAATAGAAAGTGGAATACGTATTTGGAAACAAATAAAGAAAACACTAAAACTAAAATTTATACCGCTAGCTCTTACAATTGCCAATAATTTTACGTTTAAACCGTCAATGATGGATAAAGCTTTTATACAATGGAAAAAATAAAGGAATTCTAAATATAGGGGATCTTTATAAGGATAATTCATTTCTTTCATTTCAAGAATTACAACAAACTTACGGGCTTCATAATAATGAATATTTCAGATATTTACAAATCAGAAACTATATTTCTGCAAATACACAAGAACTTAGAAATAGAAAGAGTGAAAATTTTAGATGAATGCTTGAATAAACACCCAAATACAGAAAAAATGATATCATACATTTATAATATTTTGTTGGAAAGTGATATCCCATCATCGGAAATACATAGACAGCGCTGGGAAAATGAACTAAGTCAAATAATAAGTCCAGAAATATGGGAAGAAAGCCTACAACATATACATTATTGCTCTTTAAACGCTAAACATGCACTTATACAGTTTAAAATCTTACATAGATTACATTATTCTAAATCTAAACTACATAATATATTTCCAAAACTATCACCTATATGTGATAAATGTCAAATCATGGAAGCAACTCTGTCACACTCATTTACTAATTGTACGAAGATTTTACAATATTGGAATGAATATATTCAAAATAATCTCGAAAGTTATTAATATTACTATGATTTATGACCCAAAGTTAATCATACTTGGAGTACCGGAAATGGAACAAATAATTACAAGGAATCATAGAACTTTTATCGACTATTCTTTAATAATTGGGAAAAAATTAATATTAAAATTTTGGAAAGGCCCTGTATCCCCAACAATTAAAATGTGGAATACAGAAATGACGGAGACACTTCACTTGGAGAGATTGAGACTTGTCCTCATGGACAGGTTAGATCTCTTCAAGGAGATATGGTCTCCCTATATTAAATATCTACAGGGTCACAACGGTTCGGCGCAGGGACTTGACTGAGGCCTGAATATCTGAGTGGATGAAGAAATACACATAACAAATCATGAATGTATCTCCAAGATTGGATTACTTAGTAATACTTCAATCTCCATCAAACTTTTCACACTTTCTTTTCTATTTTCTATTCCTTTTTTCTATCTCTCTATCTTTAATTAAGGAAAAAATTATAGAAACATACTAAATAAATTTTTAATATGTACACACTTATTTCTGTTTGTATGAAAAAGATTATAGATGTCTTAAACTTGTAATTATATAAAACTATGTACTTTCAATTATACAATAACTATGAAATATAAAATTAACAATAATACAAACATTATTAATATTTTGATAACATTATGAATATTAAAAAAAATGTTGTTTAAGATTGGGTACTACGTAGTTAAATTAGCGGGGATTTCTATTTGGTAATTAGAAGAATATCTATGATTTGAGAAATCTAAGTGTATTACTTATTTTAGGAATATACTACATATACTCCCAATTATATAAAATAAATAATAATGAAATGTATAATGGATAATACTACAATTATCATAAATAGTACTAATTAATAATCAATACGTTATAATTTTACACATTGTATAAATCTCAATGTCGTATAAGAGTGTACTTGGTATATACTGTTTCTACAATAAAAAAATATTAAAAAAAAAAAAAAAAAAAAAAAATAATCTACATCAAAACTGTTCATGATGACTATAGTTGGAAATAATTGAACTTTTATTTGGAAACAGAATCGCAGAATGTAATTTTATAGAAGGATCAATGGATCAATTTTATGTGGAACCGAAGAAGAAGCAGCAGGATACTGAGTTATTCATTATCTATGCATGGAATAAAAATGCTATTTAATGCACTTTAGTTTTATCTTTCTTCAATGCAAGGTTTCTGATTGTGAATTTTTTTACTTATCTCTAACTAATTTAACAGGAGCCCATCCTGAATTCAGCAGAGCATAACATTCATCGCCGTGGCTTTCGCTCGAGGTCGAGGATGATGGTCTACGTTCCGTTGTTTTTATAGACTCTCAGGTGGCTTATGAGTCCAATCCTGGCTTTGAAAGTTCTTCGGCATTCAGGACAGGTAATTCCAGTTGGCAGATCGGGCTTTGGTTGTTGCTGCCTCTCTTTCCGTTTTCCTATCTTTTCTTCTAATTCTGCGCATCTGATGGCTTCAATCGCTGTTCCTTCTTAGATAATGGTTCGCCAGAGTTTCCTGTCCTTGGCATTGGTTTCCCAATTGTCGAGGTCAATTTCACATTTCATCTTGCTGGCTTTTCAGGCATCTTTGAATCTCTTCTTTTGACCGCCTCTTTTACGTTAAGCTGGGAGTGGAAGGTTTGCTTTGCTAGATTCTCGTCTTCCATCCAAACAACATGACCGACCCATCTTAGTTGGTTCTTGATGACGAAGGCTTCAATGCTAGATGTTTTTACTTCATTCAGCACGCTGATGTTGGTTCTTCTGGTGAACGAGATGAGACGTTGGTCGGTCCAGCACTCGTCGGCACTGGTAACGGCTCTTGTTTTCAGTACATCTTGTCGGTCACGGGATCGTACGATGATGTAGTCGATGACGTGTCAGTGTTTGGAACATGGATGCCTGTTTTTCTGGCGAAATAAGGTGTTTGTAATCAACAGGTTGTGTTGAGACTGACCATCAGCCACTGGTCACGATTCTGAATAAGCCCATCCACGCTGCCCCGGCTCGTCTACAACGCATGATGATGCAGCTGCAGCGTTTCGACTTCCGCATTGTATACAATAAAGGTAAAGACATGCACATCGCAGACACACTTTCCAGAGTCCTGCGCACTACCAGCAAACGCCACCCCATCGAACGAGACAAATTCTCGTTCGTGCCCACTGATCGTTTACGTCGCCTTGCTGAACACACAGCTGCGGACAAGACTTCACAGCTGCTAACCACCATCATAAGGAACAGATGGCCCAACAAACAGTCAAACACCCCAATCAAAATACGACCCTACTTACTGGTTCGTGACGAACTAGTGTTACAGGATGGGATAATCGTCAAAGGCCACAAGGCAGTTATCCCTCCCACTCTACGGGGCGAGTACTATGACGATATCCACAAAGGCCCCACGGCACAGATGCCACTCTAAAACGGGCCCAAAACACATTCTACTGGCCCAGGATGACCAGGTTCATATGTGAAAAGACTGAATCGTGCGCTATCTGCAACAGCCTAACACCACACCAGCAGAAGCAGCCCCTCCTGCCTCAGCCAGCTCCCTCCATTCTGTGGTCTTCACTGGCTGCCGACATCTTTGATTGGCATGGGAAACACTACCTTGTCTTGGTGAACTCCAACTTGGGCTGGTTTGAAATTGACCTGCTTCCAACGATCTCCTCCGTGACAGAAACTACAAATCTACCTGTCCGTACATGGGGCACCTGTCCGCCTTCAAACTGACAATGGAAGGCAATTCACCAGTCAGGCATTTAAGAACTTTGCCAAATGGTGGAACTTTCAACACGTCACCAGCAGCCTAGAACACCCGCAGTCCAACGGACTTGCCGAGCGTGCTGTTCAGAGCGCTATACAACTCATGGAGCGCTCCTACCTAGCAAAATCTGACATCTACCTGGACATACTCAACCTACGGAACATTTCAAGGGACAACATTCTCAGCTCCCCCGCCCAATGGCTAATGGGGCACCAGACGCGTCCACCACTGCCTGTCTCCCAGCAACAGCTGCAGCCGGACGTCCGCCCTCCCGCCGCGACACAAAAGCGTGTGCAATTTAAATGCGACACGCAAAAGCGGTTTTATGACAAGACCAGCAAGCCGCTTAAACCACTAGTAAAGGACAAGTGGTGCGCCTACAAACCGACAAGGGACATACCAGACTAGGGCATATTCATGACTCCTCAAAGGAACCACGCTCCTACCTGGTCGAAGTGGACGGTGTCCTCTACAGATGCAACCGACATCTCCTTCCAGTGAAGGAACCACGTCCAGCGCTTGAGGGTCCCATCACATCTATCCCATCACCTGTTGCGATTAATACCACTCACTCCCCGTGTCAGTCCGCCCCTACGTCTCCCGTTGTAACGGTGCCCTGGGCTCCCCGTGTCAGTTTACCCCCAATATCCTCGTGGCGGGATCTCCCTACAAGCCCATCGGGTCGCCAGCGGTATCACCAATCCCAGTCCCCATCTTTTCGGAAGAAAAGGGTGGTGAGGTGGCTTCCTACCGTACGAGGGCCGGGCAGGTTAGCAATGTTACAAAACTTACCTTCAGCGGCGCTGCAGTTCTGCCACTGGCCGTGTGCACAACTTTGCCGCCTTTGAGGGGGTGGGGGGGAGGGGGGGGATTAAAATGCCCCCCCCAGTAGGAGGCGGATTTGCTCGGGCTGCTAGCTGATGAAGAAAAGTCGATCGGACTTCCGTTCCCGTTTTTTTCTTTTTCAATTGCTAGACAATTTAATAATTAGATTAAAATAAAAAGCGACTTCTAACACCCTCACGCCTACAACGTGACGGATCGTAAGAACAGGACAAAACAAAGGGTAAGTCGTCTATTTTGTATATAATCTTGCTTGTTGGGATGGCTTTAATCAAATTTTGTGTTGTGAAAATGTTATTTGGGCCCCATACAAACCGGCAGTGTTTTTCCTTCCGATATGTGCATCAAATTCACCACAAATGAAACGTTCCAATCGATTGCGTTCCAGAATCACCCTCGCAAGATGATTAAAATGCCCATTTTTTTTGGACAATCATGTCATAAGCTGTCACAAAATTGTCTATATTTTGTGTTATTCTCTCTCCATGATCATTATTTGTAAACTAAATATTCACAACAATTTGAGTCGCATGTATTGTGCAAAAAACAATAATTTTTATTATATTTTGGGTGGATGTTTCTGGATTAATTTATGGGATTTAACATTAAATTCCTTCCATCTGGCATATAACTTCATGACAGTGAGATTTAAAAATTGTGTTATATAGTGAATTCTTGTGTGATTGGGATTAGTTTGTTATTTGGATACTTAGGTTATTTGAAAAAAAATATCCTTTTCTTAAGAAATGGAATCTACAGGACATTTTACTTCGGAGTCACGTGAGTGATTCCATGAAGAACCCTGTCAATCCGCACGCACGTCAATACGTTGTTCGCATGGCAAAACACCGGACTGGCAGGCGAGTCGCTCCTGCCAGCGGTAAGTTTAAAACCTACAGGTAAGCTTGTATTTCCTACCAGGTTTTCATTTTGTTGCAGAAAGCTCTTTTACAGAGGTTTCCTGCTGGATAATTCCGTGAAGTCCGGCGAGTGAACAGACTATGGACTGGGGGGAAGACCCCGGTTCTGACCGCGGAGGCGGTTAGTCGGCTGACGTCAGGCTCGCGATTCCAGTCACTGACAAGGATGGTCAGTGGCTTCCAGACTGCTGTGAAATCCAGCAGGACGTTGGTATCACCGCCAGTGTCGCTGACAAAGCGGTCAGCGGCTCACAGACAGGTAGAATTACCAATGAATTAGTCAGCCCTTTGGCCTCGGACGAGTCGGGCTGGGAGGGTTCCCCTCCGGTATTACCTAGATACACTCCAACAAGGAGTGGTGTCAGTGCTGGCCTTGGGAGAGGCCGCGCCAGCAGCGCCTGGGACAGGGCTGCTTAATGTCCCTCGCTTGGAGGAGGAGACCATGCCGGGTCAGTGTAATACTGACGCCGAATCTGTAGCAGCGCCGGCCTATGGGAGAGCCCGCGCCAGCAGCTCCTGGGACAGGGCTGCTTAAGGTCTCCCTCTGGGAAGAGGAGAACAAGCTGGGTCAGTATAATTCTGACACCTAATCTGTACCAGCGCCGGCCTATGGGAGAGCCCGCGCCAGCAGCCCTGGGACAGGGCTGCTTCATGTCTCCCTCTTCAAGGGGGAGAACATGCCGGGTCAGTGTAAATCTGACGCCGAGTCTGTAGCAGCCCCGGCATATAGGAGAGCCCGCGTGTGATTGTTCAGATGTAACTGAATTCAAATTCTGAAGATGTCCGTGGAACATACTGGAGCCATGTGTGCCGGCAGTGAACAGTACTATCAGGTGGATATTGGAGCAAGCTGCCGAGTCTTCTATTCAGGTAAGGCCTATTCAACAGGCAAAAACCTGGAGGTCGAGGTGAAAGCTGTCGGACCAGTCAAGGTTGACGACGAGCAAAGCTTCATCGTTCGGGGTCAACACACCCTACGCCTTCATCAGCAGTAAGAGGTTCACTGAATCTAGTGGCAGCATGAAAGCTTGGCAGAGGTTCCACACACCCTACTCTATGAGGTAATCAGGCAGATAGGTTGGTCCGGCATTTCCAAAACATGGATAAGTGTCCCACTTACACCTTGGTAATATTTACACTTGGTTGTACAATAAAACAAATGGTTAAGACATAGTCTGCTACTTAGCAGCATCTAAGCATGAAAAACTGCACAATATTAACATGCCAAGCAGCGTTGCCTTCAGTGGGCAGGCTCAGAATTGGGCCCAGCATTGTCTTTAAAAGAAAGATGATGGGAGTCGAATTATTTTGGACCTAACAGGACTTAATCTGTTTGTGCAGTATAATCATTTAAAATGGAAACATTTAATATTGCCAGACCATTGGTTCCAGAGGGGTTATATGGCATGTATTGACTTTAAGGATGCATATTACCCAGTACCTGTTCATAACGAGTATAGGAGATATTTGAAATTTAGCTGGATGGGGCAATTATGGCAATTCAAGCACTGCCTAATGGGTAACCTCAGCTCTAGATATCAGTTTCAGCTGTTAAACCCATGGTTGAGAGATTGGTCTCATCCATCCAGCTAAATCGAAATTGGTACTGGTAAACGTAATTGACTATTTGGGATTCACAGTTAATTCAATTCACATGTCTGTGACTCTGCCCAAGGGCAAGAGATTGGATTTAATTGAAAGCTCTTGGGGGAGCAATTACCTTCACTTAGACATGGGGCCAACTTGATTGGTAAATTGATAGCTGCCTTTCCAGCTGTGCAGTATAGACCTTTGTATACCGAAATTTACAGAGGGCGAAGGTACAGGCACTTAGGATACATGCAGGTCATTTCAACCGGCACATGCAATTACCATTTGAAGCCATCGCTGAAGTACAGTGATGGATAAGAAACATTTCAAATTGTTCTAGCAAAATTCTGATGGGAGCACCTTCAGTTTGCAGACTGATGTTAATGCCCTAGGTTGGGGGTTATTTGTACCATTTTAACTGTGGAGGCAGATGGAATAGGCATGAGGCATTTATTTTCCAATCACATGGAATTAATATTTAGAGTTTAGGAGCATTTTACGGGCTCAAGGCTTATTGTATCATCAAGCAGCACTTACATGTTCAGCTTCAGATTGACAACACCACGGCAGTGGCGTATGTTAATGCCTACGGCCATACTAGCCAGAGCACGCCCGATCCAGTCTGCTCTCGGAAGCTAAGCAGGCTCAGGCCTGGTTAGTACTTCGATGGGAGACGCATGGGTGGAATCAAGTCGAATACCTTGTGACAGATTGGCTAACCTTATTTGGCACTGATGCATTAAAAAGAACATTTGGATTTCAGCTGTCTATTGCCAGGCATATTCAATATGGTGGCAGACATCAGGTCACGCAAATTCAATGACAACACAAAGTGGATGTTGAATCATGATGTATTTAATTAACTTGTTCTTCAATATGGGATGCCAGATATCGATTTGTTTGCATCCAGGCTCAATCACCAGGTACCGAACTATGTTTCATGGGAACCAGATCCAGAGGCAGTAGCGGTCGATGTGTTCTCGCTACACTGGGGCGGAATGTTTTATATGCATTTCCACCTTCTACATCATCAGTTGGTGCTTGACCAAGATCTAGCAGGATTCCGCTTCAGGAGTTTGGAGGTATCCGACTGGCCTACACACGGACATTATAACACAGCCTATTATGGTGGTTCCAAAACTTCATGATCTGTTGTTGCACCCTGTGACTGGAGATCCGTACCCGTTGTATGATCGTGTTAATTTATTAATTTGCAGATTTTAGGAAGACCATGCCTGGGCCTGGGACTATCCAATCATACTGTGGATGCCATCACATCGTCCTGGAGGGATAGTACGAAAAAGTAGTACCTCTCTCATATCAGGAAATGGGAGGAGTTTTCTTTACATGGGAACATTACATACCACACAGCTTCCATCCCAGATGTGCTTGAATTTCTATCCAAGCTACATTTCGATGACGGGTTGAGCTATAGTGCCATCAATAGCGCCAGGAGTGCCCTGTCCTCGTACCTATGCTGGGGGTCGGAACTTCAGTCTGTAAGATCTCATCCGTTAACATCCAGATTTATGAAGGATGTTTTAATTCAAATCCCCAGGTCTAGGTACTCTGAAGTCTGGGATGTGAGCATGGTACTCACGCTGCTTCATCTTTGTCATTGCCGAAGATTACCCTAAAGTTGGTTATGTTCATGGCGCTGGTGTCAGTGCAAAGGGTTCAGACTTTGCACAAACAGCATCTGGACAGGATGGTGTCATCAGGAAATGACGTTATATTTTACATCTATGACCTAATTAAACAAAGCAGACCAGGACTGTCAGGGTGCAAGTTTGTACTGTCAGCATATCCCATGGATTTACGGCTGTGTAGTATATTACGGAGCTATATCAAGGTCACCAAGAGCCTCAGAGGCTCCGAAGTAGCATTGTTTATTAGCCACAAAAAGCCACATATGCCAGTGTCTGATGGCTGAGACAAGTGCTGGGTTGTGCAGGAGTTCATACTGACAATTTTAAATCTCACTCCACCAGGGCGGCATCAACGTCAGCAGCGAGGGCAATGGACGTCCTTCTAGACCATATCCTTGCGGCCACAGGATGGTCAAATTAATTGACTTTCAAAGGTTTTATAATAAACCACTTATTGAACCCGGGATGTTCGCCCATTCAATTTTAAGTTCTGTTTCATAGCTTCTCCCTGGGAGAGAGTAGTCGCTATTGTGTTTTCTCTTGATTATTTTGTGAATAAGGCAACATGTTAATCAGTACCATGTTTCATTGTATTGCTAATTAATCACTCCTCCTAGGTCAACTGATGCAGTGTGAGACGCCTGGATTTGAATCGGCGTGAAATCACAGATCTTTGAAATCTTCACGGAATCACTCACGTGACTCCGAAGTAAAATAGTAAGATTAAACGAGAACTTACCGGCTTGAAGTTTGATCTTTATTTTATGAGGAGTTACGTTGAGCGATTACGTGCCCACCGTTCCCAACCCTCAAATCGCAAAGCTCATCTGGTAGTTCTAAGTTTATAATCTTACTATGTCACTTCAATTACTGTTCTGTGATTTCACACCGCTGCTTTGAAGATTGACGTGCGTGCGGATTGGCACGGTTCTTCACGTAATCGCTCATCGTAACTCCTCATAAAATAAAGATCAAACTTCAAACTGGTAAGTTCTCATTTAATCTTACTATTCTTAATGGGAAAGTAGTGAGTAGAAAGGCATGTCATTCATGGTTTGACGAGCAAAAACTTGTAGTTTACAATGCCAAAATTGAAAGTTGAGGAAAAACAAGGTGTACAGAGTTGCTTATTGGTTACAATCTGAGGAGTATGATGATGCTACTGATTATGATATGCCAATGTACCAGCTAGCAACTGATCTTCTCCATAAAAACTTGGTCTATTGCTAGAAATTGTAATTTATTTACCTATCTGTTACGGACTTACAGCATATAATACAATAATATTAAAGTTCTGATCTTGAGAATATCACATTTTTGAATTTTCAAGGCAGTCTGGGTGTTCATTACTATTTCCGTCACAACGGTCAAATTTGTAATTAGCTACAATTAAGTAATTAACTAAATATATGCTTTAATTTCAGGTCATCCAAGTAAGATGTTTTATATTTGTTTCAGAATGCATCAATCTATAATAACTGAAAATTTAATTCAGTTTTCTTAATTTTTAAGAAAGTTATGGGCTTTTGACTGTCCTCGATCACAGCTTTTGTGTTAAGTCAATGGAAAAGCAATAGGGAACAAGATGCTAATTTCCGAGTATGAAAATGGCCATAACTTTTTTAATACTGAAGATATGAAAGTGAATTAGGTGCCAAATTAAACTTCTTTTTATGCTTTATCTGGTAGGATAAATTGCAGACTTCATTTTTTAAATCTCAAAATTTTGTAACTTATTGCTACAATAGGGCCACATTGCTACAAATATATCCCCCACCTACCTGGGACACCGGTCACCAGGTATCAGGGGAATCTGTTACCGGGGGATCTGGGCGACAGGTTACTGAGATACTGGTTACCGGGCACCTGCGCCCGCCCCGTTTATCGCTGTGTGTCTGGGCGTGTAGATGGACGGGGTGACGGCGGGACTGCCCCAGGAGCAGGGCTCAGGGTCAGTGAGACTGGGTGGCACACGTAGTACCCCATGACCCGTGGGAGGGCAGAGCGCCCTGGGTGGGTGGGGTATGCCGTGGAGGGGGCTGAAGAGAGGGGTGTTGGGGCGAGAGAGTGGTGTTGGGCAAGAGGGGTTGTGTTGCGCTGGAGATGTTGACATGCAGGGAGGTGTGGAGTTGGCACCAATATTGCTGCTGGAGTCGATGGGTGCAGTGGATGGCGGCCATTAGGCCCATTGAACCTAGCCCGTCTCTTTGAAACAGCACCGTCCTAGGTCCGCTTTTACCTTGTGTAGGAAGGAACTGCAGATGCTGGTTTTTACCGAAAAGAGAAACAAAATACTGGAGTAACTCAATGGATCAGGCAGCATCTCTGAAGAAGGGTCCGACCCGAAACGATACGTTACCCATTCAGGGATTCTCCAGATATGCTGCTTGACTGATTTACTCCAGCATTATGTGTCTATCTCCATTATTGCCTTGTCCTTCCTCCCAGACTTTTACAAGGTTTCCCTTCAGTGCTCGGCCCAGCCCTCTTTGTGAAGGGTCTCCTGACGCGCGGTCTCTCCACTCTCTGCCGATTGCCTCTGGTGTGATCACCGAAGTCCATGTTGTACGTCTCTTGGAACAACTTCTCCTTGTTTGTTCCACCACAGGATTGTGAACATGTTCTCAGTCTCCTACTCCCCTCCAAAGTAAATAGCCCGAGAGTCTACGCATGACTGAGACCTTTCATTGCTCCCCATTCTGGCTTCCCTATGAACTCTTAATATCCTTCCTGGTGTGAGACCAGAGCTGACCCTGGAATGTATCCGGGATTAGCCAATGTTTGACATGGCAACTCTCTGTGTTTTCTGTCCCTGATTCTTCTATAAATAGGAGCAGGAAGGTTGGGTTGTTCAGCAGTGTTCTCCATTAGTCCGACCCCTTGACCTCGTGCCCTCAGACCCCGAGCCCCACCTCCCGTCGCTCACTTCCACATGGCTCCGTGTGTGAGTGTGGGATGCCTCCACTCTCCCTCACCCCATCCTCCCCTTCACCGGCCCGCCAGCCGCCCCTACCGCGGTGAGTTGCTGACCCCACCCTTCCCCCTCCGGTGTGTTACGGGTGAGGTTGGTGCTTCTGGCAGACACTCAACTATCCGTGTCAGTCACTAAAGTACATCCGCTGGGCTGGCCGCTAACTCCCGGTGGAAACATCGCTAAAACAGTTCCGCGGCCCATGCCATGGGTGGCCCTATCAGAAGCTGGTGCTTCCGACGGCATCACTCTTGGAATCATGGGAGCATGCAAGCCTCTTCACCACGACAAACGGTCCAAAGATATAACATCACATGACAGTGGGAACGCGCGTTTCCAAAATGTCATTTGTTCAGTAGATATTTCAAGGTGGATAACAGGAGTGTAATGAGACATAGAGCCAAAGAACAGCATGGAAACAAATAGGATGGAATTAATCATAGTCATGCAGCCAGGAAAAAAGGTTCTTCAGCCCACTGAGTCTGCATTCACATTTAGATATAGTTATTTACAACTAATTCTACGTTGATCCCATTTTACTCTCCTCAGATTCCAATCAACTCATGCCCAGATTGTACCATTTGTCTGTACACAAGGAGCTAGCTGCCTTGTCTGGAGTAAACCAGAGGACCTGGGAGAAAAGCATGTGGTCATGGGAATAAGGTCACAATCTCTGCATGGTCAACACCAGAGATGAGGATTAAACCCAGGTCTCCTGAGCTGTGGAACAGCAATGTAACCAGTTGTGCCCTAACATGAAGAGGCGTGAGGAAATAATTCCAGAGGTCAGAGTCCATGAATTTAGCTTTTTTAGTTTTAGAGATACAATGTGGAAATAGGCCCTTCGGCCAACCGAGTCTGGGGCAATCAGCGAATCCCACTCGTTAACACTACCCTGCACACACATTAGGGACAATTTTACATTTTATAGCAAGACAATTAACCTACAAACCTGTACGTCTTTGGAGTGTGGGAGGAAACTGAAGATCTGAGTCACAACACACGCAGGTCACGGGTGAACGTACGCACCCCGTACAGACAGCACCCGTAGTCAGGATTGAACCAGGGTCTCTGGCGCTGTAAGGCAGTAGCTCTACTGCTGCGCCAGCGTGCTGCCATGAATCTGAAAGCACCACTGCTATTGGTGGAGCAGCAGATGACCAAAGAACTGAAGGAAATATTATCAGTTTACTACTTAAATCAGATTATTAGCTGATCATAAATTCCACATTTAGCCAGAAATTGATTTGGAATAACATCCCTGGTTTGTTGACTCCAGGCCTCTAGTTTACTCACGGGGTAATCCAACTGCTGTTCCAATGTGTTAAAGAAGGAACTGCAGATGCTGGAGAATCGAGGGTACACAAAAGGCTGGAGAAACTCAGCGGGTGCAGCAGCATCTAAGGAGCGAAGGAGATAGGTGACGTTTTGGGTCGAGACCCTTCTTCAGACTGGTCAGGGATCAGGGAAACGAGAGATATAGACGGTGATGTGGAGAGATAAAAGAACAATGAATGAAAGATATGCAAAAAAGTATCGATGATAAAGGGAACAAGCCATTGTAAGCTGTTTGTGGTGTGAAAATGAGAAGCTAGTGCGACTAGGGTGGGGGAGGGAGATAGAGAGAGAGGGAATGCCAGGGCCCGAGGGCTGAGGGAGAGGTGGGAAGGGGAGGAGACAGCAAGAGTTAACAGAATTGAGAAAATTCAATGTTCAAGCCCAAAGGATGCAGACTCCCCAAGCGGAATATGAGGTGCTGTTCCTCCAACTTGTGGTGTTGCTCACTCTAGCCGTGGAGGAGGCCCAGGACCGAGAGGTCGGATACGGAATGGGAGGGGGAGTTGAAGTGCTGAGCCACCGGGAGGTCGGCTTGGTTATTGCGGACCGAGCTGTTACAATGTGCTAACTGCTCATATTAAATGCAGCTGGCAGCAGCAACGAATCAAATGAGGGGTTAAGAATTTCATATAATGCAATTGATAATACTTTAGATTTTTGTGCTGTGAAATGATAAGGGAAAGATAATTAAATAAAGAAAAAAATATCCAATTAATCTGCTGCTTAATAATATAATTTGAAGTGTATTATCTTTATCTTGGTAAATCAGATCAATGCTTTAATGTCAATGAGATGTTTTGCTGATTTGATTCAAATGAGGACGCCTTGTCTGGATTCCATGCAATGAGACCAAGCTGCCGGTCATTGTGGGGTGATTCATGGTAAGTAATGTTCCTGCCATTCCATTTACTGGGCAAAAAAAAAACACCCATAATAAAAGGGATTCTACCTATATTCCCATTATGTTCAATGGCAGTGCCATCACTACCAATGTCTTGGTGACTGCCATTGGTCACTAGTTTAACAAGTCTAGGCCGGAGGATCTGGCCAGGATTCATCAGGATGTTAAGTGGGATGCAGTGTTTCAGTTATGATGGGAGACTGGATAGAATAGAAAAAAAGGCACAAAATGCTTGAGTAACTCAGCAGGACACGCAGCATCTCTGGAGAACATGAACAGACTGGCGAAGGGTCCTGACCTGCCTGATCTGCTGATTTACTCCAGCACTTTGTGCCTTTTTTTGCAAACCAGCATCTGCAGTTCCATGTGTCTGTATAGACTGGGTTTGTTTTCCTTAGGGTGATCAATGTGAATAAATGTATTTCAAATTTTGAGGAGAATCAAAAAACAGAAGACATTGGTTTAAGAGGAGGGGAAAGATTTATAGGAACTTGAGGGCAACTTTTATCATGGGTATATGGAACAAGCTGCCAGAGGATGTAGTTGAGGCAGGTGCTATATCAATACTTTAAAAACAATTTGGCCAGTAAATAGGAATTAGGGGAGGGCACTCTTAAAAAAAATTCCATGTCATCTTTATAGAAACATTTAAAATTATTAAGGGATTGGACATGCCCTCCACCGAAAACGGTGTCTGAGACGGGCTGGGAAGATCATCAAGGACCCCTCCCACCCTAACCATGGACTGTTTGCCCTCCTACCATCGGGGAGGCGGTACAGGAGCCTCAGGTCCCGCACCAGCAGGATGAGGAGTAGCTTCTACAATAACACCATCGCACTGCTGAACTCGGAGTCCCGCCGATAGATTCCCACATCTGTATTTATTTATCTGTATCTATCTAAACATTGCTATCACTACGTACTGACACTAAACTGCATTTTGTTGTGCCCATACTTGTATCTGTGCAATGACATTACATTTGAATTGAATTGACACGCTAGATGCAGGAAACATGTTCCCGTGTAGGGGAGTCCAAAACCAGGGGCCACAGTTTAAGAATAAGGGATTGGCCATTTAGAACTGAGATGTGGAAAAACATTTTCACACAGAGAATTGTAAAATTTGTGGAATTCTCTGCCTCAGAAGGCAGTGGAGGCTGATTCACTGGATGCATTCAAAAGAGAGAGCTCTTAGGGCTAGTGGAATCAAGTGATATGGGGAGAAGGCAGGAATGGGGTACTGATTGTGGATGATCAGCCATGATCACATTGAATGGTGGTGCTGGCTTGAAGGGCCGAATAGTCTCCTGCTGCACGTATTGTCTATGTATCTATGGGTATCTTTACCGCTGCTGATCCACCAAAGATTCACCCCCCTCGTCCCTCCTTCCTACCTCTCGCCATCTATGAGATGTTGTAATGGATGCTGAAGTTCTCACCTGTGAAGATATGTGAGAGAGAGAAGTTGCAAACGTACAGAGAAAAAAAGGAGAGGAAGAATAGGTTGCTCCTTAGGAGCTACCAAGAAACCGATGGACCAAATGATCTTCTTCGATGTTACAAGCATCTGATGGAGCAGATGGGTAGATCAGCTCCATTTCAGACCCCTCCAGTGCGGGAGCAATGGTTTCATCAGCAAACTATATCACAGAATATCTCCTCTAAAACCCACGTCCACTAGCACCATCAACAGTATGTCATCTAGTTGGCCAAAATCTTAGAACTCCCCAACCTCCCCATACATCAGCAGTATTCAGTAGCTGATGATTGTATCTCACCTTTGTCTTCTCCAGTGCAATTACTCACAGCTTCTGAATACTAGTTTTCCAAGTAATATCAAACATTTTGTACGTGAAAAAAAGAGATTAAAAAAACGGACAATTTGCTCCTTTAGGATAGTTCAGCCAAGGTGCTGATGGACAATCCAACCATATCCCTTCTGAGTTACTACCACCAGAGAAGCCAGGCGTCAGCTAATTCGATTCTATCCATGTGGTAGCTAGTCAAGGTTGTGAACACCTGACACAATAGAGGCCGTGTGTACCAGCATTACATCTGTAGCATCTAAGACCGACACTCCAGAACTGGCTGTGCCCCCCAGCCAAGCTGCTCCATCACAGATACAACACCAGAAGCTATCTGACAATGGGGAATTTACACAACTACATCCCGTTTATAATAATCCTTGTAATTATTCTCAATCACCATCAAACCTCTGGAAATTAATATTGCACCACCTTCTCATCAATAGCCTTGTTTGGCTGTCACTTTGATCACTCGATTCCAGAGCCTTGACGAAACATGAACCAAAGATGTTCCAGTGGTTAGGTGAGATTAACTGTCCTTGATGTTAAGGTGTATTTTAAAAGAGTGCGGCTTTAGGGTGCCCTGGTAAATCTGATCTGAGGGAACCACTTCAATGATTGCAGCCATACCTCATGCAAAGGAAGATGTCTATGGTAGTTGGAAATCATTCAACCGAGCCCTGCGGTAGCCTTTGTCCAACCATTCCAGTTGCTTTATTAGACCATCCTTCCGACATCAGGTCAGAAACAGGGATGTTTGCTGATGATACAACTGCTTAGCTAGTGAAGCAGTCAATGCAGCAAGCTCTAGACAACATTAAGATTAACACTCGCATCACAAACGTGTGAGCCAATGTCCATCTCCGACCAGGACGTTCAAGTCAAGATGTCAGGTCGAGTTTATTGTTATATGCTCGAGTATAGTGAAGTACGAGGACAAAAGGATCTTGCTTGCAGCAGCATCACAGGCAAATATACTCAGACAATACATCAAAACATAAATTATACATATATTACACATAAATTCGACAAGATTGTGAAAAAAAAAAACCTCTGGATAGAAAGACATTAGTTTAAAACGCGATTAGAAAACAAGTCCATGAAAACAAGTCCACTGCTACACGGGTGGTTTTAAACTGAATAAGGGGGGTGTGGTGTCAAATGAGATAGTCGAGGATGGAGTTAAAGGGAAAGAGAGTAAAACGATAGTTAATGACCCCAGAATTAATGGGAAAGGAAGCTCACAAAGGGATAGGAGAGTATGGACAAGTGTAATAGGGATCGATGTGAAAGGTGAGATGCGTAAGGAATTCAAAGTATTGAAGTATAAGAAGTAAAGTAGCTGAGCTTGAGGCTCAGTTAGCGGTTGGTAGATATGACATTGTGGGGATTACTGAGACGTGGCTGCAGGAGGATCGGGCCTGGGAACTTAATATTCAGGGTTATACATCCTATAGAAAGGACAGGCAGGTGGGCAGAGGAGGAGGGGTAGCTCTGCTGGTGAGGGATGGAATTCAGTCCCTTGCGAGGGAAGACATATGGACTGACGAGGTAGAGTCACTGTGGATTGAGTTGAGGAATTGTAAAGGCAAGAAGACACTAATTGGTGTTATTTACAGACCCCCAAATAGTAGCCCGGGTGTAGGGTGTAAGTTGCAACAGGAATTAAAACTGGCATGTAACAAAGGTAATGCCACTGTAGGGATGGGGGATTTCAATATGCAGGTAGACTGGGAAAATCAGGTTGGTTCAGGACCCCAAGAAAGAGAGTTTGTAGAATGCCTCTGAGATGGATTCTTAGAGCAGCTTGTAATGGAGCCGACCAGAGAAAAGGCAATTCTGGATTTAGTGTTGTCCAATGAACCAGATATGATAAGAGAACCGCTTGGAGGTAGATAAGGAACCACTTGGAGGTAGTGATCGTAATATGATTAGTTTTAATAGTAAGATTAAATGAGAACTTACCAGTTCGAAGTTTGATCTGTATTTTATGAGGAGTTACGATGAGGGATTACGTGAAGACCCCGTCCAGCACGCATGCGCGACATTTCTTCAAAGCAGCGGTGTGGATTCACAGAAAAACACAACAATTGAAATAAATATAGTAAAGAAAAAATAAGAACTTAATTACCAGTTGATCTGTATAATAGAGGGTGGGAGCGGAGGGCACGTAATCCCTCATCGTAACTCCTCATAAAATACAGATCAAACTTCGAACTGGTAAGTTCTCATTTAATCTTACTATTTTACTTCGGAGTCACGTGAGTGACTACGTGAAGACTTCAAAGCTCTGTGAATCCGAACCGTGTACCAGCTCATGCTTCACTCACTGCCTGAAGACCTTAGAGGGAGGAAGCATGTTATACAATCAACAATAACCTGTTTGTGAACAATAAAGGTTTATTAATGCTAACAAAAAACAGAGAGCTCCCCCGGCTTAAATTAAATATTAGCTGCAGACTCTAAAATTCTGTCTGCAAATGTAGCAGGTTCTGCCAGCGGCTTATTATAAAACCTTTGGAAAGTTCTTTCCGAGGACCATCCTGCTCTGGCCAGAATATGGTCCATAGGCACATCCATTCGCCTAGCCGCCGACGTAGATGCAGCCCTGGTGGAATGAGATTTGTAAACATTAGTATCGACTCCCGCGGACTTAAGCACCTGCTTGAGCCATCTTGAAATGGTTTGGCTCGTCACCTGACCATGAGGCTTCTTGTGGCTTATCCATAAGGCTTTTTCTCTCCCTCTTAAGTTGTATGTTGTGTCTATGTAATTGGCGAGTTTGGGTCTTGGCACACAACCGTGGGTCAGGTGAATATGCCCGGAACTCCATTACTGGAGGCGTGGTACCTGGTCTAGTTTGTTTGACCAGTCCCTGAATGTGAAATGTGATACAGTCCAATGACTCTGTCATGCTGTCCAGCCTCAGAAGGTGGAGGGACTGTACCCTTTGAGCTGACACTAGTGCCATGAGCATGACTGATTTCAGTGTAAGTTTGTTCCAGCGTGAGTGACCTGGGTGGTGGCCATCCCCTAAGGTACGTCAGTACAATGCTGACATCCCAGATCTGAGTGTACCTAGGCCTAGGGGAATTGGTGTTAAAAAATGCCCCTCATGATTTTGACCACTAGTGGATGGGACCCCAAAGTCATTTGTCCTGCTGCTGGAACCAAATAAGCTGACAACGCACTCCTGGCTGTATTAATGGCGCTGTAGCTGAGTCCTTCCCGATGTAATCCAACCAGAAACTCCACAACACTGGTGGTTGTAGCTGTAGTGTAGGTAGTTCCTGTTTTGGAGCAATACCGTTCCCATTTTCTTATGTTGGTCAGGTATTGTCTCCCGGTGGACTCCCGGTGGGATGCGGTCATCATGTTGATGGCGTCCTCAGACAGTCCCAGGCCCAGTAGAGGTCTTTTTAGAATCTGCAAGCCAGGAGATTGACTCTGTCATGGCACGGGTGACTTATGCCTGACACTGGGTGGATTAATAACTCTCGACTGCTGGGGAATTCCAACGGTGTTTCAACAGCCATGTCGAGGGCCACTGGGAGCCATGGCTGTGAAGGCCAGTCGGGTATTATCAAGATTCCTGAAGCGGAATCCAACTGAATCTTGCGTAATACCCGACTGATGAGGCAGAAGGGAGGAAAAGCATAAAAGAACATTTTCCCCCAATGCAGCGAGAATGCATCAACTGCTGCTGCCTCAAGGTCTGGTTCCCAAGCGACATACGTTGGTACCTGGTGATTCAGCCTGGATGCAAATAGATCGATATCTGGTGTGCCATATTGCTTTGTAATTTCAGCAAATATTTTGGGGATTTAACATCCATTCGATGTTATCATTGAATCTGCGTGACCTGGTGTCTGCCACTGTATTTTGCTTACCTGGTAGGTAAGTTGCTGATAACCAAATATGTCTTTCAACACACCATTGCCAGATTAGGTTGACCAAATTGTCACACGATATCGGCTTTACACCACCCATGTGGTTGATATAAGCCACCACCGTGGTATTATCTAATTGCAACCGGACATGTGCATGATGCGTATTAGATGAATATGCTTTTAACCCATAAAACGCACCCAACATTTCTAAGTAGTTGATACCCCGTGTCTGTAGGCAAGATGATTCAAATTTAGTCCATCTGCCCCCTGTGCTGAATTGCATGTTAGTTGCTCCCCAGCCCAAAGCACTGGCATCCGTTTGAATGGTTAATACTGGGTTGGTGATTATTATGGGACTGGAGCTGAGCCTTACGTTCCTTGCCCACCATTGTAACTCTGGAATGGATTCAGCAGTTAAACTCATAGCTCGGTCAAAGTGACCTGAATTTTGCTTTAGTGCATGCACTTTTGCTCTTTGCAAATTTTGATAGTGCAAAGGCCCAAATTGTACAGCTGGAAAAGCTGCTACCATTTTGCGAATAACTCTGGCTACCTCCCGTATGGTTGGCTGATGTTTATTCATGAGTTTGTTGCATGATAGTGCCAATTCTGATGCTTTCCCCCTTCGGCAGAGTTACAATCATGCGAACAGTATCAATCGTAAATCCAAGATAGTACATGGCAGTGGACGGTGTAAAATTGGATTTATCTGGATGTATGACATACCCCAAAGTTTCAAACAAACGTTTGGTGGCTGCTACTGCCAAAATGACTGTCTCCAAGGTTTTCCCTACTATTAAAATGTCGTCTAAATACGCCATGACTATATGCTTTTGTTTCCTCAATAATGCCAAGGCGGGTTTTAAGATTTTAGTGAACAGCCTTGGAGCGGAGGTTAGCCCATTTGGTAAGGCTTTAAATTGCCATAGCTGTTTCATCCAGATAAATTTTAAGTATTTACGATGCTCCTTGTGTATGGGTACTGAGTAGTAGGCATCTTTTAAATCAATGCTTGCTAGAAAGTACCCTCTAGAAACCAACAGTCTGGCTGTTTCAAAAGTATCCATCTTGAAATGTATATACCTGACAGACTTGTTTAAAGTAGTTAAGTCAATGATGATGCGACGTCCACCATCTTTTTTGATTTTAGTGAAAATATTGGACACAAATTCCAAAGGTTCATGTTTTGTTCTTTCAATGACACCTTTTGCTTGTAACCTCATCAGTTCAGCTTGACCCTCTTGTTTCTCTTTGACTGAGAGGGTGAATACCCTTTGGGGTATATGCTGAACTGGCGGAATGTTTTCATGAACAAAGTCAATTTTGTAGCCATGAACGCTGCTGAGTATATACTTGTCATTAGTGATGGATTCCCATGCATCCAAAAACAAGTGCAATCTCCCCCCGTTAGTATAGAGCCCCTACTGCTCATATGCTGAGAGGAACCAGACCCACCTACCTACATGGTTATTGGTGCTTCTTCTGCCTCTTCACTGGGCGATGAGGCGTCTGCTGGGCTGTAGAGGGTTGATGTTGATGTTGATGTTGTTGGGGGTGGCGCATTTTCCATGGGGTCCGCTCTGGGCCCTGGCCTAAAAAAGGCTTACGGGGAATGGTTGCGGACCCCGAGCTTTCACCAGTCCCATAGTGTGGTCGACGACTGGTGGACGCCATGGGGTACTGCCGCCTGGGTTTGTTAGGTCTGCTCAGTCCCAAACCTGCCCTCACGAGACCAAAGGTCTTGGATTCTTCCTCTAGGTCTTTCACCTTTTTTGGAAGGTCTTTCCCAAAGAGCAGAATAGGAGGTTCTGAACCTGGTGTTTTGCAAAGTCCCGCAAATTTAGGGTTGAGGGCAGGCTCGATGATTTCCTTCCGTAAATTGTTTATTTCATATTGAGTGGTGCACAGCAGAGCTAATGTGTCTTGCTGATTTGTGGACATGTCCACACCATCAATGGACCGAGCATATGATGTTATTCCTGCAGTTAGTAATTTAAGGATTTTCTGGAGCTTCAACTCCAGGTTCCTGATGTTCTGCCCCAAATGTCCCCAAATTTGGCTGTTTACAGCTGGTACATTCAATGATGTACAATTTACTGGGGCTGTATATTGTTCAAGAGCCTCATTGACCACCTGTTCTTGTAGGGGTTTTGAGGACAGGTGGTTAATGCTGGCTGCAAGTTTCGGCTCTAACGGCCGACCCGCTTGTGGAATGGCCACGTAGCAGTTGACCACACCCAGCAGCTCTTCCTGATCCTGTACACTCTGCGTACTCCCGACATCTTCAGCCAGTGACCCCTCTTCTTGACCAGCCCAGACCTGGTCGCCAATGCTGCCTTCAAAAGATGGTGAAGCAATGGCCAGTGCCGTAAAGGGCACTGCGGGAGTGCCTGAGCTCCCTTGGCGAGTCTGCTGCTGCTCTCTCAGCAGATCTCGCTGGAGCAATTGCTCCATAAGCCGTTCCATGCGGCTTAGGCGGCTGCCTGTGTCGCTCTCGAGCGGTGTGGCATCTTCATCCGAATCGTCGGACACTACCGCCCGGTTCTGGCTGCAGGTACCTCCAGACCGCTGCTCAGGCAGCACGAGCGGTGCTGGGCTCGGCTCGGTAGTTATACCCGCCGCCTCTTGCCCCCCCTCTAAAGAGCATTCCTCAACGGAGGACGAACGGGGGCGAGCTGCAGACTTCTTTCCTCTGGTCTTGCTCATTCTTTCTGAAAACAAGCAGACCACAGAGAAAAAGACACACGGCCACGGTAAAACTTACCTGTCGGCCCGACTTTTCAATTTGTAGCGGGAGCGCCTTGAACCCCCGTCCGTCGCGGGTGCACTGCATGAACGCTAATGTCGCGCATGCGTGCTGGACGGGGTCTTCACGTAGTCACTCACGGGACTCCGAAGTAAAATCTGAAATTTGAGAAGGAGAACGTTAAATCGGAAGTGGCAGTGGTGCAGTTGAACAAAGGGGACAATGAAGGCATGAGAGGGGAGCTGGCCAAAGTAGACTGGAAAGGGATCCTAGCAGGAATGATGGTGGAACAGCAATGGCAGGAATTTCTGGGCATAATCCGGAAGACGCAGGATCATTTCATTCCAAAAAGGAAGAAAGATTCTAAGGGGAGTAGGAGGCAACCGTGGCTGACAAGAGAAGTTAGGGATAGAATAAAACTAAAAGAAAAGATGTATAACACAGCAAAGAGTAGCCGAAAGCCAGAGGATTGGGAAACTTTCATAGGACAACAGAAGGAAACAAAACGGGCAATACGGGCTGAAAAGATGAAGTATGAGGGGAAACTGGCCAGGAATATAAAGAAGGACAGTAAAAGCTTCTTTAGATATGTTAAGGGAAAAAAAGTGGTAAAGTCAAATGTGGGTCCCTTGAAGGCAGACACGGGTGAAATAATTATGGGCAACAAGGAAATGGCAGAAGAGTTGAATAGGTACTTCGGATCTGTCCTCACTAAGGAGGACACAAACAATCTCCCAGATGTTCTGGAGGACAGAAGAAGACAGAAGGGGGTAGAGGAACTAAAATAAATTTTCATTAGGTGAGAAATAGTATTGGGTAGGCTAATGGAACTGAAGGATGATAAATCCCCTGGCCTGATCGTCTGCATCCCAGGGTCCTCAGGGAGGTGGCTCTAGAAATAGTGGATGCATTGGTGATCATTTTCCAATGTTCAATAGATTCAGGATCAGTTCCTGTGGATTGGAGGATAGCTAATGTTATCCCACTTTTCAAGAAAGGAGTGAGAGAGAAAACGGGGAATTACAGACCAGTTAGCCTGACTTTGGTGGTGGGAAAGATGCTGGAGTCAATTATTAAAGAGGTAATAATGCAGCATTTGGATAGCAGTAAAAGGATTAGTCCAAGTCAAAATGGAATTATGAAAGGGAAGTCATGCTTGACTAATCTGGAATTTTTTGAGGATGTGACAAGTAAAGTGGATGAAGGGGTGCCAGTGGATGTAGTGTATCTAGACTTTCAGAAAGCCTTTGATAAGGTCCCGCACGGGAGACTGGTGACTAAAATTAGAGTATTGGGGGTAGGGTGTGAACATGGATAGAAAATTGGTTGGCAGACCGGAAGCAAAGAGTAGGAGTGAAGGGGTCCTTTTCAGAATGGCAGGCAGCGGCGAGCGGAGTGCCACAAGGCTCGGTGTTGGGGCCGCAACTGTTTACCATATATATTAATGATTTGGAAGAGGGAATTAGGAGCAACACTAGCAAGTTTGCGGATGACACAAAGCTGGGTGGCAGTGTGAACTGTGAAGAGGATGTTAGGAGGTTACAGGGGGACCTAGACAGGTTGAGTGAGTGGGCAGATGCATCGCAGATGCAGTATAATATAGATAAATGTGAGGTTATCCACTTTGGTGGCAAAAACAAGGGGGCAGATTATTATCCCAATGGGGTTAGGTTAGGTAAGGGGGAGGTACAGTGAGACCTGGGTGTCCTTGTACACCAGTCACTGAAAGTTGGCGTGCAGGTACAGCAGGCAGTGAAGAAAGATAATGGAATGTTGACCTTCATAACATGAGGATTTCAGTACAGGAGTAAAGAGGTCCTTCTGCAGTTGTATAGGGCTCTGGTGAGACCACATCTGGAGTATTGTGTACAGTTTTGGTCTCCTAATTTGAGGAAGGACATCCTTGTTATTGAGGCAGTGCAGCGTAGGTTCACGAGATTTATCCCAGGGATGGCGGGACTGTCATATGAGGAAAGACTAGGTTTGTATTCACTGGAGTTTAGAAGGATGAGGGGGATCTTATAGAAACATATAAAATTATAAAAGAACTGGACAAGCTAGATGCAGGAAAAATGTTCCCAGTGTTGGCCAAGTCCAGAACCAGGGGTCACAGCCTTAGAATAAAGGGGAGGTCATTTAAGACTGAGGTGAGAAAAAACTTTTTTACCCAGAGAGTTGTGAATTTATGGAATTCCCTGCCACAGAGGGCAGTGGAGGCCAAATCACCGGATGGATTTAAGAGAGTGTTGGATAGAGCTCTAGGGGCTAGTGGAGTCAAGGGATATGGGGAGAAGGCAGGCACCGGTTATTGATAGCGGACGATCAGCCATGATCACAATGAATGGTGGTGCTGGCTCGAAGGGCCGAATGGCCTCCTCCTGCACCCATTTTCTATGTTTCTATGTTTCTATAGCGCAAGAGGTGGTCCATTGTGTTCTGATCTGAGGTGGGAATAGTTTTGTGCAGAACCTGATGCTGGTAATCCAAGATCCTGATGCTTGTACGAAAATAGCTGTTCCTGAAGCTTCATGCTTCTGTCTCTGCCCTATGGTTGTAGCAAGAAGAGGGCATGGCTTGGATAGTGGGGATCTTTTATGATAGATTCCATCTACTTGAGACAGTTCCTCATGGTGCATCCTGAGTGGCGGTGTGGGCTGTGCCACGATAGACAAGGCGGAGTTCACCACTCTGCAGCTCCTGTGCCTTTGCATTACCTCGCCATCTTAGCTGAATCTCCCACCATCGTTACCCTGGGGATCATCACTGACCTGAAACTCAGCTAAACCAGTTACATAAATACAATGACTAAAGTGCAGGTCTGAGACTGGATACCCTGCGACGTGACTCCTGTCCTGACATTACAAAACCACTTCACCATGTGTAAGATTTGTCAGGAACGTGATTGAATAGTCACCACCTGCCTGTATGAGCGTAGCTTCAACAAGTTCAAACACCATCCAGGACAAAAGAACCAATTTGGTTGTCATCCCCTCCACCACCTTAATCATTAACTCCCCCCTTCATCTGTGCACAGTGGCTGCATGTATATTGCCATAAAGTGCACTGCTGTTATTTTCCTAGGCTACTCTGTCTAGGTCAATGCTTCCATTGCCAACATGCAGAGGACAACTGAATCAGCACCACCCGCAGGTTCCTCTCCAAGTCACACTGTAGCCTGACTCCAGAGATGCTGCTTGTCCCACTGAGTTACTCCATCACTATGTATCGATCTTTGAGAATACATTAGTGGTCCTTCAATGTGTAGAAAGGAACTGCAGATGTTGATATATACCTAAGATAGGTACAACGTGCTGGAGTAACTCAGCAGGTCAGGTAGCATCTCTGGAGATAAAGGATGGGTGATGTTTTGGGTTGGGGCCCTTCTTCAGACTTCAGAGTGTCCATCTAGAAGTCATTTTACTTCGGAGTCACGTGAGTGACTACGTGAATAGAAGCCCGTACAGCCGTTGGTGCGTCATGACGTCAGACGCTGGTGCAGTCGGGCGGGGGGAGCAGCAGCGCTCCTCCGAGCGGTAAGTTTAAACCGCGGGTTACATGGAAAGCTGGAGAATTCAGCGGGTGCAGCGGCATCTAAGGAGCGAAGGAGATGGGCGACGTTTTGGGTCGAGACCCTTCTTCAGACTTCACCCTCCATTCTCCAGCAGTTTTCGTTAACAACTTGAAACGAGGTAAGGTTTGTTGAAATACTTTACCACAGGTCTTTTTCTGCAACGGTTGGGAGTTTTTGTAGATATGTTGCAGAAAGGGAAGAAGGTGTCGGCGAGGCGCTCCGGGGGTAGAAAGGTAAAGTGGCAGGACAGTGTTGAGGATGGAGGCCCGTCTGGTACACCTGGTCCGGTGCTGGCTACACAGCCAGTGGTTGCGGACCCACTGCCGGGGGGCAGTGGAGGCTTGTCAGTAGGGGGCCGCTGGCAAGTCTCTGTGGCCCCGTAAATGAGTCGGGCCTGGAGGTTATACCCTCCATAGGAGAGTCCGTTTGCTCACGGCTCTCCCACGTCGAGATTCTATTTCAAAAGAATGCTCGACAGGGACCAGCTCCGTGGGGAGGAGTGGTGCCCAAGCCAGGCTGATGGAGAGCTTGTGCTAGCAGCACCTGTTTCAGGGCTGCAGAACTATCCTGCCTGTGAGGAGGATGTTCCAGCTCCGTGAGGAGGAGTGATGCCCAAGCCAGGCTGATGGAGAGCTTGTGCTAGCAGCACCTGTTTCAGGGCTGCAGAACTATCCTGCCTGTGAGGAGGATGTTCCAGCTCCGTGAGGAGGAGTGATGCCCAAGCCAGGCTGATGGAGAGCTTGTGCTAGCAGCACCTGTTTCAGGGCTGCAGAACTATCCTGCCTGTGAGGAGGATGTTCTATCAGGGCAGTTTGCTGGGGGAGAGCAGTAAAGGTGTTCGGTGGGAGGTAATTCCGAACATTGCTGGGAAGTTTGCTGAGTGTAGAGAGGCACGAAAGGCGATTGATGTAGAATTGGCTGTAGCCATTCAGTATATGCTCTCCCACCAGTTACAGGAGCTAGCTATGGATGAAGTAGCAAAAAACTATAAAGCTACTGTTAATTGAGATCTCCTGAAGGTACCGGTGGTTAGTCACCAAATTTGGTCATAGATGGGTTTACCTGCTAGGGCCCAGGAGATGAAGTTTTAAAAAGTGCTTAAACTGTTGTCAGCACGTATTACAGCTGTGGTGAAAGTTATTGATACAAATGATATGGTTGAAGCACAGCAGGATGAACTGGAACTCCTTTGTAAGGCATTTTGAAACCAGTGTACCACCACGAAATCTGTTGTTTGGTGGTAATTTTGCAAAAAAGGGTCAAAGACTGTTATGAGGTTGTTATAACCATGGCTCTCATTAAGCCAGCTGGAAGCAAGGCAAAAAAGGTTCTCTACAAGAAGTCGAGGACAACAAGGCCGCAAGGAAAGATGCTGGTAAGGAATATACCATAGACAGACAATGAATTAACTGATGTTCCTGTTCAAATTGGGGAAGGTAAAAATTGTTTCTCAAACAATGGCAGCAGTTGACATCAGATTTGTTCATACTTAGTGTATTGAAGGGGTGAAAAATTGGATTTTACTATAAGGACAGTCTACCTAGTCAACATTTTCCTAGTAGTAAACTTATTTTCAGATGAGGAAAATGTGCTTATTCAAGCAGAGATCAGTCGTTACATGAGAAGGGGTAATTGAGCCTTCTGTCTATCAAAGTCAACAATTTCTGTCAAGTATATTTCCCAGAATCTAAAAAGACTGGGGGATGTAGAATTATTCTGGATTTATCGAATTTGACCAAATTTGTTTGTTATAGGCATTTCAAAATGGAGAACTTTACCACGGGCAAACATCTAGTGTCCAAAGGGTATTATATGGCAACCATTGATTTGAAGAATGCATATTACGCAGTGTCTATTCATGGTGATGATAGAAGATATTTGGAATTTATTTGGATGACTGAGCTGTGGCAATTCAGGACATTGCCGAATGGATTAACTTCAGCTCCTAGATTATTTACTAAATTGGTAAAACCTGTGTTAGCATTGCTTAGAGCTCAGGGGCATGTGGTAATGGCCTATTTAGATGATTTGTGATTGTTGGAAAGACTCATGCTGAAACTCAATCATCAGTTTCAGTTGTTAAAATCATTTTTGAACAAATGGGATTTGTTATTCACCCAGGTAAATCTAAAATTATCACCAGTCCAAATTATTGATTATCTGGGATTTACCATTAATTCCAATCACATGTTGGTAACTTTGCCCAGGGATAAATTGAATCAGTTAATTGAGGACTGTGTTAATCTCGTTGGAGAACAACGGCCTTTGATTAGACAAGTAGCCAGTTTTATTGGGAAGTTGTTGCAGCTTTTCCAGCTGTGCAGTATTGTCCTCTGCATTATCAACAATTACAACCATCAAAGGAACAGGCACTGAGAATACAAAGGGGCTATTTTTGATAGGCCTATGCAGTTGTCAGCTGGGGCGATTGCTGACATACAATGGTGGATAGAATCACCATCACTGATATTACAGACTGATGTGAGTGCACTGGGTTGGGGTGCTACAGATATATCTTCTAGTTGTGGAGGCAGATGGAATGTGGATGAGACATCGCTTCCTCAATTAAGAGGGATTGATTATTTAGAGTTGTTGGGCACCTGGTATGGGCTCAAAGCTTATTGTTCTACAAGGAGGGATCTGCATGTGCAGCTCAGATTCACAACACCACAGCAGTGGCATATGTAAACCACATGGGTGGAGTTAAGTCACAGTCTTGTGATAGACTGGCTAACCAGATTTGGAGCTGGTGTATTGACCAAAATATCTGGCTTTCAGCACTTTATTTGCCAGGAAGAGGTCACGTCAGTTAATGACAACATTGAATGGATGTTAAATCAGGATGTGTTTAACCAAATGATTGATCAGTATGCATTGCCAGATATTGACTTGTTTGCATCTCGATTAAATCATCAGTTACCTAGATATGTTTCATGGTAACCAGATACTGGGGCAGTAGCAGTGGATGCATTTTCGCTGCATTGGGGGAGGAATGTTTGTGTATGTATTTCCTTCATTCTGTCTCATCAGCAGATGTTTGCAAAAGATCAAGGAGGACTCCGCTTCAGGGGTATTGGTAGTGCCAGATTGGCCTACACGAGCATGGTTTCCCGTTGTATTACAAATGGCTAGGGAGCCTTACATGCTTATGCCCAAGAATAAAAATCTACTGGTAAAATCCAGTCACTGGGGATCAACATCCTTTATAGGATCGTATTGATCTGTTAATTTGCAGATTATAAGGAGGCCATACCTGGGGAGAGGACTGTCTCATCGGACGGTGGATGTTCTCACGTCGGCCTGCAGGGATAGTACATAGCAGCAATATATCACCTATATAAGGAAGTGGGAGCAATTCTGCCTACAGCAGGATATTGTATACCACACGTCAGGGATCACGGATGTATTGGAGTTTGTCAACTCTTTATTTTGACCAAAAAATTAAGTTACAGTGCAATTAATTCAGCCAGAAGCGCTCTGTCTTCTTATTTACCTATGAATGCAGAATTGCATACAGTAGGGACACATCCGTTAGTTCACGATTCATGAAGGGAGTTTCAATTCTAATCCTCCTAAACTCAGGTATGCCGGTATTTGCAATGTGAGTGAGGTTTTTATGCTTCTTCGCCAGTGGGCTCCGGTTACAAGCCTATCTATAGCCAAAGTAACTATGAAGGTGGTCATGCTTCTGGTGTTGGTTTCAGCCCAACGTGTACAAACATTGCAAAAGCTACGGCTAGATAGAATGCATGTGTCGGCTGATGCCATTATATTTTATATCTATGATTTGCTTAAACATAATAAAAGAGGCATGACAGGATGTAAGATGGTGTTTTCAGCATATCCCGCAGATGATCGCTTCTGTATAGTCTCACATTTATCTCTTTACATTGAGATTACTAAACCTCTGAGAGGAACAGAGTTGGCTTTGTTTATTAGTCACAAAAAACCACACAGTAAGGTGTCGGTGCAAACGATTGCAAGGTCCTCGCGGCCGCAGGATGGTCCAGTGAGCTAATTTTCAGAGGTTTTGTCACAAGCCGATTTCAAGGCTCGGGGTGTTTGCTGATTCTGGTGTCAGTACTGTTACATTTTTCCCCTGAGTTAGAGGGGTTTGTTATGATCTGTTTGTAAATAAACTGTTATTCCATTTAACAAATGTATTACTGATGCATGATTGATTGTTAACGACTTTTGAGTCAATCCAGGCAGTGTGAACGTCGGATTTGAGTCTGCGGCGTGAATTCACAGTGCTTTGAAGTCTTCACGTAGTCACTCACGTGACTCCGAAGTAAAATAGTAAGATTAAACGAGAACTTACCAGTTTGAAGTTTGATCTTTATTTTATGAGGAGTCGAGTTGAGGGACTACGTGCCCTCCGCTCCCACCCTCATAGATCTCATCTGGTAGTTCTAGTTTTTTTATCATCTTACCGTTATACTTCGGTCATTGTTAGCTGTGAATTCATTCCGCTGCTTTGAAGATTGACGCACCAACGGCTGTACGGGCTTCTATTCACGTAGTCCCTCAACTCGACTCCTCATAAAATAAAGATCAAACTTCAAACTGGTAAGTTCTCGTTTAATCTTACTATTTATTGTTGCTTGTTTAAATTCTGAAACTTCCTATCTGAGTGCCTTTTACAGCTTTGACTATCTAATCAGAAGGATGGGATAGATATTTTCATCCGCATTGGCCATTGTTAATCCTGTAACAATTCAGGGGATTATAGCACAGTGACAAATTGACATGCCAATTGATTTTTCTCAGCAAAGAAAAAATATCATAGCCAAAGTGTATTACTAGAATATGAATTGGATGAGATATAGCCACATATACTTCCTATCTAGTGTAATAGTAATGGAAATATATTTGATGCAGGAGGATGAAGAATGTAACAGGAAATATATAAATTCCTGGAGTTATTCCAGGTACTGTATAATGATACGTTGGCTTTACAATATCTTCACTCACTGTGGTCATCTTGGCCTGGGCTTTAATGAAAAATAGAAGTTTCATTCTGAACCAACATATCCTAAGGTTAATTTAATGCCATTCTCTGTTATTTAGGGTGCTAAAATATGGTGGTCAGTTATGGACAACAGCTGCCTATTAGTCTCTGAAAAGCTAGAAGTCTGGAATGAAGACAGAATATTCAGCAAATTACTCAGCAGGTCGGGCAGTAACTGTGGGGAGAGTATTTCTCTCCCCATTTCAGGTTGATGGTCTTATATCAGAACAATGGGAAATTTAAAAATCAGTTTATGTTACAGAGAAAGAAAAGGGGTGGATACGACAACATAAATATTTGTGATAATGTAGGGCAAGTTTTGTTGGCCAAGTGAGACTGAATGACACAAGTGGTGGTGGCGATTGAGGGAGATTGGTCAAGGTTTGTTCACCATCTAATATTTTTTGTGTTTAAAACACAATATTAAACATTGTAAAATGTGATGCCACTGGTATGATGAATACATACGCATGTGAACACCTACACATTCACATGTATGAGTGTGTACACAGCATACACATCCATATTTATATAAATACTAGACTAAGTGGGATCCGTTGGGTCCCAGCATCACGGGAGGGCTGGTCCCTCAACGCAATATTCCATCTCTCCACCAATTCCAATATTGGTGGCCAGTGGGGGGGAGGGGGGGTGGGCTCTTCTGGAGCACTAGTACGGGTGTTGTGGGCTGAAGGGACTGGTTTCCAGAGGGCTAGTATGAACATTGTGGGCCGAATGGATTCTTAGGCTGGCGGCTCAGTCACTCAAGCCTGTTGTGCTGGCAGCTCACTCATTCACGGCTGGTGGGCTGGCAGTTGACTCACGGCTATTCCTTGAAATTCCATTTCAAGCATAATGCAAGGCCACCAAATTCAAGTGCAGTTTCTTACCACTTCAAGCAGGGTGCAAGGCCACCAAATTCAAGTGCAGTTTCATATCATTTCAAGCAGGGTGCAAGGCCACCAAAGACAGTGAGTCGTGACCTCTCCCTCCTCCATCTTGCAGAGACTGAGCTACGCCCACACTTCTGGGTTTTATAGTCCCTCCCTCCCTCCCACCAGAAGGGGCATGGCCATCATGGCGTGATTGACAGGAGAGAGAATCTCAACATTTTTAAAACACTAATAACTCTTTTATTTTTCATCGAAAGGAAGAATCCTCGGCACTCGATGAGCGGAGAGGGACTCTGAGTAAGATGGCCAAAAATCACAGCTGTACGTGGTAGCATTTTTTCCTAAAATCAATATAAAATGCAAACAGGAAGTGGTCAAGATTAGATTTTTTTAATTATATAGGCAAGGCAACTTTAATTAGGCAAGGCAACTTTAATTAGGCAAGGCAACTTTAGCATTTCCAAACCAAATGCAATACAGCCTTACCATTTCTAAACCAAAGGCAACACAGCTTTAGCATTTCCAAACCAAAGGCAACACAGCTTTAGCATTTCCAAACCAAAGGCAACACAGCTTTAGCATTTCCAAACTATATTTTCAAGCCACATTAAGGGCAATGACAGGTCAGTAAAACCACTCACAGTTTAGTAGACATGTGTTCAGTGTAATTGACAGCTCAGACTGAGAGACGTGACCCTCTCGCTCCCCCATCTTGTAGAGACTGACTGAGGCACTCAAGACTTCTGGGTTTTATAGTCCCTCCGGAAGGGGCGTGGCCTTCAGGAGAGAGAATCTCAACATTTTTTAAACATTACTAACTCTTCTATTTTTCATCGATGGGAAAAATCCTCTTGTCCTGCGCAGGGGGACAAGAGGGGGACTCTGAGTAAGCCATAAAATCACAGCCGTAAGTGGTAGTGTTTTTTCTAAAATAGGAAGATTAAACGAGAACTTACCAGTTTGAAGTTTGATCTTGATTTTATGAGGAGTTGCGTTGGTGATTACGTGAAGAACCCCGCCAGTGCGCATGCGCGTCAATCTTCACAGCAGCGGTATGAAATCACAAATAACAATTACTGAAGTGACATAGTAAGATGCGTGACTTGAGAACTACCAGATGACCTAAGTGAGAGAGGGTTGGGCATGGAGGGCACGTAATCACCAACGTAACTCCTCATAAAATCAAGATCAAACTTCAAACTGGTAGTTCTCATTTAATCTTACTATTTTACTTCAGAGTCACGTGAGTGATTCCATGAAGGATCCGAAGCTTTGTGACTTCGTACCGCAGATCCAAATCTCGGAGTCTCACTGCATTGATTGACTCAGGATGAGTGAATAAACAAAAAATGCTTTTAGCATGATATTGATTCAAATGTATTAATGGTTTACATTAATAAAGAAATTAATAGCAACCCCTGTATCTCAGAGGAGGCTAAAGTGGACGCAAAACAGAATGGGCAAAAATCCCGGGTCAGTAACCGGCCAATGGTAAAGAATTTAAAAAATCAATTCAGTTGACCATCCTGCGGTCATGAGGATATGGTCAATGGGAATGTCCATTGCCCTGGCCGCTAACGTTGATGCTGCCCTGGTGGAATGAGATATCCAATCGTCAGTGTTAATACCTGCATAAACCAGAACCTGCTGCAGCCTCCTTGAAATAGTCTGAACCGATCTTCCCTTGTGTGGTTGTTTGTCGATTAATAAACAATGCTGATTCCACACTTCTTAGGATTCTGGTCACCTTGATATAATATAGCAAGCCTGTCCTCCCACATAGACGTAAGATGATTACGTGGGGTATCCGAAAAATGATCTTAAATCTTGCCACCTGCTGGTCTGCTCTGCTTGTAGATCAGAATGTAAAATGTAATGGCACCTGCAGCCAATTCCATCCTATCTACCCGCAGCGTTTGCAATGTTTGCCCTCGTTGTGCTGATACTAGTGTCATGACTAAGGATGTAGCTGGAACCCCCTGGTGAAGTAATGTTAACACATTTTCAATATCCAAACTGCATATTCTTGTAGTGGGAGAACTTGTGTCAAGATCCCTTTTACAACTCGATATCCGGGGTTGAACCTGACAGAGTGGTTCCCGTTTGTTGCAGCTGTAGTGGCTCTATAACTGAATTATTGTCAAATATCATTTAAGAATGAACTGGAAGACGTCAGTAATCTATATCGTATTAAATGTAACATTAATGTTTAAACTAAACCGCTTCCGATCCCCTCAATAGGAATGTACTGCTTTTTTGGGGCCCTGCACTCTGTAGTGAGCACATCCATGGCTTGATGTGACAACCTGAGCCGTAAGTCAATCCATTCCGAATGTGTAAGTCAATAATTGTTTTATTATGCAGAGGCCGGTTTCCTGAACCACAGTTTGAACCAGCAAACTTTTCATTTTTTAGAATAACCATATACCGTTGTATTATTATGCCTGATGAAAGCAGGCAACATGGCTGATTAGCCAATCCGACAGCACAAAACCTAAAGCGAGGTCTTGCTGACTGTTTTAAGACCCGACTAATGAGGCAAATTGGAGGAAGACATAAAAGAACATTCCTCCTTTTGTAGCGAGAATGTATTTCTCCGCACTGTTTCTGCCACATTTTTGCAATCAGTGAATAAACATGAAACCAACATGTCGATATTCGATGTAGCATTGAACCATACTTTCATAATACTTTGAGATCCAATACCTATTCTGTGTTGTCATCGATCTGAACTGGATGATACACCAGTGGCAAAGGAGAGTAGGTAAATTATTACAGGATATTTTTTACTTGATTGCCATGTGACCAACATATGCCACCACCGTAGTGTAGCAACTTGAAGTTGAGCATGTAGAATATGTATATTCGCTCAATAGCCCTTTACCCATGGGGTGCATCTAGTGTATATATTTAGTTGATACCAACAACTGAAGAATTGGTAACTCATGCAAATCTCCACTACCTCCAACTAGAGATGGTTTTCGGAACTTCTCACCTTAGAGCCCTTAGCATCAGTTTGTAATAACAGAATTCGACCGACCAAACTACTGGAGCAATGCTGAATACTGTTTGTTCATCATTGTGACTGAGGTAGCTTCAGCTGATAATAGCAAAAGGTTGTTAACAATGGTCTACATGTCCTTTGAGAAGTCGCTACTTTGCACAATATCAGTTCCTTGATTTGCTCAGCTGAACCACAGCTACTATATTGCCAACTACTCTTGATGAATAAAAGTCAGTTTTATAACAGGTTGCTATTAACTCCAATCTCTTGCAACAAGGCGGAGTCATAGGCTAATTAATAGTTAAAGATAAATCCCAATGACCAACAAACTGTTTATCCCATTCCACAATGTTTTACTGTTTTTAGTACAGTTATATTGTCTTTGATAACCTCTGTAATGGGACCTGCATAGAATGGATCTTTGAGACCCTTATGAATCTGTTGTTAGTCAGGAAAGAAGTTTTCATATTCGGAAGGTTCATATGCCCAACACTCTCCATTTTTCATAATAAACAGGCCACTCCTGCCTTATTCCATGGGTGCTTTGCATGAGAACTCTGGCCCGATTTCTGAACCTTATCTTCAAAGACAACCCTGGCCATAATCCAAACTTGCTTGGAATGCTAGTACTGTACCTCTAAGATGTTTTTATCCTTTGTCTGTTGTACAAACAAGTGTAAATATTACAATTTGTGAGTGGTGCACTTACCCATGTTTTGGAAGTGCCAGACCCACTTTGTTGAGTAGGGTTGGTAGGGTGCGTGGAACTTCTGCCCAGCTGTCGTGCTGCCCCCAGCTCCAGTGAACCGCCTACTGCCGATGAGCGCCTGGGGTGCGTTCTGAAACGATGAACCTTTGCCCGCCATTGGCCTTAATTGATTCATCTGCCAGGTTTTCTCCCCTGTTGAATAGGCCTTACATGACTAACAGTTTCGGCGGCTGGCTCTCACATCCCCCTGTTGGCGCTGTTCACTGCCGGCACATATGTGCTTAGTATGTTCCATCGACCTCTTTAGAGCCTGGAGTCAGTTATATCTTGACTTTTCGCACTCCACTCCTCAGAGAGGGCGATTCGTAGGCAGCCCTAAACAGGCACTGCCGCAGGCCGCAGGATACCTATGCTGATATGACTCCATTGGACCTGTACCCGAATGGAACATTCTGCTGGGATGGCAACTTTGTTGTCAGGAAAAGGTACCTCTGACATGTGCCCTTCATCCCTTGTGGTATGCCCCACAGCCATACCCTGAGAATCAGTGTCAGCAGGACACTGACCCGTCTTGGTCTCTGCCTCCAAGAGGGAGACCTGAAGCAGCTCTGTCAACTGGCAATGTTGGTGCGGCCTGCAGAGGTGGAACATCTGGCTCAACCTTACCATCAGAGTCGTGGTCAGAGCTTAGATGACCCATGGCTCGCGCCTCATCACCATGAGGCTGCCATCAAGCAGCTCTCTACTAGTTGCTGTTGGTGCCTTTTTTTTCAGGTTGACCCTGACACTCCTCCTGCTGGCATGTGCACTGCTGTAGCACCGTATGCAATAGTTGCTGCATTTTGGATAGTCGTCTCAAATGCACTATCCAGCCCCAGTGAGGAATCATCCCCCGACTCCGTGGGCCTATTATTTTGCTATCCAGCCCCGGTGGGGAATCTTCCCCCAATTCTGTGGGCCTAGCAGACTTATGTGTTACTTTGAGCAACCCTGTCCCAGGCGTTGCCGGTGCCGCCTCTCGTAGAGGCAGGCGCTTTTTGACATGAAACAGCCCTGTCCCAGGCGCTGCTGGCATGGCTCTCTCGTAGGCCGGCAATGTCACAAATGAAACAGCCCTGTCCGATCCCTTCAATGAAACAGCCCTGTCCGATTCCCTCAATAGGAATGTACTGCCTTTTTGGATGCTATCCCTGCACTCTGTAGTGAGCACATCCATGGCTTGATGTGACAACCTGAGCCGTAAGTCAATCCATTCAGAATGTGTTTTTACTTTTGACTTTAAGAAAACACTATAACATACATGTAAAACTTTATTATTAGAGAAAAACCCTTGCAGCCCGACTCAACCGAGTCCAAATGGCTGAACGAGTCCTTTCTCCACCAATTTTCCTCCCTGACTGGGGACCAACGTTTGTGAGCCACTGAACACACTGTCAGCGACTCTGGCGTTGCTTACTTGCCACTCCACAGCATCCCCGCAGGCTGGAAGCCACTGACTGCCTTGTCAGCGGCTGCGTATCTCACAACCCGATTTTTTGCCGGTTATCCACTTCCGCAGTCGGACTGGGGTTTCCCCACAGTCCATAACCGGCTCACTCGTCGGGCTGTGAAACTGGCAGGAAAACCTCTGTAAAGAGAGGCTCCTGCTTGAAAAACCCTGGTAAGTAAAAAAGAACTTACATGCTAGGTTTAACTTACCGCCGGCAGGAGCGCTGCCCTGCCAATCAGGTGCTTGCGCCAATGCGGCTGACGTACTGACGTGCATGCGCACTGGCAGGGTTCTTCACGGAATCATTTGTGTGACTCTGAAGTAAAATCAATATACAGAACAACAGGAAGTGGTCAAGATCAGACTTTTAGTAATATAGATGCATCACAATATAAACCAGATGCATATACATCTCATTGTCTGTTCTTAGGTATTCATATGTATATGCATGAAAATATTAACACAATATATGCATAGGAATATAAACATGCCGTGCGTGTATATGTGCACCCAGTCTCACAAAATAAAGACATTTACACATTTATGTAACATAGAATACTAATAACAATATTTACATTTTTACAACAGATGCCCAAGTAGATATATAGAAGATAAAATGGCAATAACATAAATAATTCACATGTGCTATTCAGAAAGCAGCTGAACCGATGTATAAAATGGAGTATGTGGAAACATAGGGATGAGCAAGTAATCTTTTAAGAAAAGCAATGTTGGTTTCTATTGGCCTCAACCTTATTTAATAAACACATTGATATGTATGTCGGCCTTTTGATACTATGTTCAGAAACTGGATTTATGCATGCAGTATTAAGCAACTTTTAAAAAACATATTTCACAGATTTTCGCATCCATTTAAATTTTGTGTTTTGAACATTATTATATAAATAAAAATTAGGAATTGGATAAAAATAGTTGTTGCTGCTCCCATTGGATACTGGTTTGGCAAAGACACAATGTCATAGAAAAAATATATAATGGAACAAAAGGAGAATTCAATAATGTAAAAATCAGAATGCAACTTCAGCCTATTAAGTCTCTACTGCAGTTCAATTAGATCATGGCAGATCCTAATCCAGATTCTATCCACCTGTCTTGGCTTCCTATCTCTTAATATCCTTTGCCAGCTTGAATCTCAGAGATAAAATCATTAATTAGTCAACAGCTTTCTCCAGGAAAACATACATTCTCACTGCCATTTGTATAAAGAAGGGTTTCTTTGCTCTCTTTGACTTAAGGTTGTATCTGTGTTGCAGACTCACCACATTAAAAAATCGTACAACTACAAGGAAATCATCCCATAAACATTTAAATTCAAATGATTGCATGTTTGGTTCATGCAAACTTTTATTATGACATAACCCTTGAGTAGTTTAGTTTATTGTCACATGTACAGAGGTACAGTGAAAAGCTTTTGTTGCATACTGACCAGTTAGAGGAAAGCCAATACTTGATTACAGGGTGTGACTCATCCTTGATTATGCACCTGGCCTTGGTAGAAATTGAGTCAATGGAAGGAAGGTTGGTTTGTGTGATGGTCTGGGCTGAGCCCACAATTCTCTGCAATTTCTTGAGGTCTTTGATGGAGTTGTTCCCAAACCCGATAAAATGCTTTTTATGGCACATTTGTAAGACGTGGTGAGAGTTGTTGGGGACATGCCGAACTTCCTAAGCCTTCTAAGAATGTAGAGACGATGGTGTGATTCCTTGGCCATTGCTTCAATATGGGTGGTTCAGGAGAGGTTGTTGGTGATATTAACTCCCAGGAATTTGAAGCTTTCAACCATCTCTACTTTGGTACCGTCAATGAAAATCAGGGTATGTGTGCCACTTTCTCCATTGTCTTGCTGACATTGAGCGAAAAGTTGTTTATCTTTCGTCGTTTGCAAAATAGTAAATTGAATTAGATTTGTACATGACTGCACAGTCGTGGATGTACGAGGAGTAAATAAGGGGGCTGAGAACGCACCCGTGCAGAGCACAAGTGTTGAGGATTATTGTAGAGGATGCTTTGTCCCCTATCCTCACTGATTGGGGTCTGTTAGTCAGAAAGTCGAGGATCCAGTTGCAGAGATGAGTGTTGACTCCAAGTCCTACGTGTTTGTGGAAGAGTTTGGATGGGATAATGTTATTAAAGGAGGAACTGTAGTCTATGAATAGGAGTCTGATATAGGTGTCTTTCTTGTCCAGGTGTTCCAAGGATGAGGGTAGGGCTAGGGCGATGGCATCGTCCGTGGACCTGTTATGGCGGTAGGTAAACTGCAGTGGGTCAAGGCTACCTTGTGTTCCATAACCAGCCTCTCAAAGCATCTCATGAGGGTGGGTACCAAGACCATTGAACGGTAGTCGTTTAGGCATTAAATCTTGCTTTTCATCAGTACTGGTGTGATGGTTGTCGTCTTGTTGCAGATGGATACCTCCAGAACAGAGTAGCATCCTTGTGCAATGGTTTTGTGGAAATGATCAGAATGACAATCCAAATCATTTTTGACAGCCACTCATGTGAAAGATGTTTCATTATGACCATACATTAACACGCACTGATGGTATTAGCAAAAACAAGGAACTCGGCTGGTTCGGCAGCATCTGTGGAGTGATGGTGAATCCATGCTATGGACATTTCAGATTTGAACCCTTCAGAATGATGGAGTAGAGGGGAGAAAGCTGATAAAGAGATGTGAGGGGAAGGAGTGGGGCCAGATCTGGTAAGTGATATGGTTCAGCTAAGGAGAAGTCATTAGACTCATCGTGTCATAGAGTGATACAGATTGAAACAGGCCCTTCGGCCCAACTTGCCCATGCCAGCAAACATGTCCCAGCTACACTAGTCCCACCTGCCCTTGTTTGGTCCATATCCCTCCAAACCTGTCCTATTCATGCACCTGTCTAACTGTCTTAGCAGAGAGGTGGAGATAGTAACAAAAGCTGGAGTTGACGTGGAGAAAAAATGGTGCAAATGTGGAACCTGATAAGAACCGAAGATGAGGAGTGAAATGTAAACCAGAAGGGTGGATAGTGGGTGGAATGGAATGGGGGTGGTGGGGGAAGGGGTGACAAATATACTATGGGTCTCAGAGTTGGGAGCGGTGGGAGATATAGGACAACGCACAATAGACAAGATTGGATGAGGTTCATGTGAACCTCCATCTCACCTGGTAGTGCTGTTGGGATCCCTTAATGGAGCTGAGAAGAGAGGTGTAGGGAGATATAGGAATGGAGGAGGGGAAAGGAACTGTTTCAGTTTCAATTTAGTTTATTGTCACGTGTACCAAGGTACAACGCAAAGCTTTTGTTGTGTGCTAACTGGTCAGCAGAAAGACAATGCAAGAACTGGGTGAAAGGGGCAGGTTGATTGGAAAGAATAGGTGTGCACAGGGGTAAGGAAAAGGGCAGATGAGGAGGAAAGAGAGTTTTACCAAATTTTGGGGAATTTAATGTTCATGCTACTGCATTTTAAGCTAGCTAGATGGAATATGTGGTTCTGTTCTCCCATTTTGTGCATGGCATCACAATGATTGTGGAGGAGGCTGAGGAGGAGGAGACTCAGTTTTTATGGGAATGGGAATTACAATGGATAGCAACCAAGAGTTGCAGTAACCCCTGACAGACAGACCACACATGGGTAGCCTAGACTACGCTTGGTGTTGCTGATGTGGAGAACGTCATGTTGAGAGCACCAAGCACAATAGACAAGATTGGATGAGGTTCATGTGAACATCCATCTCACCCGGTAGTGCTGTTGGGATCCCTTAATGGAGCTGAGAAGAGAAGTGTAGGGATAGGTGTCGCTTCTCCTATGGTTGTTGTTGGGTGGGGAGAGAGAAGCAAACCAAGGAAGGAAGTCATACAGAAAGCAGATAGGGGTGCGGATGTTAGGATGTTACTGGTGGTGGCATCACGTTGAATATTGAGGTTGCCTTGGCAGGTACATTTGTTTCCACCTACTCTTGACCCACTGGTTCTCCTCATAGAGAATCTCCTCATAGCTCGACGCTAAGTAAGCAGGCAGTGAAGAAAGCGAATGGCATGTTGGCCTTCATAACAAGAGGAGTCAAGTATAGGAGCAAAGAGGTCCTTCTGCATTTGTACAGAGCCCTAGTGAGACCACAACTGGAGTATCGTGAGCAGTTTCGGTCCCCTAATTTGAGGAAGGGCATTCTTGCTATTGAGGGAGTGCAGCGTATGTTTACAACGTTAATTCCAGGATGGCGGGACTATCATATGCTGAGAGAATGAAGCAGCTGGGCTTGTACACTCTGGAGTTTAGAAGGATGAGAGGATATCTTATTGCAACAATATAAGATTGTTAAGGGTTTGGACATGCAGGAGGCATGTTCCCGATGTTGGGGGAGTCTAGAACCAGGGTCTACAGTTTCAGAATAAGGGGTAAGCCATTTAGAACGGAGACGAGGAAACACTTTTTCTCACTGAGAGTTGTGAGTGTGTGGAATTCTCTGCCTCAGAGGGCAGTGGAGGCAGGTTTTCTGGATGCTTTCAAGAGAGAGCTGGATTGGACGCTTAAAGATAGCAGTGTCAGGGGATATGGGGAAAAGGCAGGAACGGGGTACTGATTGGGGGTGATCAGCCATGATCACATTGAATGGCAGTGCTGGCTCAAAGGGCTGAATGACCTACTCCTGCACCTATTGTCTATTGTCTATTGTCTACACTGTTCCTCCGTGTTCATTCCCTTCCCACCTTTATCCAGCAACCTCGCACAGTTTCTGACACTTCACCTCTCTCGCAGATGGCTGTGATCCCATATAAGAAGACACAGGTTTATTGCCAGCCTGGTTTATTGTCACACTGCTGGGAAGCAACAAAATGATCCCCTTACTTAAATTGGCATGAATTATGAAACAGACTTTTACATGTTTTTGACAGCATAAGTTCTTTGAAATCCTATTTAAAAATCTTTATCATCCCTGAAGACTCAATAATAATCCAGGGTTTTGATTGTACCTGCATCTCACCAATAGATTGAGAAAGTTGACAGCTAAAGTGAAGGAATGGCATGGGGGTCAGAGGTTATGGGGAGATGATAGGAGAATGGGGTTAGGAGGGAGAGTTAGATCAGCCATGATTGAATGGCAGTATAGACTTGATGGGCCAAATGGCCTATTTCTGCTCCCCTCACTTATGAGCTCATGGACACGGTGGGCCAAATAGTCTCTTTCTGTATTGTGAGAAAATAGACATTGTTTTGGCAGTGTGTTGGAATTGTTTTCCTGCTATTTTTTATAAACTTCCCCCCAGTGTTCCACTTTGCCTCCTCTCCAAACCATAGTTATTTTACTGTATCAATGTTTACACTTTGCCAAATAGTTATATTCAACTTTCATATGAGATGGGAATAGATAGTATTCTGGGTGTCTCCCCTACCTTCCAATGCCAGGTGGAAAAAAATCTGATTTTATCTACCTCCTGGGTAAATATAAAAAATATCCAATGAAAAATGTATTTATTTTTAAATGTGGTTATTGTTAGAAGCAACAGATAGGGTCATAGACTTGAATTATGTGGAAACAGATACATCAGTACACTGAGTCCACGCTGATCCAATGCCCACTAACATTAATCTTTCACTGATTGCACTTTATTTCTCCCCACATTTTCATCACCTACTTAAACACACTCGGGGCAATTTAAAGCAGCTAATTAACCTGGCAACTATAATTTGTACACGGCTGAAAGTGTTTATAAGTGCTCTCTTTGTTTTCAGGATTGTAAATTAATATGATTTATGTTCCAGAAATTGTAATGCTATTATTAAAGTTGAGTGTACATTAAGTCCTGAACAAAAGAATATTTCAGCTCTCAATCTCTCTCTCTCTCTCTCTCTCTCTCTCTCTCTCTCTCTCTCTCTCTCTCTCTCTCTCTCTCTGTCCCAGACTTGGTTGCCAAGGTTAATTTAATTTTTTTTGGACAATTTGAGTGTCTGACCACAAAGATTTCGCAATCACTTTTAAGTCTGCAAATCAAACGATGAAAAGTCTAAACTATTTTTGTCTCATGAGCACTGTTCTGATATAATGTCAGACTTTCAGTGCACTAGATAGAAGCTTAACATGGAAGACTGGATTAGTTAATGGTAATGAGGGTAAATATTAATCATAAGTGGAATTATAGGTTGATGAGGAAATGGACGATCATTTGGGCCCTTGTAATTGTACCAGGTCTTTGAGCTGCTCTTTTCCACTCACCCAGAGAACCCAAAGCTCGGTGGACCATGGACCATGAACTGGGAACCCGCATTAAGTGCTCGGCGGACTGAAGTACAAGGAGGGAGCTACTGGAGACTTTGGATGCAGGAGTGAGGGCAGGCAGTAGGGTGAAGCGGGTTAATACCTCCAACACCTTCAAGTTCGGCTGTGGGAGTTGCCCCAGGACACAAAGTTGGCCAGGCAACTAGAGGGGCGTCGGTTTCGCAGGCCGATCTGGTCGAAGGTGATGGAGGGAAGCCCTGCAGGAACCTGGGGTTTACCAGGATCGAGAGCCTCTCCAGTAATCCCAAGCACGCGGGCGGACGAGACTTTGGAAATGGCACCAAAACATGGAGCCGCCTGCATGTGTAAATATGCAAAAATAATTTCACTGTGCAATTGCACGTGTGACAAATGAAAGAGCATTGAATCATTGGTGCAGTAGTTAGTGCTGCTACATTGCAGGTCCAGGTCTGATCCTGTGATTTACACAGGGTGTAAAGGATTCTGTTTCACCAGTTCTGTACTTTTCACGTACGGGCGTTTGGACTCAAAAAACAGGCAGCATACAATGGGAAAGAAGGTTCATTTACTCTTGTTCAATAAAAGATTGAATAAGCTCTAGTTTCTTGCTGCCATGATTGTACTGGATGTGGCCACATAGAACATAGAACAGTACAGCACAGGAATGGGCCCTTCAGCTCACAATGTTTGTGTTGAACATGATGCCAAGCTAACCTGATCTCATCTGCCTGTACATGATCCATGCCCCATCACTCACTGTGTTAACAACTTGCCCATCCCCATTAAATTTCCCCACACACCTTATAGCCATGCTTTCTAGTGTTAGACCTTTCCACCCTGGGAAAAATGGTTCTGACTGTCTCCCTCCACACTGATAATTCCACACACAGATCTGGGTAGCCATTCTGATGCATGTGCTGCCCTTCAGTAGAATCGGAGGCTGAGATGCTGCCTCCTTCCCCAGTGGTTTTATTAAATGCCATCTTATTGAAAGAAGAAGGATATGTTATCACTAGTACCTAAGATGATCTTTTCCACTCACCAATACAGATTGCTTAGTCATTTATCAATTGTTTTTTTCATTGCAGCTTTGGGATATGGGATATTGGCTCATATTGGCTGCTGTGCTTCCTACAAGAGTGCCACACTTAAAACAAATAATGAAACTGTAAAGTGCTTTGGCGTGTATGGAGGTCATGAAATATTTTTTATATAGTTTTGTCTATTTCTTTGTTTCCTCCCTTTAATAATCTTGTTAAGACCTATATGAACGAGTCCTTTGATGCAGGGAATAGCTTTTTGGTGGGCGGCATTGTGGCACAGCGGTAGAGTTGCTGCCTTACAGCGCTTGCAGCGCCGGAAACCCGGGTTCAATCCCGACTATGGCTGCTGTCTGTATGGAGTTTGTATGTTCTCCCCGTAACCTGTGTGGGTTTTCTCCGAGATCTTTGGTTTCCTCCCACACTCCAAAGAGGTACAGGTTTGAAGGTAAATTGGCTTGGCCAATGTAAAATTTGTCACGAGTGTTAAGGGTAGTGTTAATATGCGGGGATCACTGGTTGGCGTGGACCTGTTGGGCCGAAGGGGCTGTTTCTGTGCTGTAACTCTAAACGAAACTAAACTAAGCAGTAGCTGAGGTTCGCTGTAGAGCTGTGGACTTCTGTAATGGGGGAGCTCAGCAGAAAAGCAACAGGGAGTGGAGGGCAAACAAAGAGGGGTCCCCACTTACTGACAGGGCTGTTAAACAGACAGGTATTTCTTATCCCAGTTAAATTTCCAATGGTTTGTTATTTAAACTGGGAATCCTTCGCATCTTGTCGGAATAATCGTCAAAGGATCGGCTTTTCATTTAAGAACATAGCACGTGATTTGTGTCACGTGCTATGTTCATTGTGTCATTGCACCTTAACAAGAATGTGAATAGAATCTTGGTACTTAGCCTGTTGCCAAGGAATGGTTTCCATGGTTTCCCTGCAATCAGTGAGGATTTGATGCAGTAAATACTGGGTTTGATGGGCACTTTGGAATGATGTTGATTTGAATAATAACATCGTAGGTTCTAAGTGGTAGAATGATACATCTTAATAGATTTGCTGCCTCACGGTGCCAAATACCTGGTTCGATCCTAACCTTAGGCATTGTCTGTGTGGACTTTGCATGTTCTCCTGGTGACCTCTGGGTTTGCTTTCCTCTGGGTACTCAGATTTCGTCCCACATCTCAAAGATGTGGGACTTATTGATTAGCTTACCTCTGTAAGCTGCCCACAGTATGCAGGGAGTGTGGTGTGAAAGTGGGATAACAGAGAACTAGTATGAACAGGTTATCGATGGCCAGTGGGCTGCAGGGCCTGCTTCCATGCTGTAATCTTTCAATCAATCCATCTTAATATGGGAATAGAAAAGAGTTGAGAGTTTTGGATAGGCATATGGATATGCAGGGAATGGAGAGATGTAGATTATGTGCAGGCAGATAAGAGTTGGTATTGGCATCGTGGTTGGTGCAGACATTATGGGCTCTGAAGGGCCTGTTCTTGTGTTGTACTCTTCTATATTCTACTGGCACACTTCAAAATGTGTAGAAGCTTAACACTTGAATGGCAGGTTTCTTCTGCGGGTACATTGGACAAAATTATGTTCATTTTACTTTTTTATTGTAGAAATACTGTTAATGATAGAACGAAAAGTAGGATAAGTAAGTAAGTAAGTAAGTTTATTGGCAAAGTATTCACATACAAGGAATTTGCCTTGGTGCTCCGCCCACAAGTAACAACTTGACATACAGTGACAGTTACGAATGACTCAGAAAAACACTAAACATTAATAATAATAAAAACATTATGATCAAAACACCATTGATCAAGCATGTGAACCAACAAAATACCAGATCAAAAGGAGGCTACAGATTTTTGGCTGTTGAGTAGAGCAACTACTCGTGTATAAAAATTGTTTTTATGTCTGTCTGTGGAAGCTTTGACGGTCGGAGTTCGCCTTCCAGAGGGAAGTGATTCAAAGAGTTTGTGGCCAGGGTGAGAGGGGTCAGAGGTGATCTTGCCCGCTCGCTTTGTGGCCCTTGCAGTGTATAGTTCATCAATGGAGGGAAGGTTGCAGCAATAAACCTTCTCTGCTGATTCGGACAATTTGCTGCAGTCTCCAGGTGTCGTGCTTGGTGCCTGAGCCAAACCCAGGACCATGATGGAGAATGTCGAGAACACTGACTCTATGAAGGCCCTTGGAGAATTTGACCATCATTGCCTGTGGATGTATCATGATAATCAAGATGTCACACCAAATGAAAGACTTTTGTTGTTTAGTCACAGTTTGCAGCGTAGGAACCCCCACTAGCAACTTGGCACCATGAGAACAATGAGAGACGTTTTTAGTGGGATAATAACTACTGGTCAAGCACGAAGAAGAAAGTTGCTGTCATTTGAAAATTGCTGAAATTCGTAATGTATTGTGGGCCGAGGGTCCTTTCATGTGCTGTTCTGCTCTGTGCAATCTTTACTTGGATACCTGGAGGGAGGATTTAGAAGCCTTTGCTTATAGTCTAATCCAAACACAACACTGGCTGCCAGTGAGATAATGGCTCCACTACTGCACTGCATGAGATCAGTAGTGCACTGGAGTGGGCAGTCTAGGTTTTTTGCGTGTTTATCTGGTGTTCCTTGAAGCAGCATTTGGTTAAGGAGAGAAGGGATCTGGGATAGAGGACCATTGGTATAGAGAGAGTACAGGCTTTGGCAACGAGGAATTGGGTGATAGGGGTGGCTGAGCTACATAGGGGAGGGAGTGGTTCATGAGGAGGGTGATGTATGAGAAGATGAGGGCCTGTTAAATCAATTGTGTGTTAATATGTAAATCTGAGCCCATCCTTGTTTCTGCAGTTCTGACGAAAGGCCATTGATCTGTTGAGGGTCTGTTGAGGTCATCACTTGTGGCACTTCCAGCGCTGCCAACTTTATTTCAAAATTTTCATCATCTGCAGGATTTTGCTTTCAATTCATTCAGTAAACCTTCACATCACACTTTTCAATAAACCATTGTTCATCCACCACATGAAAGATGAAGTGAAACATTATTTTAAGTCGGGTCCACCCTAGTCTCATGCAAGGACTTACATGATACATAACAGTAGGATGCTTCAACTTATGATCGAATGTCTGGGAATGCACCTTGAACAACTCCTCCTCGCAATTCCTAATCGTGCCAAGGCTCTTTTAACTTAGAAACATTGCGTCATTGCCCGATTTTCAAACAAGTTACATCTCATCTGAAGAGTTAAGACCTAAAATGTAGTAGATCTTAGCAGCAACCTGCAATTATGTAGATTATGTCCCATGTACAAGAGAGAGGATCATTAAATTAACGCAACCGAAATATAAAAAAAGATGTCTATTGATATACATCGGCGTGCTGTGGTTGAAGGTTTTTGGTAGCATAACAGCAATCACAACCAGTCCCTTCTGGTGTTGTGCTGCATGAAGTCACCATCCAACTTCTATTCTACATCTAACAGCATAGCCCTCTGTTTCTCTTCTCTTTAATCTGCTTGAATGCATCTGTACATTTCACAGCTAATGTCACACTTTAATCTGTATAATTTCACAATCCCTTGGGGAACATGAATCAGGGAACAGCTTCTATCCTGCTCTTATCAGACAAAACTGAACAGTCCTTTATAGGCTTAAGCTGTCCCCATAGGAAACCTGAAACGGAAATTCTGGAAACTTTTGTGCCCACCAAAGGTTTCCGTTGCAGTTCCAGAAGGTTCCGGAGGTTTTTGTCGATCCATAACTTGACGAACATGGTTTCCGCCATCACTATGATCCAGCGCAAAAAATTAGAAAAAAAAACCTACGGGAACATGACAAAAACTCAGGAACATTCGGGAACTGCACGGAAACCTTGGGTGGGGGCTAGCAAAGTCTCCAGAGGTTTTCCGTTCAGGTTTCTAAGTGGGATGGGGCATAAGGATATCGGCTCCAGATTTCCCAATTCCACCATCGCCAACAGCCTTTCTTCCTTTGTTCTTTGTTCTTTTAAATCCATTTTATTTGTAGATGTTTTAGAGATCGTAACTCTTTTTCCGATAGTTTCTCCATCGCGCACTGCGGCCTCGCCATAACATTGTGAGGGCTGGTAGTCCCTCTGTTAACGGGAGCCTCAAATCGGCGCCCATTACGGGGGGTGAGTTCGATCACCGAATGCAGATGCTTCATTGCCGCCGACCCGGGAGAAATGGAGAAGAAGGTATAAAAGTTAATTTGCCTTACATCCACAGTGAGGAGTGCCGAGGTCACTAAAAGCAAGGTGATGCTCGGCCTAGCGCTGGTGGGGACTGTCGGAGAGATTGCCGTGAGTTGCGGCGGTCTAGGTGGTGTTTTTGGCGGGAACAGGCACTACGGGAGGCAGCTATCTTGGATGATCTGGTGCGAGTGTGCAGGACAACTTTCTGACTGTTCGGGATGGACAATGACGAGAGAGAGTGACAAGCGGTCAGTGCGAACTCTGGTCGCATCGACGATGGAGCGTGTGTGTTGTGGCGCAGGACAATTTGACTGATGGCCGTGGGTCTACCGCTTTTGCACTGGTGTGTAGGATTGCTCTCACACGCCGCTGTTGTGGCTGTTGATGTTAATTTTTTATGTAATATTCTGTTGTCGGTGCCTTTTTTGGTATGACTGTATGGTGGAATCAATTTTCATTGCTGTACCTTAGTGGGTTAGTGAAATAAAAGGACTATGTTGAGACTATTTTGGTCTTTGTGCCATTTTTACTGTACTTTCTTCTGGTTCCACTGTAACCACTGTATTCTGTTACTCTCATTTTTTCCTCTTCGCACAATCTATTGTATTGTTTGTATGGACTCGTATGTGGTGCTCATTTACGACATGATTTGATTGGTGGATAGCATGGAATCATAGATTTACACCATATCTTGGTTCCAGGTGACAATATCTCTCGTAAACCAATATCAGCAGCAATTTTTCACATCTCATCATTCCCTCAAATTCTCTTTTCAATGTTGTGGTAAATACTTACATTGACCGGTGTTACTTACATCCTTTGTTCAATGAAGGGAAACCATTCTGTACATATCAATTGTCTCAAATCTTCCAATAATCTCAATTACTGTGTTCGGTCAACCCATTGATTTCTTTCTCAAGTGAGAGAAATGGGCCCTTTGTTCTTCATTTCTTGATATAGACAGAAAGATGAGAGGTGTTCTTCTGGTAGCATATAGGAACATGGATAGAAGATTAGATAGGGTCTGTTTGCGTAGAGAATGGGGAAGATCAAAAACAGAAGACTCCTAGGTTTATAAGGTTGAGGGGGGGGGAAGATTAAGAGGACACTTCCGAGTGGCAACCTTTTTTACAACAGTACGTGGGTGTACAGGAATAAGTGCAGCACTAATTGTAGGGCAAGTACTCATCACTGCATTTAAAAGACATATTGGATAGGTACATAGGATAGGGATGAGGTGTTGAGAAGATATGTGACAACGCAGCAGTGGACGAGTGTCGATCAGGTGAGGCCGATTAAGGCTGTTTTCCACGCTGTATGACTCATTGGCTCCATACATAGAACATAGAACATGGGGACACGGACAGAACAGCACAGAGCAGGCCCTTTGGCCTCACACGTGTCTGTGTCCGACATGATGCAAGACCAGTATCACTTGATCTACCTGCGGGTAATCCATACCCCTCCATTCCCAGCATACCCATATGCTGTCCAAAGATCTAGGAATGCCATGTGTTATAAATCTCATATCCTGTATCATAAATCTTTTTTTTGTGTCTTCTTACACCCTACCAGGCTGCCCTAGCATGATTATTCTTTCTCTCATACTTTCCATATTCTTTTCATATTTCATACTTTCATTCATACTTTGAAAATATGTTATTATTATGTTTACTCAGTGTGTGACATGAACTGACAAGAAAATATTCCTCCGGAGTGCGGTCTAATTGATGTTCTACTTACAGGTACAGCATAATGTCCTTGCTTTTTAATTCATCTCGTGCCTTCAAGACACCTAAAAATCTTTATGAATGCTTGAATGGATGTACAGTCTTTAATAGAGTAATGTATTTTTATTCCTGAATCCCTGTGTCCATTTGTTCCTCTACCTCACCGAGACTTGCAATGGGAGCCATGTCCCATTTGTGAGATTTGTGGAATGAATCTAGGCCAAACGACAAGCACTGAGGAGATGCCTGCGAGGCGCCATCTTTCAAATGAGACATTAAAAGATGCTGATTGAATTGTGTCTACGTGTTATGTTATGAGAATTGGAATTCCGTGCGCAGACTATAATTGCCTGTGTTGGTATACTTTTAACATCTTAGAGTGAACAGAGATTGATTGAGTTGTTTTCGTATTATCTGTGAGGTAACTTACCATTGCTGATCATCGGAATCTCCGATCCGACAGAAACTGCCAGTTCTTTGTTTGAAAAAAATAACAATACTAGTTATTTACAGTCTTGCTTAAGAGCGATGCATCTAATTACAAGATTTCATTTTGCTCTTGGGCTAATTCTAAGGCTACAATGTTACTGCCACTGACTGTGTTTAGTATGTCCGTTTATAGGACGTAGGCAGATGTATTTGTTATTCCATAATGCACAAAACTTTTAGCTCACTAAAATTCACCGATACTTATGATCTGGTTCATGCCTTTATTTCTCAATCCAATTTCACCTCCTTCATCCACCAGGGAAATGAGATTGCAGCATGTTGCAAAATAAAGCTGAGATACTGGAACGCGATCGGAAGAAAAAAGTATAAAAAATGCTGGATAGTAAGACTCGGGGGGGCCATCAGGGATTCTACTGTGGCCATATAGGTGCAAGTGACTATTTTCAGTTTGAGATCTACTATCAGATGCTGGATTGACCTGTGAGTTCTTCCAATGTTATGTTTTGCTGTTGCAGCAGATCAGACTTCTTTCTAGCATTTGATTGGGAGGCTCCTGATACACTTGAATTTTACTTCAGAGCACCGTGTGGTGATTCCGTGAAGAGCCGATAGTCCGCATGGCGCCGTCATTTAGGCTGACGCTTGGCGCTTAAGCAGAGCAGCTGGGGAGGCGCATCTGCTCCTCCAAGGTAAGTTTAAATACCCTTCAGGTAAGTGTAAAACTTAGTCGGAGGTAAGTTCTCCACTTGGTAATTCTTTGTTTCAGGAGCAAGGTCGAGTATGGAGTAAGCGTCGAGGTGAAGTCCAAGGCGAGCTGCCGGGAGAGTATCTGTGGATGGAAGACCATGGGGAGTGTGGGGTAGCGGGGGCGGCGCCTATCTCACCTACGGGTCGCTGGTGTTTACGGACCATGCGACTGCAGACTTGGTGACTGAGAGGCACCGATTGGCTGCCCGCATTGGGCAGAAAAAGCCTCTATAAAAAGTCCTGCACGGCCATAGACTCAGTAAAAGTCGGGCCTGGGAGGGTTCCCCTCCGATTAATGGATAATGTGTCTTTCGGATGGTTTGGTCCAGGATGGTGTCATAATGGAGGAGGACATGCTCAACCAAGATACACTCCAAACAGGAGGGAATTGTGTCATGTTAGCTATGTGGGTCTCCTTGGGGGCCCGCGCCAGCGGCACCTGTAATCAGGGCTGCTTAATGATCTCTCCTCTCGGAAGGAGGAGAGCATGCGGGGTCAGTTGTTTATTCAGGATGCCGGTCCATAGGTACAGCCGTGCAGCATGACCCCAAGGGATGAAAAGGCACGAGCCAGAGGTTGACAATCCTGGCAGCTAAGATTTGCTATCCCCCACAGACAACAGGGGAACCGCTGTGTGAAGAGTTGGCTGCAAGTATAAATTACTGGGGCTCTCATAAGCCAGCTTCAAGAGCATTACTATGGAGGAACTATCCAAAAAAAATATGAGACCCTGCCACTGTGTCTTGCTTCAAAGTGCTGGCAGTTAAACCACGGTCATCTCGGGGGCACATGGGCGTAGGTATTCGAGGCTCATGAAATCGAGTTTCAGAGGATACTGAAGCAGGCTCACTTTCGGTGCATTACAGCGTTCACCAGGTTGGTGGATGGAGTGGGCACATGTCTGATGTACAGGCAGGATGTCACTGGAACCTCATGTGCAATGCCACATTTTGAGATAAAATTGCTGAGAAAAATATTGCATCCGCCCAACTATCAACCTAAGTTCGCCGGCCTCTGTGTAAACGCAGCAATATCACCAACCAACCGAATCTGCTGTTCGGTGAAGATGATCTCAAAAAGGAGTCAGGAGATGGACGACAGGTAAGAAACAGTCGGACTCATCAGCACCAACGAGACAGGCAAAAACCTCTCGTCGTTCGGCAGGCTGAGTACCCTACAAAGGTTTGCTGTTGAAACCGCGTTCAGGTCCAGACCAAGCCGGCATTCACAAATATGCGTAGATGGAGACTCTAATAGGGGCACGGGCGAAGATGCCTTACCCCAAAACCGGGGACAGAAAAAATTCCACCAATAACCAGGAGGTAGGCGGGTTTGTTCTTGTCAGAAACATAGTAATTGTGGATACCTACAAGTTGGGGGGAGATTTACATGGTTCTTGAAGGATGGTTATGGGATAACATTATAATTTGTTTATACTGCACAGGTATACATGGGTTTCGAAATTGAATTCCTTCCCCGATTTGCGGTCCACCCTCACAGCATACACCAAAGCGGACATTCTCACAACAGAGAATTTGGAGGTACAAGTTGAAATTGAAAAGTATACAAAAAGGGTTAAATTGAGAACGGGGTTCACCAATCTCACGAATTCGTGTCTAATATTTTCCCTAGGCAAAGGAAGGATGGGGGAGGGTGTCGGAATTATCGAGCCTTAGAATCCCTTTGTACAGTATAAACATTTCAAAATGGAAACCTTGTTACTGCGCAAAACAATTGATTTTCCAGAGGATGTTATTGGTATATATAGATCTTAAAGATGCATATTATTCAGTGCCGTGTTACATAAGGATCATAGGAAGAATTGAAGTTTAGCTGGATTGAGGAATTTTGGCAATTAAAGCATTGCCTAATGCGTTAACCTCGGCCCCTAGATTATTTACAAAAATGTTAAAACTTAAAACCAGTGCTGGGGTACTCCGGGCTCAGGGAGTCATAGATTGTAATGGTTTATTTGGCCATGATATCTTAAATCATAAGGAAGACTCGGGAAGCAGCTGAATTATCTGTTTTCAGCTGTTAAATCATGTTTGAGAGATTGGGGTTTCTCATGACCATCCAGGGTTAATCCAAATTGTACCAGTTAGAGTTTATTGATTGATTTGGGATTATAGCTCAAATCACATGGTCGCTGTGATGTCTGCCCAGAGGCAAGGGATTAGACTTAATGGAAGGCTGTAACATAGTCGATGGGTGGAGCAGCAACCTTTCATGAGATCAGGTGGCGCAGCATGATTGGCAAATTAGTGGCCTGCCCTTTCCAAGCTGCACAGTTAGGACTTTGCATTGTATAAATTTACAAACGAAGCAAAGGAGCAGGCATTCAGGATACATGCAGGTTCATTGTGACAGGGCACGTGCAATTACCAGCTGGAGCCATTGTGGAGTGCAGTGGTGGATAGTGAACATTTTGAGTTGCTCCAGTAAAGTTCTGATTGATGAAAGCAGTTGTTTTGTAAGACTGATGTTAGAGTGCCCTTGGATGGGGTGCTATGATCCATCTCTAGATGTGGAGGCAAATGAATATGCATGAGGATTTATTCTTCAATCATATGGGATTAACTATTTAGAACTGGTGGGTGCATTATGGTCTTAGGCTTTATTGTACTAGTATGCTATCACTTGCGATGTTCAGCTTCAGAGTGGAGCAATCACTACGGCAATGGCATATGTTAATTACCTTGGTGGAATCAAGTCGGAATCTTGTCGATAGATTGGTAACCTTATTTGGCAACTGGTGTATTACAGAAACATTTGGGTTTCAGCTATCTAACCTTGACCAGGGAAGCAGCTGAATTATCTGTGTTTCAGCATGGTGTCTGACACCAGGTCACGCTAGAATTACAATGACAAACACAGAATGGATGTTGAATCATGATGTATTTAATGATATTGTTGCTCCGTATGGGATGCCAGATATCGATTTGTTTGCATCCAGACTCAATCACCAGTTACAGATTATGTTTCATGGGGAACCAGACCAGAGGGCAGTAGCGGTTAGTATACATTCTCGCTACACTGGGGTGTGGGAATGTTCTTATATGGCTTTTCCCCCGATTTTTGTCAATCAGTCGGTGGTTTGCTCAAGTCAAGCAGGACTCGCTTTCAGGAGTTATGGTGGTACCCGACTGGCCTACTCAAGCCATGGTTCCTCACTCATTTTGGGACTATTCACAGCCTCTTTGACTGTCCCAAAACAATAGTAATCCTGTGACTGGCGCACCCTGTAACGTGGGGAGAACTATCATTACATGACGGTATTGATTCTTGATTGATTTGCAGATTCTATGTTTGGCCATACCTGGAGGTCTAGGACTATCCGATCGTACCATGGCTGTGATCAGACTGAGGCCTGAGAAGGGATGACTTACCAAAAAAACAGTGACTGTCTCATTTCAGAAATGGGAGGTGTTTGCTTAGGGTGGGAACATAACATATCACTCGGCACGCAGATCTCAGATGCTGTGCTAGACGTTTCTTGAGTTCAATGCTGTATTTTAATGAAGGTTGAGCTGTAGTGCCATCAATAGTGCCAGGAGTGCCCTGTCATCTTACTTCATGGCTGGGGTCGGAACTGACATTCTGTTGGATCTCACCCTTTTTAATATCCCGGTTTATGAAGGTGTTTTAATTCAATCCACCCCAGGCCCAGGTACTCTGAAATGAAATCTGGGATGTGAGCGTGGTTACTCATCGCTGCTTCGCAGTGGCTCCAGCCACATCCATGTCTTGCCCAAAATCACCGCCAAGAAAGGTGGTCATGCTCATGGCGCTGGTTTCAGCGCAATGGGTCCGACATTGCAGAAGCTGCGACTGGACAGGATTGGTGTCATCTGGAAATAACATAATGTTTAAATTGATGATTTAATTAAACAGAGCAGACCAGGGGTGTCCAGGGTTCAAGCTAATTTTTCGCATGCCCAAGGATTTACGATTGTGTGGAGTTTCCACCTTGCAACATTATATCAAGGTCACCAAGAGCCTCAGAGGCTCGGAATAGCGATTATTTATAGCCACGAAAAGCCTGCATAAGAAAAGTGTTCGTAAGACCATTCAAGATGGCTGAAAAATAGGTTTGTTTGTGCAGGAATTCTGTGGGACACTGGCAATTTGAAATCTCACTCCACCAGGGTGGCATTCAAACGTCAGCTCAGCGAGGGCAATAGACGTCCCTCCTCGAAGCCATATCTACGCGACTGCAGGTCAGATGGTCAAATGAAGCTTACTTTTCAAATGTTCTATAAAAAACCGTTGACCGGGACCGGGGGTATTCGCAATTCTATTTTAGTTTGTTTCATAGCGTTTTTCCTGGGAGAGGACGGGGTCGCTATTGTGTTTTTCTTTGTTGAATAAACCATTACATGGTTCATATCAATGCCATGGTTCAGGTGCATTGTTTTTTATTACCAATATCACACATCTGAGGTATGCTTTTACAAAATGTGTATTCCCTTCGTGTGTTTTTAGACTGCAAGCAGGGGTAACAGCGGGAATTATTTTCTTGTATTCCCCTTTCTTGCGAAACGCTCATGGACTTTACCTGTTAAAAACAGCGGGGAATTTAGTCCTTATATTCCCCTGGTCTCAACATCGGTATTGCAAGCGTAGACGGCAAACGTGACGCTGCGTGGGAAATTAGAATATTTCAAAGGGCAGACAGGAAGGAAGATTGCCGTGTCCATTTTAGTGTAAATTTTACGTTGGAAGTCTGCCGAGCTAGAGATGGTTCAAATTTTCCTCTAGATGTCTGAGGGGGTCATTATGGGTAATAATGAACAATATTGACTGTCCTCTTTCGGGAGATTACGAATATATTGCCCTCACTAGAGTCCATATTGCCTCTCGTCTGCGACTCGGGCAAATCATGAATCTACTTCAGGCAATATATGTGTATCCCCTCAAGGCC
>CM069139.1:69409878-69674878 GCA_035221665.1 Okamejei kenojei
AGATAGTTTAGTTTAGTTTTGTTTATTGTCACGTTTACTGAGGTTCTGGGAAAAGCTTTTGTTACGTGCTAACCTGTCAGCGCAAAGACAATACACGATCACAATCGAGCCATGCACAGTGTACAGATTCATGATAAGGGAATAACGTTTAGCGTAAGATAAAGCCAGTAATGTCTGATCAAAGATAGTCCGAGGGTCTCCAATGAAGTAGACAGTAGCTCAGTACGCTCTAATTGTTGGTAGGATGATTCATTCGGCTGATAACAGCAGGGAGGAAACTGTCCATGAATCTGGTGCTAATATTTGTCCCTGGCCACAGTCCCTTGGAACAATAAGTTAGCCTCCAGTAATGGGCGGCACAGTGGCGCAGCGGCAGAGTTACAACGCCCGAGACACAGGTTCAATCGTGACTACGGGTGCTGCCTCCTCGTGACCTGTGTGAGTTTTCTCCAAGATCTTCTGTTTCCTCCCACACTCCAAAGCCGTACTGGTTTATAGGGTAATTGGCTCGGTAGAAATCTCAAATAGTCCCTCGTGTGTGTAGAGTAGTGTGACTGACTGTGCAGTGATCACTGGTCAGTGCGGACTTGGTGGGCCGAAGGGCCTGTTTCCGTGCAGTATCTCTCAACTAAACTACATTAAACTAATGCTGAATTTATGGCTTGTTCATTGCTATGGGAGCAGAATCAATAGTTTGAGTTTTCCCCAGATGCACTTCATGCAATCCACTACGCCACTAGATTTGTTTATGTGTTGGTCCCAGAGTCCCAAACCGGCCCAGCCAATGCATCATTCATCCACCCCCCTAGAGCTGGAGCCGATGTCTCAAACCTTGGCACGTTGATGATGTTTCCAGAGCAAGCACTAGTAAATTCTAGAGCTCAACCTCCTCCATTACTTGGAGCCTTCCTCTGCTTCCCTTTACATTATTTTCAAGGGAGATGATAAGACTTACATAGAATTGAATGAAGTTTAGAGCGAATCATCGAGCCATTCTGCCCAGCACCCAAATCATGGTGCTTGCATGCAACAGAAGCTTTTCATTGTACCTCAGTACACTAGAAGTATGAAAAGTGGCACCGGTGAGCAAAGAGCTCACAAAGGGCTGGCAGCCAACAATGCACCATTGTGGGCTCTTTGGTCATCAGTGCCGGCTCTGATCTGTTCTGTACTTTTTCATACCTTTAGTTTCCCTCTCCCATGTCTGAAGAAGGGTCTCAACCCGAAACATCACCGATTCCTTTTCTCCAGAGATGCTGCCTGACCCGCTGAGTTACTCCAGCATTTTTCTGTTTAATTACAAAAATCTTCTCTGGTAGTTGGTCCTGTTGGTGTTAATCCAGGTTTCTTGCTCGACTCTCTCGAGTGGGATGTGAACCATTGTTATTCTGACTCAGAGGGCTATCCATTCAGCCAACCGACATAACATAATAAAATGTGCAGAAACAGCTGGCTGGGCAATGTTAAAGCAACAAGAATATAGCGTTTTTAATTTGCGAGCTGGAGTAAAGAGCCTCACAGATGTTCCTCCCCACTCATCCGAGGCCGTCATTAAGAGTTGCACTGCACCTCTGGAACTTGCCTTCTCCACGACTGTAAAACCAGATGTTACTTGGCTTGTCTTAGCATGACACAATTGCGCTGCGCTGTGTACGTCAATTATTTGGCGTGCAAACATTTACTACTTTTGTTTCTCATCGGGTTCCATTGAACTGCTCCAGCGTCTGCCCTCTTCCTCCCTTAATCAGCATCTGAACTCTACCCCATTCCTTTGTTACCTCAAAGCTATTCCAATGCTCTCCTGGCCAGCCCTCCACCTTGCACCTTGGTAAGCTGCGCATTCACAACTGCTGCTTATGTCCATATTATGTTGAATGAACTCTCTTGTAATGCCTGTGGCCAATGGCCTTTCTGGCTGATGCTCATGTCGTCATAAGTGATAGGAGCACACTTAGGCCATTTGGCCCATCAAATCTACTCTGCCCCTAATGTGATCATCATTCGGCCCATCAAATCTGTTCTGCCCCTAATCTTTCATCTCCCCCTTCTAACCCCATTCCCCTGCCTGCCCCTCCCCATAACCCCTGAAACCTGTACCAATCAAGAATCTCTCTATCTCTGCCTTTAAAATATCCATTGACTTGGCCTCCACAGCCTTCTGTGGCAAATCATTCCACAGATCCACCACCCTCTGACTAAATTCTTCCTCATCTCCTTCCTTCCTAAAGGAATGCCCTTTAATTTCGAGAGTATGACGCCTAGTCCGAGACTCTCCCATTAGAGGATACATCTTCTCCACATCCACTCTATTCAAACCTTTCACTATTCGGGATATTGCTGTGGAGACCAGGCCAAATATAATCCCCATGGTAAGGGAAGGAATTTTAAAGCAAACATGATCAAAGCAAAACGCAAGGTTACTGGAGTAACTCAAAAGCATCTCCTGGAGGGAATGGATAGACCATAGGACATAGGAGCAGAATTAGGCCATTTGGCCCATCGAATCTGCTCCACCATTCGCTTACAGCTGATAATTCCCTCTCAACTCCATTCTCCTGCCTTCTCCCCGTCAATCTTTGACACACTTACTAATCAAGAGCCTAACAATACTCACTTTAAAAATACCCCAAATACTTGGCCTCCACCACTGTCTGTGGCAATAGATTCCACAGATTCTGTATCTCCGGTTCAATAAATTCCTTCTTTAGACCCACCACAGATGCTGCCTGACCTGCTGAGTTACTCTAGCATGTTGTGCTTTGCTCAAGGTTCCAGCATCTGCAGTTTATTGTGTCTCCATTGTCAAAGAAACACCATAAATGTTTCTGCTCCCTCATGTTGCCTCATTTGTGTTACCTTTTGTCTGTTTCGCAAGTTCATAAGTTCCAGGCACAGAATCAGGCCATTCGGCCCATCAAGTCTGCTCTGCCACTCAATCATTGGCTGATCTATCTCTCCCTCTCAACTCCATTCTCCTGCCTTCTCCCCATAACCTTTGACACCCTCACTATTCAAGAGTCTTTGGTTTAAAAATACGTAAAGACTTGTCTTCCACACCCGTCTGATTATCAACGTGATTTCCTCCCTGCTGTCATAGGTGGATCCCTCAACCGTTCTAATCAAGGGTTACCGGGAGAAGGCAGAATGTGGTTGGGAGGGAAAAATAGATCAGCCATGATTGAATGGTGAAGTCGACCCGATGGGCTGAATGGCCTAATTCCTCCTCAATGCCCCACTTCCCACTTTCTGTCCGTTACCTTCTGTCGCCTGTGCTTTCTCTCATTGTGTCTCCCATCATCACTCTCTCTGACACAAGGGTTCACAATGCTTTCCCTCCTCCTAATTGGTGCTCTCCCCCTCTTGCAAGGAATAGGAGATCCTGGAAACACTCAGCAACATCTGTGGACGGAGAAACAGAGTTAATGTCTTGGTTCTCACGGAAGGTTGAGATCTCCTAAATATTCCCTGCCTTTTTTATGTATATTTTCGATTTCCAGCAACTACCGTTTTTATTTCCCCCTTGATTTTTCTCCCTTTTGTTCTTTTGAATTATTGCTCTTTCTTTCCCACGTTTGGACATTGCATCTTTCCTCCTACGGGTGTGTCTCAGGTGCTTTCTCTCTCTTTCTCTTCTGACCCTGCATGATGGGGCCCATCTGCCTCTCCGTGCATGCCCAGCTGAACTGGAAATGTCCTGGTGTTGGCAGACGATGTGAACTTTCATCCACGTTCCTTCCCAGAGGAGCTGCCATCGCTCCTGCCCTCCACTGCATTACCAAAGAGGATTTGTTCTGCAGGAAAAAGTTTTCATTTTTACTGCCCTCAATCAGTGTATTGGTGAAGAATGGGATCGGGGGTGCGGTGAGACACTCTGCATAGTTGTATCGTTTTTAGCTACTAAAATCACTTCTGATCAGTCTGGTGCATTCCATTCTCTGGGGAAAGGCATGCTCGAGCCTTGTTTCAAATTCCATAAAGGAGAATAAACAACTTGAAGCATCTTTTGGGGTATTGCACAGCTCTTTAAGGCCAATACAATTTGGTTGTGAATACAATAGCTGATGTAGTGTAACTACTGTGTTAACAGGTACACACCGGTTTCCTCACACATCCCAATACGTGCCGGTTTGTAGGTTAATTGGCCCGATTGTGCAGGGAGTGGGTTAACATAGAACTAGTGTGAACAGGGGATCGATGGCTGGCAAGGACTGAGTGGGCCGAAGGGCCCAGAGGGGGAATTTCAGGTTTTCAGGGGGGGAATTGGGACCTCAGATTAGCAAACTCAAACTGTTAGAAATAAAGGATTTTCAGTATTATATGCATATTATTTGGAATGCACTTTTTGAGGCAGACAATCGTGGAAAGGGGGGAATGACATTCTGACATATGGTGAAAGGGGTGCATGGGGCAAACAAGGTTGAGAACCACTGGACTAGGTAACTGGTTTTGGTGATGTTGTTGGTGGATTAAATGTTGTCCAGGACGCCAGAGAACTCCCTAACTCCTACGATAGAGCCATGTGCTTATTTTTTAATATTAATCTACTGCCTCAGTTGAAAAACATAATCGCCCAACGACTTACATCCCAAAGGCACTGTGGATACAGAACGTCATAAGGTCACAAAGTCATAAGGTCATAAGCTATGAGGTAGGAGTAGAATTAGGCCAATCAGCCCATCAAGTCTACTCCACCATTCAATCATGGCTGATCTATCTCTACCTCCTAACCCCATTCTCTTGCCTTCTCTCCATAACCTCTGACACCTGTACTAATCAAGAATCTATCTATCTCACCTTAAAAATATCTTGGCTTCCACATCCTTCTGTGGCAAAGAATTCCACAGATTCACCACCCTCTGACTAAAGAAATTTCTCCACATCTCCTTCCTTTAATTCTGAGGCTATGACCTCTAGTCCTAGACTCTCCCACTAATGGAAACATCCTCTCCACATCCACCCTTTCACTATTCTATGTGATACATCCCCAAGTCTCTGTTGTGAAGCTTCAAACTTGGGGCACCCTTAGTTTAATTTAGAGACACAGCGTGGAAACAGGTCCTTTGACCCACCGAGTCCGCACCGATCAGCGATCCCCACACATTAGCACTATCGTACACACACAAGGGACAATTTACAATTTTACCAAATCCAATTAACGTACAAACCTGCACATCTTTGGAGTGTGGGAGAAAACCGCAGCATCCGGAGAAAACCCACGCGGGCATAGAAACATAGAAAATAGGCGCAGGAGGAGGTCATTCGGCCCTTCGAGCCAGCACCGCCACTCATTGTGATCATGGAACGCTGAGAATGTCCAAACTCCATACAGGCAGCACCCGTATTCAGGATTGGACCCGAGTCCCCGGTGCTGTAAGGCAGTAGCTCTACCGTTGCGCCACTGTGCCGTCAACGCCAGTTGGATGACGAGATGTTTAGAAAATGTGTAGATGCTGGGAATCTAAAACTACGAAGGAAAACGTTGGAAACTCTCCGGCAGCACCTGATGGGAGGGAGAGGGAGATGTAGATGGTTTCAAACTTTGGTGGCATGCTTGCTGATGAGCCACTGACCATGCATCATGGCATCTTTATGACCACCTATTACCAAATGTCATTGTTTTATCTGGGACATATGAGAATAAAACACTCTTAACTCTTGACTTTCGTGACTCTTGACTCTCCATACATATTCTACTCTGATCTTCTTATACTGACACCCTTACACTGGCTTTTGATAGCTCCAGACTTAGCTATCTCATTGGACTTCCGCCAACCTCCCTACCTCATGCTCTCCAGGGATGCTGCTGGGGAGAGGGCAGGAACGGGGTACTGATTGGGGACGATCAGCCATGATCACATTAAATGGCGGTGCTGGCTCGAAGGGCCGAATGGCCTACTCCTGCACCTGTTGTCTATGGACCCGCTGAGTTCATCCAGCACTTTATGTCTTTTGTGGTGAACCAGTATTTTCAGTATTTTCTTTTTATCTACTCCCTACTTCCATCTCTGATAACTTTTAAATGTCCCAAATCCTGTTCTCCTTGGGCTAACTTGCCTTTCATTTCTTTGTCATTGGCGTCTGGTTAACGAATGCTCCAGCTTTAAAAAAAAAATCCCATTCCCCCTTATCAGTCATTCCATGCCATCACTTCTCTCTGTCTCTGTCCTCCACCAGTCTCAATGCAATCGTGCTGTTGTCATCCTGGTCCCCTGAGCGTTCTTCTCCTTTGCCCATTTGTTGGGAGTTAGGCCAATTTAATTTCCCCTGGGTATTTGTGGGAGGCTGATGAGGCCAATGTGGGAGACACAGACCTTCTCCACAGATGGAGCAGTGCGTGGCTGATGAAATGGGCGGGTAGCCTGCGAGAAGGGGATTACCAGGTGGACAAGAGAAAGGGATTCCTCACTTTTAAGAACCGCGCCATGACTGAGTGGAATATCCTTGATTAAAACACTGTGCTCTTCTCTCCCTTTCAGTCACCTTCACCATGCAAACTCCACACAGACAGCACCGGTGGCCAGGATCAAACCCGGGCAGCTGGAGTTGTGAGTCAGTATTTCCACGAGTTGTGCAACCGCGCCATTCAAAAGTAGTTGTTAAAGCTCATCTCTTCGATTAATCTGACCATTCCCAGCCTTGTCCCACACAAACCCATTCCCTGAGCCATCCTTTACTGTTTTAAAATCATTTATAAATGAGTGTACTTGTGTGCACACAAATGTCCTCACACCAGTCACGTCTGTTACATGAACTTTTCTGTTTCCTGGTGACCACTATAAGATTTTATTGATGGTAGACACAGAGTGCTGGAGTAACTCAGATGGTCAGGCAGCATCTCTAGACATAGGGAAAGGTGACGATTCGGGACAGGACTCTTCTTAAATCGACCAGCACATTGCTTTTTAAAAACATCAGGGAATGGACTGTTCTCAGCAACTCGTGTTTGAAGCCTCTTGTGTGTGTATCTGTGCTGTGTTTGTTATCCTGCAGTACGCGTATATTGTGTATCTCAGTGCCTCAAGCCAGTGTATGTTCAGCTCAATGTGTAGGAAGGAACTGCAGATGCGGGTTTACACTGAAGATAGACACAAAATGCTGGAGTAACTCAGTGGGACAGGCAGCATCTCTGGATAAAAGGAATGGGTGACGTTTCGGGCTGAGACCCTTCTTCAGACTGAGAATCGGGGAGAGGGAGACACAGAGATATGGAAGGGTAAGGGTGTGCTGTTCCTCCAATTTGCGTTGGGCTTTTCTCTGACCGTGGAGGAGGCCCAGGACAGAAAGATCAGTGTGGGAATGGAGGGGGAGTTAAAGAGTTTAGCAACCGAATAGAGCTTAACATGTTGCACTTGCTGCCTACTGGTCAGAGGCTTCCAACAAGAGTTGCTGAGAACAGTCCATTCTATGATGTTTTTAAAAAGTGATGTGCTGGTCGGATAGGGATCTCGTGGCAATCAATTCCCAGAACTTTGTAAATAGCAGATCAGAGGGAAAATTGTATTTTGAACCTTCCCAGATGTTTAGGGGAAAGCTGAAGGCGGTTGCCATGGTAATGTTTCAAAGTACAAGGCTGCTTTTCTTGGCCTGCCTCCCTCCTGCTCGTTTCCTGTTAAATGTCGATTGCCGTCCATTTAAATGTTTCCGCAGGAGTGAGGGAGCAATAGTGTGGGAATAGCTAGGAGATGGATTGGGATAGAGAAGGCAGGTGTGGAAAGGCTGAGCATTCCACATGTTTTCCAATGCAAGGGAGGCTTGGGCTTAGATTCTGTATCTAAAGGCAAGTTCCAATTTAAGGGGCAGCAAAGAGGCTCAGCTGGTAGAGCCACTGCCTGGCGAATGCGCTGGCCCAAGTTTAATCTCTACCTCACATCCTGTCTGTGTGGAGTTTGCACGTTCATTCTGTGACCGCATGGCTCCCGTCCAGGTGCACTAGTTTCCTCCCACGTCCCAAACATGTTGGGGTTGGTAGGTTAATTATAAACTTTCCTCTTCTCCCCTCTCCCATCAGGCATGAGGTACAGAAGTGTGAACACACATCCCTTCAGATTCAGGGACGGTTTCATCCCAGCTTTTATCAGGCAACTGAACCATCCCATCACCAACTAGAGAGTGGTCCAGAGCTACCATCTAACTCATTGGAAACCCTCGGGCTCTCTTTTATTAGACTTTACTGGACTTTGCCTTGCAATAAACTTTATTCCCTTTATCCTATATCATTACACTGTGGATGGCTCAATTGTAATCATGTAATCTTTCCACTGACTGGTTAGCATCCAACAGAAACTGTTCTCTGTATCTCGGTACACGTGGCAATAAACTACACTAAACAGCATCTTCTGTGCATTTGTCAAAGAGCGTGTTGAGAAAAATAAATGGTTTGTTTATTCATTCAAATAAATTCCCGTGAGCGAAGTTTATTCTGTATCTCAAAGTATTGCGAAGAGAATTGTGAATTCTTCAAGGGGAATCTTTGCGTTCCTCGAACAGCCATATTGAGTGGGTGGTTTGTATCTGCTTCTCCAGTTGGTTTCAGCACTTGCTGCTTCTGAAGCCAACAGGCCGATATTGCAAAGCCCCTCCCACCACCCCACAAGGTGGTCTTTTTCCTGAATTGGTCTCGACCCTTTGATGTGTGTTTCTTTTTAAACACGCCGGCTAAAGGGGTGGTCCCTGTGCTCATACACTCCCGGGGCCCCGCGTTCCCCTTCCTTCCTTCCTCAGCAGGTCTCCGCTCCCACCCACAGAGCGAGCGAGACCTGAGCCCCTCTGATGTTGTTTGTTTCTGGAGCGGTGCTAATTGCTGGGTTTCGCTGGCCCCTGGGCACTGTAAATAGCAACACGGTGAAAAGTGACGGTTTTCACTGAAACCAAGCAATCAAAGTTCATGCCAGCTCGGCTTAGATGAAGCAAGGGAGGACGGAGACACTTGTGGGGCACAAACCCCAGCTTTAAGATACTCAGGCCAAACAGCTCTGTACATTGTGTAGCAAGGAACTGCAGATGCTGGTTTAAACCGAAGAATAGACACAAAAAGCTGGAGTATCTCAGCAGGTCAAGCAGCACCTCTGGAGAAAAGGAATAGGTGAATCAGAGAAGAAGGGTCATGACCAGAAATGTCACCTATTCCATTTCTCCAGAGATACTGTCTGACCCGCTGCGTTACTGCAGTTTTTTGTGTCTTACCTTCTGTGCATTGTGTGTCAGCCTGACTGTGTGCCTCTTAGACTGTGGCTGGGGCTCAGTCAGGGGCCCATTGAGTTTCAGAAGAGGATTAGTATATCACAGGCAGCTGCGAAGGCTGGCGGTGGGTTATGTCAGAGAAGGCCACCCCTCTGGGAACCACTGTGGGAACCAAGGAGAGCATGGATGCTAAATAGAATTGCCTGGAATGAGGACAGCGGAAGCAAGCACAGCCCAAAATCTGGTGGTGGTTTTCATCAGCTAACTGCACTTAGTCTTTTAATCAGTTGGGTTTATTATTGTCACTTCTCCCAACATAAAGTGAAGCACTTTATTTTGCAAGCCATTCATATCTGGCCACAATCAAACCATGCAGAATATACTGTTACAGTCACAGCGACAGTGCGGATAAAAGAAAGAGTGCAAATGCCACACAGGGTAGATTGGGTGATCAGGATTCGGGAACTTGGCCTCATGCTGAGCTCTGCTTCCCGTATGTCAACTTACACCATCTCCCCGAAGATAGACACAAAAGGCTGGAGTAACTCAGCGAGTCAGACAGCATCTCTGAAGAAAAGGAATAGATGACGTTCAGATTGAAGAAGGGTCTCGACCTATTCCTTTTCTCCAGAAATGCTGTCTGATCCGCTGCGTTACTCCAGCTTTTTATGACTATCTTCGGCATAAACCAGCATCCGCAGTTCCCACCTACATCCGCAGTTCCTCCCACCTGCTCAATAACCCACACTGGCTTCTGGTTTTTGATTTAATGATTTGGATTTGTGCATTCTAATCCCCCTGAGATCTCCCTCTATCTCATCCCCATAACCCTCAGAAACTGGCTGCAACTCTGGACTCTGCATCACCTCCTCGTTTCATCGCACTTAAAGTGGCCGTATCGATGCATATTCTGGCCTTCCCTCCCTGAAGTCTGGGCCCTATCGCCTAGAGCGATGATCACCACCGTTGTGCGGCGGAATTCCCACGGTGAAGCGCTCAGTGAAGAGAATCGTGATTTAACCCCCGTGTCACCTCATCTATCACTTTCTTTCTGACCTTCTGTGAATCTGTCAGACTACAGGCATCTGGACACTGCAGGCCGCTCTCACAGAAGGTCTAACTTGGAGGATTCTGTCCAAGTTGGTCCCAGTCTGCATAGGGACCCCACTTTAACAGCAAGCAGCTACTCTTTCGGGTGAACATTTATCCCCTGTAATGGTAGATCCTTGTGCAGGAAGGAACTGCAGATGCTGGTTTAAACCAAAGAGAGACGCAAAATGCTGGAGTAACTCAGCGAGACAGGCAGCATCTCCGGAGAGAAGGAATGAGCGACGTTTCGGGTTGAGACCCTTCTTCATTTTGAGAGTCAGGGGAGAGGGAGACACAGAGATATGGAAGGGTACGTTGTGAAAAAGAGAAATCCAAAGGGGACAAAGATCAAGGAAAATGTGGAATAGATGATTGTTAGCTTGGGGAAGATGACAATGAAGCATATAAAGGCAGCATCTCTGGAGAGAAGGGATGGGCGATGTTTCAGGTCGAGACCCTTCTTCAGACTGATGTCAGGGGAGGGGGCGGGACAAAGATAGAAAGTAGGCGGAGACAGTCAGACCGGCGGGAGAACTAGGAAGGGGAAGTATCTCCATCACCTTCCCAGTTCTCCCACTAGTGTCTCCATCCCATTCCCCGTCACAGTTCTCCCACTAGTGTCTCCATCCCATTCCCCGTCACAGTTCTCCCACTAGTCTTACTGCCTCCACTTACATTCTATCTTTGTCCCCCACCCCTCCCTTCCCTGACATCAGTCTGAATGAAGGGTCTCGACCCGAAACGTCGCCCATTCCTTCTCTCCTGAGATGCTGCCTCACCTGCTGTGTTACTCCAGGATTTTGTGTCTACCTTCGATTTAAACCAGCATCTGCAGTTCTTTCTTACATAGGATGGGGTAGGGATGGAGAGAGAGCGAAAGCAAGGGCCTCGACCAGAAACGTCACCCATTTCCTTCTCTCCATAGTAGATCCTTGGACATCCTTGCACAGACTTCACATTGAATCTTGCATGCCTTGAGAACAGGTGCTCTCACCACCCACCAGCTGATTGTAACGTTCCCTGCCTCATGCAGGTGACTAATAGTCCCTCCCAAGTTGCCTGAACACGCACTAATCCCCTTTTTGAATCAGAACTCCACCCATCTTTTTCTTTGTGTGATCTGAGAAACAGAAGAATTTCCAAGCATTTTTTATCTCCCTCTAGGCATTTTGTCTATGATATGTTTTAATATATATTAATTTAGATAGGATGTGGGTTATTTTAAGTTGCCTTGGGACAGATGTGATGAATTGACATTCTAAGAATGTATTTCCGTTAGGGATATTTTACTATGTGAAATGTGCAAGATGTTGTTTGAGTATTTCCTTAAAATCTATTCCTTTGTGCAAGCCCTTAGTTTTACCATGTTAGAATTAAGAGACTTTGATGGTTTATAAATAGATTTAATGTCATTGACCTGAAACATTAGTTTAGAGTTTAGAGTCACAGCACAGAAACAGACTTTTCCACCCAACCAGTCCGCACCGACCAACGACCCCCGTGCACTAGCACTGCCCTGTGCACCAAAGCCAATTAAACTACAAACCTGTATGTCTTTGGAGTGCAGGAGGAAACCGGAGCACCCAGGGAAAACCCAAGGGGTCACGGGCAGAACGTACAAACTCCACACAGACAGCACCCGTAGTCAGGATCGAAACTGGACCTCTAACGCTTTACGGCAGCAATGCTACCAGTGCACCACCGTGCCGTAATTTTTTTCTCCACATATGCTGCCTGACCTGCTGGGTATTCCCAGCATTTCTGTTTTCATATGTAGAATAATGGACACTTGTGGTGAATTGCAGAGTGGCATCTAGTCAGTGCGTGTAGATGGTTCAATAGTTCAAGGATTCAATGGTGTTTCATTGTCACATGTACAAATGCACAGTGAAATTATTTTCTTTGCATGCAGTTCAGTAAAGTATTGCCATACCTGGACACGATCCCCGATTAGCAAAGTATGGGTGCCCTGTTCTGCTGCGAAAGGATGTATTTATGTTGGGGAATTCTTCAGAATATGTGTATATTGTGTGTAAGACTGAGGCTCGGCAAGGAGTAGTAACAAGGTCTGAAGAAGGGTCTCGACCTGAAACAGGTCTGAAGAAGGGTCTCGGCCTGAAACAGGTCTGAAGAAGGGTCTCTACCTGAAACAGGTCTGAAGAAGGGTCTCGGCCTGAAGCTTCCTTCTCTCCAGAGATGCTGCCTGGCCCTCTGTTACTCCAGCATTTTGTGCACCTTTGGGGAAAGTCAATGTGCCGCATTGCCCGTGGACGTATCAATGGTGTTTTTGAATGTATCGCTTTGCAGGGGTGGTACTTTTGTAGGTAACAGTAAATGATAGAGCACCAGATATCCAGGTTTAATCCTGAACTCAGATGCTGTCTGTGTGGAGTTTGCACATTCCTCCAGTGGGTTTCCTCTGGGTGCTCCGGTCTCCTCCCAAATCCTCAAAACCTGTGGTTTTGTAGGTTAATTTTGTAAAAACTGCCCCTAATGGGTAGGAAGTGGATGAAAGAGTGGGATAACATAAAACTAGTGTGAATGGGATGGTCGGCACGGACTTGGTGGGCCGAAAAGCATGTTTACATGCTGCATCTCTAAAACTAAACTAATAACTAATATCCGTTTTGTTGTTTGTCCTGAGGAGTGGATGAGGTGGAATTTGTAGTTGTCATTGTCTGATACTGCTGGTAAACTCTGAAGATATGGATGAAGTGTTCTTCAATCTTTATTGAGCTCGGGATGTTAACGGACAGGCAGTGTTCCCATGTATTGCACCAATTATTATACTTCAAGTGCACCGTAGATTAATTTAATATAACTTCCATTTTAATAGCACTTTTTTATGACTTCAGGACAGCCCAAAGCACTACACAGCCAATCAAGTATTTTACAAAGTGCTGCAATGAGTTTAAGAGGGGGTTTAAAAGTCCCACTCCCAAGACCTGCACACAACATCTAGGCAGATGATATAGTAATACGGAACTTTAGACTTTAGAGATACAATGTGGAAACAGGCCCTTCGGTCCACCGAGTACATGCTGACAGCGATCCCATATACTAAAGGGCCTGTCCCACTATGGCGACCTAATTTGCGAGTTTAGAAGAGTTTACGCTCGCCACAAACTCGCAGCATGGTCGACACGTGGTCCTAGGAGGTCACTGTAACTCTCCTTCATGCTCGAGAGAAGTTCCCGCATACTCGCGGCCTCAGTGTGGTTGAAGAAAGTTTTTCAGCATGCTGAAAAAATTTCCGCAAGTAAAAATTGGTCGGCATGGTTCTTTTGAAGTCGTAGTGCAGTGGTGGTGGGGTCACCATGGAGTTAGAGACAGTTGAGGTAGCCGTAGGCAATCTCCTTTGCTGACCGGGCATTTTAATTGGCTCTTTGGAGTATTCAGAACCAAGGAAAACCGACCGGTAATGTTAAACGCCCGCTAAACTTTTATTAAAAGTTGTCTGGCTTCTTAAAAGTTCCTCCACTCCTTCTCCCCCCCTTCTTCCCCCTTCTCCCCCCTTTTCTCCCCTTTTCTCCCCTTCTCCCCCCTCCGCTCTCCCCATTCTCTAAAGGACTTACCGTACACTGTGCCAGCCATCCTTTACCTTCCTGTCATCGCGGGTGTGAATTTCAGACAGCGCTCCCCCGCTTTCCCTGGCCCCCGCCTTTGCGATGTGTTTGTGTGTGCGTGTGTATATGCTGACGGTCGATCCAACTCGCGGTTTCATCGCTGACGGTCGATCCATCTCAAGGTTTTTCAGGCGAGTGCCCTCGAGCTTGAAGGTCGAAAAGTCGTGTAAGTGGGACAGGCCCATAACTCTATCCTACACACGAGGGACAATTTACAATATTCCCAAAGCCAATTAACCTATAAAAAAAAAACACCCGTCCACGGGGAGAACGTACAAACTCCGTACAGACAATGCCCCCGGAGTCAGGATCGAACCCGGATCTCTGGCACTGCGAGGCAGCAACTCTACTGCTGCACCACTGTGTTGCCTGCTGATGCTGGTTTTACAAAAGATAGACATAAAATCTGGAGTAACTCAGCGGGTCAGGCAACATCTCAACATGCTGAGTTACTCCAATATTTTGTGTCTATCTTTTGTAGGGCAAGCAGTGCCAACACGGATGTTATCTTTCAGATGAGTCAAAAAGGGACTTTTTTACCTTCTAAGGTGGATTAATAAATAGAACTGTAAGGCTATTTAAATTTGGATGGAAAATTTTAGGTATTTTACAGCCAATGTTTATCTTTATCTCTACGTTATCAAAGTATGCTGGCATACTCAAAGGTCAAAGTGTAACCAGGTCAGCTTTGCAGTAGGAAATCTTTGCACGTAGACACAAAATGCTGGAGTAATTCAGCGGGACAGGCAGCATCTCTGGAGAGAAGGAATGGGTCACGGTTCGGGTCAAGACCCTTCTTCTAACTTTGCACTTGTTTGGTTTGTGTCTTTAGTTTAATTTAGAGATACAGGATGAAACAGACACTTCGGCCCACTGAGTCCAGGCCGGCCAACGATCGCCCATACACTAGTTCTATCCTACACACTAGGGACAATTTACAGAAGCCAACTAACCCACAAACCTGACCTTTGGAATGTGGGGGGAAACCGGAGCACCCAGAGAAAACCCTATACTTCCAAGGTTGTCCAATTGCTCAATTTTGCCCAGCTAACTAAGCAAAGTCATCTGTGGCTTAGACGACTGTCAAAAAAATAAGCACTTCCAAATATTTCTGATACTCATTTTCATTTACATAAAATCCCAAACTATTCAAAAACCATTCTAGATATTTAAAATGGTTAAAAAACATTGAAAACACGGACCCTTCAGCCTAACGCGTCTCTGCCTATCCACATAAATCAAATTTGCCCATGGAGTTATTTAGTTTAGGTTAGTTTATTACTGTCACATGTACGGAGGTACAGTGAAAAGCTTCTTGTTGCGTGCTATCCAGTCAGCAAAATGACTATACATGATTACAATCCAGTGTACAGTCTGAAGAAGGGTCTCGACCCGAAACGTCACCCATTCCTTTTCTCCAGAGATGCTGCATGTGCCACTGAGTTATTTCAGCATTTGGTGTCTATTCACAGGGTACAGATACAGGATAAATGGTATAACATTTAACACAGCGTTGAAACATGTCCTTTGGCCCAACATGTTCATACCCACCTAGTTACCTACCTGAGCTGGACCTATGTGCCTGCATTTGGCCAATATCCCTCAAAATAAAATTGAACCATTGAAACAAATGTAGATGAACTAAGTCTTAACTTTTTTCATCACAACTATTACTTTCCATTACAATCACAAGAGATACAGCTCCACGTTAGGTTCAGTCTGGTGAAGGTTGCTCATGTGAATCCCCAGCATCAGCATTGAGTGAATGCTGCAACCTGCTGCCATTCTCTGAGAGCTTTGTGCAGGAGACCATCTCCTTGACCACGCATTCCACAGTCAAAGCCTCTCCCAATAACAAAACATTTATTTAATTACTAGACTAAGTGGGACCCGTTAGGCACAGCTGACAGGTATGGGGGGTGGGGGGGTGTCGGGCAGGGGGGGAGTGTGGGGGAGGGGGGGATGTGTGGGCGGGAAGCGTGTGGGGAGAGGGTGTGTGGGGGAGGGGAGGGGAGGGTGTGTGTTGGAGGGGGGTTGTGGGGGAGGGGGGTTGTGGGGGGGGGGGGAGTGTGGAGGAAGCGGGGTGTGTGGCGGAGGGCGGGGTGTGCGGGAGGGGTGTGTGTGGGGGAGGGGCATGTGTGGCGGAGGGGGGCGTGTGGGGAGGGGGGGTATGGGGGCGGGGTATTGTGGGGGAAGGGGGGTGTGGGGTGGGGGGGTAGGGGGTGTGGGCAGGGTGGAGGAGGGTGTAGGCATAGGAGAGGAGGGGTGTGTGTGGGCTGGGGGGTTGTGGGGGCGGGGGAAGAGAGCTCGGAGAAAATACGGGGGTTGTGGGGGAGGGAGGCAGGAGCCAGCGAGGGGGACCAGAGGGGAATGGGCTGGAGCAGACTGCTGGTCACTGGACTGCTGGTCACTGGACTGCTGGCCGCTGGTCACTGGACCACTGGTCACTGGACCGCTCATTACTGGACCACTGGTCACTGGGTCACTGGACCACTGGTCACTGGTCCGCTGTATGGCTGGTCACTGGTCACTGGACCATTCATCACAGGTCACTGGACCACTCATCACTGGTCACTGGACCGCTGGTCACTGGCACTGAACTGCTGGTCACTGGTCACTGGACTGCTGGTCACTGGTCACTGAACTGCTGGTCACTGGTCACTGGACTGCTGGTCACTGGTCACTGAACTGCTGGTCACTGGTCACTGGACCGCTCATCACTGGTCACTGGTCACTGGACTGCTGGTCACTGGTCACTGGACCGCTGGTCACTGGACTGCTGGTCACTGGACCGCTGGTCGCTGGTCACTGGACCGCTGGTCACTGGTCACTGGACCGCTGGTCACTGGTCACTGGACCGCTGGTCACTGGACTGCTGGTCATTGGACCGCTGGCCGCTGGTCGTTCTCCTCCACTGAGATCAGATTCTCTGCTTTCCATTTGGTGACATCTCCCGTGTCGTGCCGGGCCGTTTCCAGTCCCTCAGAAAATTGTGTCTGGTTGGAAACCTCCGCCAGCCATCCACCGCTCCAGTAAAGACGCAATGGTGCAGGAAGGGGCGGACCGTCAGTGACGGGAGAAAAGACCAATCCACGCGGCACTGAACGGCAGGAGAGGAGATCGATTTGCGCACGGGCGGCTTTTAAGATTTTTACACTCTGCTAAAGTTTACATTAGACCTCCGATCGGAACGAAACTTGGTGCAATCGCAGCGCAGGAGAACGGTGAGTAAACTGGAGAAAAATCGTAGTGCTATCGCATAAAGTTTTTGTGCAAATAGAATGACCGCGCAACGAGAAGATAACAAGATCAGAGTTTTAGTTATGTATAGATTGCCAGAAATAATTATTAGGGTTGCATTGTGGCGCAGCGGGAGAGTTGCTACAGCACTGGACATCCGGGTATGACTCTGACCTCAGTGCTGTCTTGTACGGAGTTGTATATTCTTCCTGCAGGTGCTCCGGTTTCCTCCCACATTCCAAAGACGTACAGGTTTGTAGGCTAAAGGGCTGTGGTCAAATTGTAAAATTGTCCCTAGTTGGTTGGATGGTGCTAGTGTTCAGGGCGATCACTGGTCAGCGGGGACTCGGTGGGCCGAAGGGCCTGTTTCCACACTATATCTCTAAAGTATAAGGTTCTGATGATTTTAATCGATTGCAATCCTGACCTATATTTTCAAAACTATTTAATTAACGGTAAAGTCATTGGGACTTTGTGAGACTTTGAAAAGCGCTTTGTAAATTTTAGTTTTGTTTAGCTGAGAGACCGGGCTGACCAGCGATCCTCACACACTAACACTACCCTCCACACTAGGGACAATTTACAATTTTTACCGAAGCCAATTAACCTCCAAACCTACACGTCTTTAGAAGTATTGACTTCTTGCAAACGTCAAATGCAAATCCCTGCTCTCTGTCACCTGGTATTTGCTGTTTCTGGACAGTTTGGTAAATGGAAACGTTGAGTAATGCAACTCCTCGGTGAATAAATAGAACAATGACCCAGGGTCAGTCTCTTCCCATAGGAATCAGCTCTCTGCACCGACCCAGATGCAGATTCTGAGTGCTTGCATCCCAGTCTGGAACAGGACACTGTGTTCTCCATCTGAAAGGGTGGGGGAAGAGGAAGGGTGGAGGGGGGGAGGTGCGGAAACAGTTGATTCTCGTCTGTTATCTCTGCAGCCTCTGTGGCCTCAGTCCTGGCTCTTTGTCTCTGTGTTTCCAACAGCCCCATGCTCCATCAGTGTATCAGCATTCCTACACATCCCGGATTGTTCATCATTCCCCCACCAGTTCTGTGCCTTTAGCTGCAAGCATCCCCAACTCTGGAATACCTTCCTGAAATGTCTTCACCACTCATAGTCATACAGTTATACGGTACAGAAACTGACCCTTTGGCCCACGACAGAAACTGACCCTTCAGCCCACCACATCTATGCCAACCTTTTTGCCCGCATTACAGTCATAAAGTAATACAGTGCCGAAACATGTCTCTCTGCCCAATATGTCAATGGCGACCAGGCTGCTGACCTAGCACTGCTCTATATGCCTGCATTTGGTCAATATGCCTCTAAACATTTTCTCTCCAAGATACGAGTAATCCTACATTTTTACCGAGATAGACTGCCTTGAGCCTTAATTATTGACATTACGTCAGTATATCCAGTATTATTTTTTCAGACTTCTTAAACGAGATTGTGATGTAGAACCAAGGAACTGCAGATGCTGGTTTACAAAAAAGGACACAGAGTGCAGGAGTAGCTCAGCAGGACAGGCAGCATCTCATGAGAACAGGGATAGGGTCAGGCCCCTTCTTCAGCCACCCTTTCTAACACATTTTATCCAATCCCTTTTCGTTATGCCTGATGCTTATGGGGCTGTCCCACTGTAATTCAAGAGTTCTCCCGAGTTTCCCCTGATTCGAACTCGGAGAATTACGGTAATAGTCGCTCGTAGGTACTCGCGGCTCTCGTGGACATTTTTCAACATGTTGAAATATCTTTACGAGTCTTCCCGAGCTTACCGCGTTTCCCGAGTACCTGCCGTTAGTGTTACGAGCCGCTAAGAGGCGTCCCGAGCTCCAACGTACCCACAACGCACATTCTACGTGCTTACCACGAGTTTGATTTTTTTTTTAACTCGGGAGATCTCTTGAATTAGCTTGTACAGTGGGACAGCCCCAAAACTATCATTTGAAGCATATTGGGATGATTACCTTTGGTAAGGGTGCTATTAACACCTTAGTCTTATTGACACGGCAAGGTAAAATGTGTCCTCTTCCATTTCCACTTCCAACAATGATTGCAATTAATTATTTGTGTCAAAGACCACCTTGTTACTTGCTCTGGGCAATGATCACAGTTGTGTAGAGATCTGTAGATATTATGGGGAGATTTGTGTCAAATGTGAATTTTTACTCTCCCCGACGTTGTTGATATAGAGTGGTAAGGATATTAAGGGCTCTAATCGCATGGAATTAAGAGGGGACAGAAGTCGAACAACCAGCCCATGTTCTCCAGGGATGTTGCCTGACCCACTGAATTACTCCAGCATTTTGTGTCTTAACCCAACATCCGCTGTTCCATGTTTCTACATTTTGACTGCCCCATAGCAAAATCTTCTCTAGATATGCCCTCTATGACAAAGTTTTCCTCTCTTCGACGGGAGCTATGTGAGACCCTCTCTCACTATTTCCCCAATGTGAATTACCTTCAGCCCTGCAGTCAGTGAGAAGGGTCCCAACCTGAAAGGTCATCTGTTGACGTTCACCGGGGATGCTGCCTGACCCGTTGAGCAACGCCAGCATTTTGTGTCTTTCCTAAACGATCACATTAGCTGTTGGGACACAGCCAGCAGAATTTTGGATGAGTTTAAGTTCACAGCGAATGGAAGAAAAAAATAGCAAGTGGGAAGAGCTCTGGGATAGTACAGAGACAGAATGTCAGACTGACACAGTCCCATCCCAGGAATCGTGCAGTCACGGAGACTTGGGCTGGCACTGCCCCATCCCAGGAATCTACACAGGTGTCAATCCAGCTGCCTTGTGCTATTACCCAGATACACCAGCCCAGCAGTCTGCTTCATAGCTGGTGTAAGTATATACACAGGTGATCCCACTTAGTTACGTAATTTAGTTTAGTTTAGAGATACAGCGCGGAAACAGGCCCTTCAGGCCACCCAGTCTGCACCGAGCAGCGATCCACTAACTCTATCCGACACACTAGGGACAATTTACAATTTTTACCGAAGCCAATTAACCTACAAACCTGCACGTCTTTTGAGTGTGGGAGGAAACCGGAGATCCTGTAGAAAACCTACGCAGGTCATGGGGAGAAGGTACAAACTCCGTACAGTCAGGATTGAACCCGGGTCTCTGTCCCTGTAAGGCAGCAACACTACCGCTGTGCCACTGTGCCTCCCGTTTAGTTTGGAGATACAGGTCCACCATCGATTTTCCAGCACCCTTGGTTCCAGAGACGTGCCAGATTATTCATTTTGCCAGTCCAATAGAGGTCACGTAATAATAATTCAACAATACACCACTGACCCACTAATTACACCACTCCCGTGTCTCTAAAGCACTGTGGATTGCTAGAAACTTAAATAAAGAATTAACAATTAACAAAGTAAACAATGAACTCTTTGAGCATGGAGGTACACGTCCCAAAAGTGTGTGCGCTGCAGCCAATGCCCTCATAATATTGTTCTGATTAAAGAAGGTGCCGGACCATCAGTTGCTAGAAAATTGGTGGTGTATCTGTATATATTTATCATTTGAATAAAGTATATTTTGAAATTTTTAAAAAAATCTGTACCGAATGAAAACAGGCCCACTGAGTCTACGTCGACCCGTTCACACTTGCTCTATGTTATCCCACTTTCTCAACCTTTCCCTTCACACTTGGGGAAATTTACAGAGGTCAGTTAAACTACAAACCCGCACGTCTATAAGATGTGGGAGGAAACCGGAGAATGGGGAGGAAACTCGCGTGCAAAACCCACACAGACAGCTCCCGAGGTCAGGTTTGAAGCCAGGTCTCTTGACGCCGTGAGGCAGTAGCTCTACTGTTGTGCCACTGTGCCGCCCAAATGATGATTCGCCCCACCTCCCCCTTGGAGAGATATATCCCATTAGCCAACAGACATTCATGAAAAGCAAAAAACCGTGGATGGTTGAAATCTGAAATAAAGTTTGTCACTGGCATGAAACATTTATTCAGTTTTCCTCTACATTCATGCTGCCTGATCTGCTGAATATTTCTCACATGTTCTGTCTTTATTTAAAATATTCATTCATAATAATTTCATTAAATCCGTAGCAGGTGAATCAACAGTGGGAATAGAAAGGTTCTGCCAATGTTGCAGACTGGACTGTGTTTCTCCAGCTTATCCTAGATCTCGTGTCATAGAATACTTTATTTATATTAAAAAATGATGATGGAGAATGAAGGTCCTTCTTTGAACCTGGTCCTAGGGACCTAATCTTATTTTCATTTGTGTATAGGATGTTGGTGTTTCTGGCAAGGCCTTCAATGAGGGTCTGCGCTGGAACATTTTCAGTTTGGCTCCTTGGTCTGGGGCAAGACTTTGCACATTTGCAAACTCCCTTTGTTGAATCACGTGGTTGTAATGAGTAAGACAGAACTACAGATTCTGGTTTAAATCGACAATAGACACAAAAAGCTGGAGTAACTCAGTGGGACAGGCAGCATCTCTGGAGAGAAGGAATGGGTAATGTTTCGGGTCGAGACCCTTATTCAGGTTGTTATGAGGTCTTCTCATCCCACGAGGTCAAAGATTGTTATGGAACCCTATTGCGACAGCTGACAGGACCATTGCAGGTGCCATCACAATGGTTAAGAAACATTTAGACAGGTATGTAGGCAGGATAGGTTTAGAGGGACTAGAGAGTCCGAAGAAGGGTCTCGACCCAAAACTGCAACCATTCCTTTTTTTCCGAGAGATGCTGTCTGTCCCGCTGAGTTACTCCAGCTTTTTGTGTCTATCTTAGGTTTAAACCAGTATCTGTAGTTCCTTCCTACACATTAGGTTTAGAGGGATGTGGACCAAATGCAGGCTGATGGAACTAGTGTTCCACCTGGGACATGTTGGACGGTGTGGGCAAGTTGGGCCTAATGGCCTGTTTCCACACTGTATGACTCTCTATGATTCTTGGATTCTCACTTTTGAGCTCTTTGATTTCTTCTCTGATATTTTAATGTACTTTAATGGTACATTACAATGGAGGACAACTCTGGTGTGAGGATGGAACGTTGTCACCACATTGACTGCATAATCATCGGTCCTCCCATGACCAGATACTTCAAGTAGAGTGGCTGCGACTTAGTTCTTATTTTGAAAACAAAAGAACGTTGGGATTTCTCCACAGGTCAGGCGGTAACTGTGGAGAGAGAAACAGGATGACCATTTGAGATCAATGACATTCAACCTGCCAGGGTAGACAAAAATGCTGGAGAAACTCAGCGGGTGATGTCGCCTATTTCCTTCGCTCCATAGATGCTGCCTCACCCGTTGAGTTTCTCCAGCATTTTTGTCTCCCTCCGATTTTCCAGCATCTGCAGCTCCTTCTTAAACATTCAATCTGCCAGTCTGTTTCCAACGTTGATGCGAGTTGACAATTTACTCCTGAAGTAGCTGACTGAAGAGATCTTGCAATGATAACAGGCTTTGACATCCACCTCTCCGCCCCCCCCCCCCCCCCCCTCCCCCCCCCCCCCCCCCCCCCCCCCCCCAATTCACAATCTGTGTCCTTGCTCCCTTCATGTGACATCCATCCTGGGGCAATACTGATTTAATACTTGGAGGATAATGGATGGGAGTCCAGCAGAAGTTTTCCATGCCTGTTAAAACCAAAGCAAATAAAAATAACTTTTCAAATTAGCAGGTCAGGCAAGGATTTATTTAGCTTTAGAGGCATGTTGTTGGGGCGTAGGTCTAATCTGGAGGCACCTTTTAAGGGGTAGGTTTGATGGGCTAAATGGCTACCATTCCATCATTTAATGATCCAAGAAGCAAACTCGTGGAGGGAGTTAATGATTCTGTGAACGTTGGCATTCCTGGCATGTTTGCAGCTTATTTTCCATCCCGATAAACTCTGGAACTGGGAGAACTTCCATAAAGCCTTAATTTGTAAAGTTCTCTGCCTTAAAATCAAGTCCCTCCACTGTGTTGGGGACAATACTCCCTATTTCCAAAAATGACACCAGTCCCACCAGCTCCAAGGTCCCTCACCTCCTTTCATTAATTACTAAACAGCAAAACCACCTGTGTTCGTCGATGCTTCTTAAAACCTCTATCTGCCCATTGTTCTTTCTGTAGAGAGGCACATAATCAAAAGATCGTCTTACCTTCATAAATTAACAAATTGCACAAAGAGACATCAAAAGCAAATGGAAATGTTCACACAGGTTAAGTAATTTGGCCTATAGTCTCCTGGCCAAGAGCACACAAATTAGGCTAATCCTACTTCCCAGCTCTAAGTCCACACCCTGCAGTTTACAGCAGCTCCCATGACCTTCTATTCCCTCAACCTTATATTTGTGTCGAAGGTAGACACAAAATGCTGGAGTAAATCAGGCAGCATCTCTGGATAGAAGGAATGGGTGACGTTTGGGTCGAGACCCTTCTTTAGACTGAGAAGTGGGGCAGAGGAGACATATAGATATGGAAGGGTGAGGTGTGAAAACTACAGATCAAAGCAGATGGCGATCTGGAAATGAGCTAGCTGAGGAAGGTGAAAAGGAGGCATACAATCGGTAAAATTAATCAGAAGGACAGTGAAACCAGTTGGAGAACTAGGGTGGGGGAGGGACGGAGAGAGAGGGAAAGCAAGGGTTACTTGAAATTAATATCAAGGGCGGTGAGGTGACGCAGCAGTTGGGTTGCTGCCTTACAGCGCTTGCAGTGCCAGAAACCCGGGTTTGACCCCGACCACGGGTGCTGTCTGTACGGAGTTTGTACGTTCTCCCCTTGACCGCGTGGGTTTTCTCCGAGGTCTTCGGTTTCCTCCCACGCTCCAAAGACGTACAGGTTTGTAGGTTAATTGGTTTGGTGTATGTGTAAATTGTCCCTAGTGTGTGTAGGGTAGTGTTAATGTGTGGGGATCTCTGGTCTTGATGGGGCGAAGGGCCTGTTTCCCCTCTGTATCTCTAAACTAAACTAAATATTCATACCGCTGGGTTGTAAGCTGCAACCCCGGGGATACGTGGGCACTCTCTCTGTTCTTCAACACTTAGTCATAGAGCCATGCAGACAGAAACAGGCTTTTCGGCCTACCACGGCCGTGCCAGCCATCGAATACTATCTACACCAATCCCATTAACCAGCACATAATCCACAGCATTTTCTGCCTTGCCTATTCAAATACTCATCTCGATACCACTTAAAATGTTGTGAGAATAATCATCTAAATATTCCTCCAGGCACTGCAACCAGATTCCAATCGACCTTTTGGTGAAAACATTCCTACTCAGATATCCGCTAAACATTGCACCCCTTACTCTAAATCTATGTCCAACAGGTTTTGACACCTTTGCTAATGAGGAAATGCTTCCTACTATCGACTGTATGTTCTCCTCAAAATCAGCTCCCTCCTCAGCCCCATTCTCTCCAAGGGATAACATAGAAACATAGACAATAGCTGCAGGAGTGGGTCATTAGGATCTTCAAGCCAGCACTGCCATTCAATATGATCATGGCTGATCATCCAACATCAGCACCCCGTTCCTGTTTTTTCCCCTTCCTAACTAGTCTCTCCTCAACACTGAAACATTCCATCCAAGGCAACATCCTCGTGAATCTCCTCTGCACCTTCTTCACCATTTGCTGTGTGTTCCCTTGCCTTGTTAGTCCACAAAAGCATTTTCTCTTTCATCTCTTGGGACCCAATTCCATTTTCCATCTTCCTATTTTGCCAAACTAGTCCCGATACATTCCTGCAGCTCTAAAACCTTTCTCCTCACCCTCAAACACATGGACCTTTTGATATTATCTACAAAGCTTTTAAGCATAACTCCAAGCACTCCAAACAATTGATATACACCACAAAAAGCAAGGGTATTGGCACTGCTTCAACCTTCCAGGCACTAAAACATGAACCCTTCCTTCCTGGCACTCTGCAAGTTTCAAATCTTGCACTTTCACATGGATTTGATAGGCTTTCCCTTTCCGGACTAGCCCTAAGTGAGACTCTAACCTTACCAAAACACACACAACTTGGATCAAGTGCACTGCCCTAATAAACCCCTCCTTGTAACCAGCTAAAAATAATCACTCATTCACCAGACATGGCCTTCTTTTAAATCTACACCTGTTGACTGCCTGTTTGATTTAGAAAGACGATAAGTGCTGGAGTAACTTAGCGAGTTAGGCAGCTTCTCTGGAGAACATGAGAAGGGTCCTGACCCGAAACGTCGCCTATCCATGTTCTCTGATCCACTGTGTTACTCCAACATTTTGTGTTTTTTTTTGTAAACCAGCATCTACAGTTCCTTGTACGGTGAAGCACTTTAATTACTGTAAGGTCATACGGGCATAAGGTCATGTTATGGGAGCAGAATTAGGCCATTCGGCCCATCAAGTCTGCCATTCATCAAGTCTGCCATTCAATCATGGCTGATCAATTATTCCCTCTTAACCCCATTTTTCTGCCTTCTCCCCATACCCCCTGACACCCGTACTAATCAAGAGTCTATCTCTGCCTTAAAAATATCCAAAAAGCAATGATGATCAAGGAAAGGTGGAGCCCACAATGGTCCATTGCTGGCTGTGGGGAAGGTGATAACAGGTTATACAGACAGTCAAAGTTAAGGTGGTTTCAGCAAGTACAATGGGATTTAATGCAGCATTGGAGGTCCCTGTCCCTATCTCACAAATTCAAGTGAATGCTCGAGATACTGCGGCACCATTTGTAAAGAAGAAGGGGGTTTGAGTATCACCAAGCCTCACTTGGCAGCCCTCTGGCTGTGGGTTGGAGTCCCACTCAGACTAGGTGTACTGAGGCAGGAGCTATCTGTCTGCTACTGGGCTAAATCCAGTTCCCATCTGGACACAAAGTACTGGAGTAATTCTGCGGGTCAGGCAGCATCTCTGGAGATCATGGATAGGTGACGTATCGGGACGGGACCCTTCTTCCGATACACCTTGTGTCCATTTTTGCAGTTCCATGTTTCTACAGTTCCTGTCTGCTTCATCTCTTGACATTTCAAAGCTGGGCCAAGCAGTTCTCTCTGACGTATCTGCGAATGTTTGTTTCTCAACCACCAACCATTCAAACATTATCTCATTGCTCTCTGTAATTTTGGTTACAGCACTCCATATGTTACAACAGTGACGACACTTAATTGGCTATAAAGCATGTTTGGATGTCCTTGGCTAAAGCTGTGACTTACGTTTGTCCCTGTCTTCTGTCTCATGAAACTTGCAGAAATGTTACCTATCAAATATCGCTCAGTGGTAGAGCATTTGACTGCAGATCAAGAGGTCCCTGCTTCAAATCCATGTGCCCCCCTAAAAATTTATATTAAAGGGTGGTGCAGTGGCGCAGTTCTAGAGTTGCTGACTTACAGCGCCAAAAAGCCACCCTGGCTACGGATGCTGTCGGTACGGAGTTTGTTGGTTCTCCCTGTGATCACGATGGGTTTTCTCCGGGTGCTCTAGTTTCCTCCCACACTCCAAAGACATGCAGGTTTGTAGGTTAATTTACTTCTGTAAATTGTCCCAGGTGTGTAGGATAAAACTAGTGTGTGGGTGATTGTTGGTCAGCACGGAGCTGGTGGGCCAAACGGCCTCTTTCCCACCCTGTATCTCCAAAGATGAGCCAAGGACACAAGGTCAGACCAACCACTTGGGACATCATCAGCTATCTCCACATCGTTTGAATCAGTTGGATGGGTGATCCAAATTTGTCTACAGTGGGAACAAGATGTTATGTTGAACCCTGAAGGCTCGAAAACATGCTCTGAACTTCTGAAAAACTGAAAAATCTGAACTTCCTTCTTTCTGCAGTGTCAACTCTGCCAGATCACGGAAGGATGCCTGAAGGGTCGTTGTGCTCTGCTAAGGAGGTACCAGGTGTTGAAGGTTAGTATTTAAGAAGGAACTGCAAATGCTGGAAAATCGATGGGAGACAAAAGTGCTGGAGAAACTCAGAAGGAAATAGGCAACGTTTCGGGCCGAAACCCTTCTTCAGACTGATTGAGGGTGGGGGAGGGGCAGGAGAAGAAAGGAACAAAGGAAGAGGAGGAGCCCGAGGGCTGAGGGAGAGCTACGAAGGGGAGGAGACAGCAAGGGCTAACGGATTTGGGAGAATTGAATGTTTAAGCCACTGACCGACATCCACTATAAAACCCACTGACTCCCACGGCTATCTAGACTACTCTTCTTCCCACCCTGCTTCCTGTAAGGACCCCATCCCCTATTCCCAATTCCTCCGTCTACGCCGCATCTGCTCCCAGGATGAGGTGTTCCACACCAGGGCATTGGAAATGTCCTCATTCTTCAGGGAACGGAGGTTCCCCTCCCCTACTATAGATGAGGCTTGCACCAGGGTCTTTTCATACCCCTTAACACTGCTCTCTCTCCCCATCCCCCCACTTGTAACAAGGGCAGAGTCCCCCTGGTCCTCACCTTTCACCCCACCAGCCGTCACATACAACAAATAGTCCTCCGTCAGTTTCGCCACCTCCAACGTGACCCCACCACTCGCCACATCTTCCCATCTCCCCCCCTGTCTGCTTTCTGCAAAGACTGCTCCCTCCGTAACTCCCTTGTCAATTCTTCCCTTCCCTCCCGCACCACCCCTTCCCCAGGTACTTTCCCTTGCTACCGCAAGTGATGCTACCCTTGTGGCTTTACCTCCCCCCTCGACTCCATTCAAGGACCCAAGCAGTCGTTCCAGGTGAGACAGATGTTCACCTGCATCTCCTCCAACCTCATCTATTGCATCCGCTGCTCTAGATGTCAGCTGATCTACATTGGTGAGACCAAGTGTAGGCTTGGCGATCGTTTCGCCGAACACCTCCGCTCGGTCCGCATTAACCAACCCAAACCCCCGGTGGCTCAGCACTACAACTCCCCCTCCCATTCCATATCTGACCTCTCTGTCCTGGGCCTCCTCCATGGCCAGAGTGAGCACCACCGGAAATTGGAGGAACAGGACCTCATATTCCGCTTGGGCAATCTGCACCCTAGTGGCTTAAACATTGAATTCTCCCAATTCCGTTAGCCCTTGCTGTCTCCTCCCCTTCCTAGCTTTTCCTCAGCCCTCGGGCTCCTCCTCCTCCTTTTTCCTTTCTTCTCCCCGCCCCCCCCCCCCCCCTCCCCCACCCTCCATCAGTCTGAAGAAGAGTTTCGGCCCGAAACGTTGCCTATTTCCTTCGCTCCATAGATGCTGCTGCACCCGCTGAGTTTCTCCAGCACTTTTGTCTACCGTAGAAGGTTAGTACCTGCCTTATTACACTGCAGAGGTTTGACCCACTGGAGACATTTTGTGTTTGTGCCAAGTGCATATCTCTGCATTGGCGGCACTACCCAAATCCACCTTGCCACACCATAACTGTTATCCATACCTTTGCCGTTTTTTTTCTAATCCATTCCTGGCTGATAACCCTTCAGAAATGGTTGAGGTGATCCAGGACTCTACTACCTGCATGGTGGCTTTCACAGAGTGGCGTTCATCAAAGGTCCTATAGCGGAGCAAGATAGACCACTCCTTCTAAATGCAATGGGCTGACGTGTAGTACGCAACGGAGCTTTTTTTCATCCATTTCAGTAACCCTACCCGACCCAACTCGCAGTATAATCAACGTTGCGGGGGAACAGTTTGTGTTAATAAATTATAATTCTGAAAAGGAGAAGATTTTTATCAAAGAACTTTTATTTTTACGAGGATGTTTCCGTAATCGGCTTCCGTCTCCGCACTAGTTATCTTTGCTCCGCTGTGGGACCTTTGGTGTGGAGACGGAAGCCGGTTACGGAAATGGGGCTGAAAATTACCCATAGAAACATAGAAACATAGAAATTAGGTGCAGGGAGTAGGCCATTCAGCCCTTCGAGCCTGCACCGCCATTCAATATGATCATGGCTGATCACCCATGAATCTGCCCATGACCGTACTACGTCTTTTTCACCGAGTGATCTATCTTGCTCGCTATAGGATCTTTAGGTGTTCACTGCCCAGGCACTTTATGAGCTGCAGACACGCCTGACTAAGTAAGCAACATCACCATTTAACATCTTTGCGTTAGTTTTAACAGCACCTCACATTCCACCTGGGTAGCTTACAGCCCAACAGTATGAGTATTTGAATTCTACAATTTTCGGTAACTTCCTACCAAAACCCCAGAACCCCACCCTGCACTTTCTCCCCCACGGCCTCCACCTTTTTTCTCCCCCCTCCCCCCTCCCCTTCCTCCCCTGTGCCCTACCTAAACTCCCACATCTCTTCTCCTTCCCTCCTGCTACTTTTCTCTCCCTCTGGGCCTTCAAAATTTGCAGCTGAGCAATCCTGTCCCACACCATCTGCATTTATCCCTGGCCTTTGTTCCAACCATCTGCCCATCTAACACACCTGCATCCACCTATTACCTGCCAGTCTGTGTTCCACCTCCCTGCTCTTCTAGCTTTCCTCTCCCTCCCCTCCCCTCACGATCAGTCTGAAGAAGCATCCCAGCCCGAAACGCCACGGATCCATATTCCCCAGACATGCTGCCTGACCTGCTGGGTTATTCCATGACTCTGTGTCCCCAGTTTTCAGTCCCCTCCGTGGCTTTACCCTCCACTATCTCTATATTGTCCTACACCTCTCTAATCATCCCAGAGGATTCTTCCAACAATAGCCTCCTAACCCTTCCTGCAATGAATCAGGCACTCATTGCTTTCATTCCTTCTGCAAAGCTCCCAACATACGGACGTCTCTCCCTGAATCTCCCCCTCTGTCCTCTAACATATTCCTTAAAACCTGTCCCTTTGACCAAGCCCTTGGTCACTGGTCTAAAGGACCTGTCCCACATGGCGATTTTTTTCAGCGACTGCCGGCATCATTGACTGACGTATCAGGTCACCAAAAAACCTGCGGCGTGATGCGGCGGTGACGTGGCTTGTCGCGGCGAGATGACGTATGACGCGCGGTGTTTTTTCAAATGTCGCAACATTATTTTTGTCGCCACTGGATTTTGAAATGTTCTAAATCTTTTGGCGACACTGACATGACGCCGGCAGTCGCTGAAAAAATTGCCAAGTGGGACAGGCCCTTTAAGTATTTTCCCATAGGACTTAGTGTCAACATTGTTTAAGTAGCTCTTTGCGGTATTTATCTGGCAATTGTGTGCTCTATTGAAGGTAATAGATAAAAATAAGCTGTTGTTATTGTTGTTGCTGTATAACATTGGACTTCTTACTCCCCAACAGATCTGTTTGGCGGTTTATGCGGTATATGAGCTGCCACTAATTTATGTAATTTCATATGCATCTCCTATTCTTTTCTTTCTGTGTGTTTATCCAGCATCAATGCTATATGTTCTTATTCATAAGTTATAGAAGCAGAATTTGGCCAATCGGCCCATCAAGTCTACTCCGCCATTCAATCATGGCTGATCTACCTTTTCCTCTCAACCCCATTCTCCTGCCTTCTCCCCATAACCCCTGATACCCTTACTAATCAAGTAAATATGCCTCAACTGCACCTTGTAGTACAGAATTTCACTTTCTAGGCTTCTTTTTATCAACAGGATTACCATCGTCTACTATGTGCACTACTATTGAATGTATTTGTCTGTTTTTTTTAACATATACTGAGCTTTTTTTTGTTGGGTTTTATTATGGGTTTTACAGAGTAACATGTTTACATATCTCTTGTGCTGCTGCAGGTAAGAATTTCATTGTTCTGTTTCAGGGACATATGGCAATGAAACACTCTTGATCTGCAGTCCTTATCGGATTTAATGGTGATGTTTGATATTCATTGTTATTATTAAAAACATTACTCTCTGTAGTTCATTCAGACCTGGAGAGTTGCAGATTGGATCCTTTATCTCGATGGTTTGCTTCTTCCAGAGAAGATATTAGTTGGTATGTCCTGCAGATAAGATAATAAGCTGATGTTCTGCTTGCGGTCAGTGGATCGGATCCTCAGTCGAATCTCATGGTCCTGAGTACCACTGTCTTACTGTCAGGCCACAAAGTTTGCGCTGGGCTGTTGGGTGTCATGGTCTGATTTTTGCTGGGGTTATTTTGTGTTTGTGGTCTTGAAACATATGTGCCCCTTTTTGAGAGGGATGTATCAATCTGGAGGATGGACCCCATAGAATGAAATGGAACAACATACAAGGCATTTTCTTTGCTGTTGTTGTGAAACCCAAGTTTCTTTCTGATTAACTTCTGTTGTGGACGTCAAGGAGTTGTCCACATGGCCACCTTTGGTCGACTGTGGCCTGTAAGATGTCTTTCAGGCAAAGTGAGAGCTTAAAACTTAAAGCTTTTAAATTTCTGGGCAGCACAGCAGAGTTGAGTTGAGAAATCGTCCAGTGGAAGTTCTGCAAAAGTCAGATTTATTGAGAAGATGCATCTATCACTGTGGGGCCACAAGGTACTGCAGACGATGGAGTTTTGAGCATAACACAAAGGGCTGGAGGAACTCAGCAGGCCAGGCAACGTCCGGGGAGGGAATAGTTTTGGTTATGCGAATTTACGGCAGAGATAGCCACTTGGTCCATCTGTTCTGGAGTCCATGTAGGCCCCTTGTACCATCCATTATCTTGACATCGACATATCCTCTATCCCTTTCCCTCTCACGTCCAGAATGTGTAAAATGTATCAGTTTCATGTGTAATGAAAGATACTGGAACCAAATATAGTGGTGGGTCTGTTACAGGTCTACCAGACCACAAATGATACAGAGAATGACAGTTCAAATGCCACCCGTGCATTTATGAGCATTTGAGGTTTTTAAACAAGATGGCCTCAGCAAAACGGACTATCAATCTGTTGGGTCATTGTTTAAAAAACCCAAATCGGTCACAGGGAAGAGTTCATCCTAGACAGTGCAGCTGAGAGTAACTGGGATTAGGGTGGATAGTGAAGTCTTGGTTTGAGTAAGTGACTGTGTTTACTGATCATGGTGGCAGCAACACCCACAAATAGGAGCAGAAGTTGGCCACTCGGCCCTTCTAGCCAGTACTGCCATTCAGTATGGCTAATCTGCCCCAGCCCTCGCCTATTCTACTGTGTCCAGGGTTCGGGTAATAAATTTAGTTTACTTTGGAGATACAGCTTGGAAAAAGACCCTTCGTCTCACTGTGTCTGTGCAGCCCAGCAATCTAGTTCACTAGTACACTAGTTCTATCCTGGACACCAGGGACACTTTACAATTTTCACAGAAGCCAATTAACCTACAATGTGCCCATCTTTGGAGTGTGGGAGGAAACTGGAGCACCTGGAGCAAGCCCACCCGGCCACAACGAGCATGTATAAACTCTGTACAGCCAGTACCCGAGGTCAGGATCGAACCCGGGTCTCTGATGCTGTAAAGGCAGCAACTCTTACCAGTGCACCACTGTGCTGCCCCAAAATGGTTGACTGGACTCTGCAGTTGCTCTGCGACTGGAAAGCGGCCCCCTTCGTTTCTGAGGATCCACAGAACCTAAAAGGTATTTGTGATTAGCGAAAAAAGACTCTTTGAACATTGACCCTGCCATTTTGCGAAATTGCTTGCTTTGTTTCCAACCGAGGAATGTGACAGCTCTACCTGCCGCATGCTTTCATTCTTCTGAAGGTCATGAAAGGCAGCATGCAAGCGGAGGTTCTTTGAAGATATACGAGGTGCCATGGTACATTTCCGGCTTTAAATGCGTTTGATTGCAATGAGAGTACAAGGTGATAATAACACAGATGTCTGGGAATGTGTTCATTTAAGATGCCCTGCAGTTGAAAATCAACTTAATCCAAGTAGACAAACTGCTACTGCTATTTATCTCTACCACGTCCAAGTCCCAGTGCTGCGGTGCGTGTTGAGAAATTCGTTATCGTTTTGTCCTCCAGGTAGTTTCTCTGGAATAAGCTGCCCCACTCCACCTCATTCACTGTGATGTTGACAGATCATGTGCAACATTTGCCTGCAGCAAGATTTTCAACGCTGCTTTGCAAGAGCAATGTTTGTCCTTTGCTCACGGAACGGCCTGGCTTACAAACCCTAGTCCCCTTCAATCCCCACGGCTATGCTTAGCCACGCCAACCCTGCAATACCACCAGGCCTTCATGGTCAGGTCAAGAACCTTGCACTTACAACAACTTGGACTTGGAAATGGTGCCAAATCTGGCCACTGTATACTGCCTCCAGTGTACTGTTGCTATACACTCATACTGCATATGAGAGGCTTATCTATGATATATCTAAGTACTTATGCATCGTGATACTTCTAGTGAACTGTATACAAAAATGAATTTCACTGTACCTCAGCACATGTGACAAAATACCATAAGCCATTGATCTGTATTAGTTAAAGGCATGACCTCAAATCGCGTTCTTAGTTCTTGTGATCAAAGACCTTCTGCAATGTCAAACACCAGTCTCACGTGTACCAAGCCTGATTTTTCACACTGACCTTCAACATCACAGTTTCAGGATCAGGTCACCTACTGCTACTGCTATTTATCTCTACCACGTCCCAGTCTAAGCGTGAGCCTTTGCAGGGAAACCTTCATGCAGGTGAACGACAATCAGTGCTTCCTCTCACAGTAACTTGTCAAAAGATGAAAATAGATATTCGGAGGCAAAGGGTTTAGGCAGGAGATGACAGAGCTTTAAAATCCCAGCAGCTGGGGGCATGGAAGTGTCCTGACCCAAAACATAACCTATCCACGTACTCCAGAGGTGCTGCCTGACCCGTTGAGTTACACCAGCACTTTGTCCTTTTGTCGAGCAATTAAATCCTAGTCAGCACGGAGGTTCTCAGAGAAAACCCGTGCAGGTCACGGGGAGAATGTACAAACACCGTACAGATAAGCATCCATAGCCAGGATCAAACCCGGTCGCTGGTGCTGTAAGCTTTGTACAACTGTACCGTTATGCCAGCGTGCCACACCTAAACAGTGTTTGCATAAAAAGCATAAACTTCAGATGAAAGATTCAGAGTATGGTGCGATTGGGACTTCTCAGCCGAACCACCCTGAACTTGTTGGATTCAGCTTGGTGTTGCTTACTGATGCTCTATTGAGAGAAAGCATTGAGTCTGGTATTGACTTAGCCTGCACGGGATCAATGGCACTCTTAACTGATTTTCCCGCCCCATCACAATCCCCCAACCCTTCTGTCCCCCAACTCCAAACTATTCTCCTCAAATCAAAAAATTTCCAAGCATACACCTTGCCGTGTACCTTCATGGGGCCGGGAATGAACTGTGGGATTGTCCAGGCAGAGAACGCCTTTTGAAAACTTCCGCCCCTCCCATCCAGGATATGTGCTGAGCAAGAGCACCGCTGGGCCTCACTCCCTTGTGAAGTCGTCTGTCCTGACTGGGCTGTTTCCCCAGGGCTGGGACAGTGAGAGCAGCAGGGACATTGGGAAGAGTAGGAGTAGGTGTGCTTCTGCCAGCTCAGTGCAGGATGGACGGCAAACAATAGGCCTCAAGGAACCCAAATATCTAGTCTCCATGGTGATTGAGGAGGAGACAGCTTCAAGTTCATGGTAGTGCAGGACAAGTGTTGCCGGGAAATAAATCCTATTGGTCCGATTTTTGTTACTATGTCAAGGAGGTTTATCAGGAAAGTTAACCCTGTCCTGCTCTATCGTGTTGCTCATTTTTCTTGCAGTGTTTGCTGCAATATGAAGTCAGTAATGGTGGTTTCTCAGCCACAAGTAAAATGACTGGAGCCGTACTTCCATACCCGGATGGTGCCAGTGCTTTCAGCTGTCGATGGACCACATAAATGGGGTCTCAGCTCCCGGACAATCCCAGGCTTACAGCGGTGGTAGGTGAGTATGGCCGAGCCTCAAGTGAAGGCCGCGCACTGCCCGATGAGCTTGTTTGGCGATCGTGTGTAACGACTTTCACCTTTAGCACAGTTGTAACTTCTGCGCACTGAATCTCTTCATGCTGTGCGGGTAAGAGAACACGCGCCCTCCTGAAAACTAACAGCCACACTTGGAACAGTCACTTGGAGATATTGAGCTGCTGCCTTTGTGCTGAATAGCAGAATGTCCTTGCTGTTTCTAGTGGTGTCTCTAGTTTAGTTTTAGTGTTCGAGATACGGCATGGAAAGAGGCCCTTCGGCCCACCGGGTCCACGTTGACCATCAGTCACCCATTCACACCGGTTCTATGTTATCCCACTTTCCCATCAACCCTACGCACTAGGGGCAATTCGCACTGTAGGCCAGATAGCCTACAAACCCGCTCGTCTTTGAGATGTGGGAGGAAACTGGAACGCCCGGAGGAAACCCACGCGGTCACAGGGAGAATGTGCAAACTCCACACAGACAGCACCTGCAGTCAGGATCGAAGCCAGGTCTCTGGTGCTATGAGGCAGCGGCTCGACCAGCTGCGTCACTGTGATGCAGCTGGTCCAACACTGTTCCTTCACCCTGCATTTAACCCTTCAGTGTGCCAATTACAGCTTGTAAAGCACATAGAGGTTGTGTGGTTGCTGATCAGGTGAAGAACCTTTCTCACTGGTGACAGGTCTGGGTGCTACTGCTGTATGTAAATGGACAATAGCCGTTTGGGGTGGTAAAAGAAGTGAAGGGGCAGAGGCTTAATAAGGGGCTGGCATGTGATCCGTCATCGGTTGAGAAGTAACCAGAAGGCAGTTTTAATAGCGTTCTATGTTTTTTGGAATATATTTTGGAAAATAACTGGGAGGTCAGGCTGATTGAGGTAGGGGGAAGGATGAGAAGAAAAATATTGTACACCTCGATAAGGTCATCCCAATAGTAAAACAAAAAAAAGTGTACAAGATCATGAGAGGAATAGACAGGGTAAATCCTTTACCCAGAGTAGGGTAACCAAGAACCAAAGGACGTATGTTTAAGGTGAGGGGGGGGGGGGGAGATATTAATATTAATAGGAACCTGAGGGGCAACTTTTTCACACAAAGAGTGGTGGGTGGTGGAGATAAATGAGGCTGGTTCTATCACATTTAACAAACATTTAGACATGTACATGAATAGAATAGGTTTAGAGGTATATGGGCCAAATGCAGACAGATGGGACCAGTGTCGATGGGGCATGTTGGTCAGCGTGGGCACGTTGGGCTGAAGGGCCTGTTTCCATGCTGTGTGAGTCTATGACTCTATTGGGTTGCTTTGGGAGGGTGTTGGGAAATGGGTTGATTATGAGAGGGTTGGGGACATGGGACATGTTGGGCTGATTTGGGAAGGTAGGCAGTGCTGATGTGGGGAAGGGCCTGAGGCTGTGAGTGTGGGAGCTGCTGGAGGGGGCTCTGTGTGGCGGAGAGGGGGTTGCATGTATGTGTGTGTGTGTGCGTGTGTGCGTGTGTGTTGGTGTGTGTGTATATTTATGTGTATGTATGTGCGTATTTATGTGTGTGTATTGTGTGTATTTATGTGTGTATATGTATGTGTGTGTTTGTGTATGTGTGTGAGTGTGTGTGTATGTGGGTGTGTGTGTGTGTGTGTGTGTGTGTGTGTGTGTGTGTGTGTGTGTGTGTGTGTGTGTGTTGGTGTGTGTGTATCTTTGTTTGTGTGTGTGTGTTTGTGTGTGTGTTGATGTGTGTGTATTTATGTGTGTGTATGTGAGTGTGTGTGTGTATATGTGTGTGTCTGTGTGTGTGTATGTATGTGTGTATGTATGTGGGTGGGTTATATGTTGGACAGGGGTGATGAGGTAGGGTGGATGCTTTGTGTGGGGGTGTGTGTATGTGGGTGTGTGTGTGTATGTTGGTGTGTGTGTATGTGTGTGTGTGTGTGTGTGTGTGTCTTGGTGTGTGTGTGTATGTGTGTGTGTTGGTGTATGTGTGTATGTGTGTGTGTTGGTTGTGTGTGTGTTGTGTGTGTGTGTGTATGTGGGTGTGTGTGTGTGTGTGTGTGTGTGTGTGTGTGTGTGTGTGTGTGTGGTGTGTGTGTGTGTGTGTGTGCGTGGGTGTGTGTGTGTGTGTGTGCGTGGGTGTGTGTATGTGGGTGTGTGTGTGTGTGTGAGTGTGTGTGTGTGCGTGTATGTGGGTGTGTGTGTGTGTGTGTGTGTGGGGGGGGGGGGTATGTTGGACAGGGATGGGCATGTGCAGGTTGTGGGCCTTTGATGTTGGTGTTGGTCTGAGGAACTTTCCCAGTAAAATTAGGTGTTAAGTCAATGTCCAGCTGGCTGGGACATGGTGTGATAACCGGGGCAGACCCATCCTTCACAACGCCGGGGACAGAAATCACCACCTGTGATGGTGTTTTTGATCCTCCCACTGCCAAGCTTGTGATAGTGGTGTTTTTGGTCATCCTTTCACCAACCCCATATCACAGTGATGTGTTTACCACATTCAGTATCAGGCCTGCGGGATCATGTGCTCTCTGTTTAATCCGTTGTGGTGTGTGGCAATATGTTCAATAACAGAACTTGCTTATAGGCAAAAAATGTGTAGGAAGGAACTGCTGGTTTACACTGAAGATGGACACAAAATACTGGACTACCTCAGCAGGACAGGCAGCATCTTTGGGTCGAGACCTTTCTTCAGACTGAGAGTGACTTCAAAAACTACTGGAGGACCTCAGCAAGTTGGGCGGCATGTGTGGAGGTGAAGGAAAGGTCAATAATTAGCGACGGGACGCTTCACTTACGTAGCATCTTTAATTCCAAGAAACTGATCCACAGAGGGTTAGTGATGAAATGCTTTGCCAAAATGGGACTTAAGGAACTCTGTAGTTGGGAAGAGAGAAATAAAGATGTGCATAGGGTTGGAAAATAAATGAGAGGGTTTAGGGATGGGGATTTCCCTGAGAAGAGGTGAAATAGCCAAGCACAGTGGCGCAGCAGGAGAGCATCAGAGATCCAGGTTCGATCCTGACCACGGGTGCCGTCAGCGCGGAGTTTGTACGTTCTCCCTGTGACTGAGTGGCTTTCTCCAGGTGCTCCGGTTTCATCCCACATTCCAAAGACGTGCGGGTTTGTAGGTAAATTGGCTTCTGTAAATTGTCCCCAGTGTGTATGTTGCAAAAGTAGGACAGCATGGAAATAGTGTATGGGTGATCGATGGTGGACTCAGTGGGCTGAAGGGCCTGTTACTATGCTATACCTCTAAACTAAACAACACTGGGAATGGGTCAGATGCCAGATGGGTGATTTAAAGCTCATAGGTTCATAAATTGTAGGAGCAAAATTAGGTAATTCGACCCATCAAGTCCACTCCACCATTCAATCATGGCTGATCTATCTTTCCCTGTCAACCCCATTCTCCTGCCTTCTCCTGGTTTACATTTAAGATAGATACAAAATGCTGGAGTAACTCAACGGGATAAATTTTGAGGAGGTGCAGTCTGCTTCACACTGCACTGGGTCGCTGTGCAGGGTGTTTAACCCTCGACACATTTCAAGCAAATCTTTTACCTCCTTTGTTTAAGAAGGAACTGCAGATGCTGGAAAATCGAAGGTAGACAAAAGTGCTGGAGAAACCCAGTGGGGTGAGGCAGCTCCTTTATTTATTTACCTCCTTTATCACCAAGAGCATGCCTGAGTGTAAAGGTGAATAAGATCAAAGGTCGGTCGGCAAACAAATGAGCTTCACTTCATTGGCTCCAGTACTGGCAGTGGTCCTTTCACTGAGGCAGGCTTCACTTGAATCGTGTTAAAGAAGGAACTGCAGATGCTGAAAGATCGAGGGATCACAAAATGCTGGGGAAACTCAGCGGGTGCAGCAGCATCTATGGAGCGAAGGAGGTAGGCAACGTTTCGGGCCGAGACGTTGCCTATCTCCTTCGCTCCATAGATGCTGCTGCACCCGCTGAGTTTCCCCAGCCATTTTGTGTATCTTCACTTGAATCGTGCTGGAACCAGAGTACTATGTGTGTCCTGTTAAACCTATTGACTAACCGTTAGTCTCAGCCACTGGGAAAAAGAATCAAGGTGGAGATGGTAGGACAGTTTTAGTTTAGTTTATAGGCACAAAAGCTGGAGTAACTCAGCGGGACAGGCAGCATCTCTGGAGAGAATAGATGGGTGATGGTTTGAGGTCGAGACCCTTCTTCAGTTTAGTTTTGTTTAGAGATGCAGTATGGAAAAAACCCTTTGGCCCTCCGAGTCCACGCTGATCATCGATCACCTGTGCACTAGTTCTACGTTATCCCCCTTTCGCACCCTGCACACTTGGAGCAATTTACAGAAGCTAATTAACCTACCGACCCGCATGTTTTTGAAATGTGGGAGGAAACCGATGCACCCGGAGAAAACCCACGTGTTCACAGGGCGAACGTACAATCTCCCTACAGACAGGATCAAACCCGTATCTCTGGCGCTATAAGGCAACAACTCTGCTGTTGCGTCACTGTGCCACCCGTTGAAAGAGGGGAAATTGTGAGGAAGACAGTGTGAGAGGGAATATTGTGGGGACCCGGGAAACAGGGAGAGGAGGAGTGGGAGAGCTAGCATGAAATTGATGGGCCAAATGGCCTCCCACTGGGAATAATGGGATTGATTGCCTGAGAGCTAGCATGGAATTGATAAGCCAAATGGCCTCTCGCTGTAACTATGAGTAAAAGAATCAAAGGACTATGAATGGGAACTAAGAATAAGACTAAGCTAAATGTTAAAGGTGAGGGCAAGCTTTGAAAGTTAAATAGAAAGACTGGGCGACAAGTTGGGTAATAATGAAGACACAAAGTGTGTGAACGTAACGAGCGTGTCTCCAATAGAAGGTCGAGTTGGGACAAATGGTAAGAGGACAGAAGTGTGTAAGAAAGAACTGCAGATGCTGGTGAAATCGAAAGTAGACACACAATGCTGGAGTAACTCAGCGGGACAGGCAGCATCTCTGGAGAGAAGGAATGGCTGACGTTTTGGGTCAAGACCCTTCTTCCTGCTGTATGGAAGTGGTTGGGAATGCAATATTCCTGCTTGGCTAACTTTTAGAAGGAATAAGCAAATGGAAAAAGAAGGCTGCAAAGTCCTGATATTAAAGAATGAGACATAGGGAGGAAAGGTCGAAGTTGAAGAAATTGAGTGGTTGAATCAGGTTGTGTGGAGCTAGGAAACAGCAAGGGGCAGAAACAGTGGTGGTGGGGGAGCAGGGGAATGTTCTGTAGGTCCCCCATACAGTTCAGATAATGCAGTAAAAGAAGATCGATTCCTGAAATGGTGGTATAGTTGTCTGATGACAGATTGTAGTTACATAGAAACATAGACAATAGGTGCAGGAGGAGGCCATTCGGCCCTTCGAGCCAGCACCGCCATTCATTGTGATCATGGCTGACCGTCCCCAATCAATAACCCGTGCCGGCCTTCTCCCCATATCCCTTGATTCCACTAGCCCCTTGAGCTCTATCTACTTCCCTCTTAAATCCATCCAGTGATTTGGCCTCCACTGCCCTCTGTGGCAGGGAATTCCACAAATTCACAACTCTCTGGGTGAAAAAGTTTTTCTCACCTCAGTCTTAAATGGCCTCCCCTTTATTCTAAGACTGTGGCCCCTGGTTCTGGACTCGCCCAACATTGGGAACATTTTTCCTGCGTCTAGCTTGTCCAGCCCTTTTATAATTTTATATGTTTCTATAAGATCCCCCCTCATCTTTCTAAACTCCAGTGAATGCAAGCCTAGTCTTTTCAATCTTTCCTCATATGACAGTCCCGCCATCCCAGGGATCAATCTCGTGAACCTGCCTCAATCACAAGGATGTCCTTCCTCAAATTAGGAGACCAAAACTGTACGCAATACTCCAGATGTGGTCTCACCAGAGCCCTATACAACTGCAGTTGGCTTGACTACAGATGAATGAAATAAAATCTCATCAATAGGTGCAAAATTATTCTGGGGCTTGAAAGCGTAGATGCAAAGTTTCCCCCTGACTGGGGTGTCTGTAACTGTGGGTCATATGTAAGGGGTCAGTCATTTAGGATGAAGAGAATATGTATGGAGACTCAGTCACAGCATATTCACGCCAGAGATCAATGTGCTTGTAGGTATTAAAGAAATGGAGGGTATGTCATTAGTGCAGGAAAGTTGCACTATAGAAGATCGACCTGGGTCCAGGTCATATCTTAGGATCTTAGGATCCAGGGGCATATGGCGTCTGGGTCTAATTTCATACGCTCACAAGTTCTAGGAGCAGAATTAGGCCATCCGGCCCATCAAGTCTACTCCGCCATTCAATCATGGCCAATCTACCTTTCCCTCCTAACCCCAGTCTCCTGCCTTCTCCCCATAACATAGAAACATAGAAAAATAGGTGCAGGAGTGGGCCATTCGGCCCTTCGAGCCAGCACTGCCATTCAACATGATCATGATTGATCATCTAAAATCAGTACCCCGTTCCTGCTTTTTCCCCGTATCCCTTGACTACTTTAGCCCTAAGAGCTAAATCTAACGCTCTCTTGAACCCTTGACACCCATACTAATCAAAAATCCCAATCTCCATCTTAGACAATAGACAATAGGTGCAGGAGTAGGCCATTTGGCCCTTCGAGCCAGTACCGCCATTCAATGGCTGATCATCCCCAATCAGTACCCCGTTCCTGCCTTCTCCCCATATCCCCCTGACTCCGCTATTTTTAAGAGCCCTATCTAGCTCTCTCTTTAAAGCATCCAGAGAACCTACCTCCACCGCCCTCTGAGGCAGAGAATTCCACAGACGCACCACTCTCTGTGAGAAAAAGTGTTTCCTTGTCTCTGTTCTAAATGGCTTACTCCTTATTCTTAAACTGTGGCCCCTGGTTCTGGACTCCCCCAACATCGTGAACATGTTTCTTGCCTCTAGTGTGTCCAAATCCTTAACAATCTTATATGTTTCAATGAGATCCCCTCTCATCCTTCTAAACTCCAGAGTGTGCAAGCCCAGCTGCTCCATTCTCTCAGCATATGACAGTCCCGCCATCCCGGGAATTAACCTTGTAAACCTACACTGCACTCCCTCAATAGCAAGAATGTCCTTCCTCAAATTAGGGGACTAAAAATGCACACAATACTCCAGGTGTGCTCTCACTAGGGCTCTGTACAACTGCAGAAGGACCTCTTTGCTCCTATATTCAATTCCTCTTGTTATAGATTGCCTTAAAAATATCCATTGACTTGGCCTCTACAGCTACCTGTGGCAATGAATTCCACAGGTTCACCACTCTCTGACTAAAGACATTCCTCTTCATGTCCTTTCGAAAGGTGCATCTTTTTTATTCTGAGGCTGTGCCCCCTGGTCCTAGACTCTCCCACTAGTGGAAACATCCTCTCCACATCCACTCTATCCAGGCCTTTCACTATTCGACAATTAATGTTGTGTTTGCTCTGCAAGTTCAGCCAAGGTCTCGTCCCGTCCCTATCTCTTTATCTTCCTCAGACTTGCAACGTTTAAAGGTCTCTGCATTCCTCCAATTATAGCTTGCGGCGTGTCCACAGTTTGCTTCAGTCCTACACTGGTGCCTGTGCTTTCCAATGCTCTGGGCCCCTATAGACGGAATTCAATCCCTAAGCTTGTCCCACCCTATTCCCCTGTTTGAAAGCTCTTTGAAACCGACCTCTTTGAACTTTATAGTCTCCTTTCCAGTGTCTCTTTTGGCTCCGTATAAGCTGTGCTACTGTGAAGGACCTTGGGGCTATTTTGTTATGTTAAAAGCACCACATCAATGTAAGTTGATTTAGTCAATGAATGGTTGCAGATGTACCAATTTCATTAAGGTCCTGTTTTTCAAGGTCAGTAATTCCTGATGTAATATTTGTCAAATAAATATTGCCAAATAATTTTGTTAAAAATACAGCTGCCCCTCCCCACCACTTCTCTCTCTCTCTCTCTCTCTCGCTCTCTCTCTCCCACCCACCCCCACCTTTCTCTCACTTGTTTTCTAACATTCCCTCACTTTCACATTTCTCTCTTTCATTAAATTGTTTTTCGCTTTCATTCTCTCTGCATAATTTTCTCTCCAGACACACGCATACACACTCGCAAACACTCTCGAACAATCACACACATAATTACATACACACATACTGTCACAATCGCACACTCACAAACTCGCGATCACTTATAAACACACACACCTACATACACACACACACACACACACACGCACACACACAAACAATCTCACACATAATTACATACACATATACTGTCACAATCACACACACCCACAAACACACAATCACACTCACAAACACACACACACTCAATCACAAACATAATTACACACACACATACTAGCACAATCACACACTCACAAACACACAATCACACTCACACACACGCACATACACAAACTCACACACACACACACGCACGTGGACACCCGCTCCTCCCTGTCTGGATGAGCGTAGATTCCAGTCTGTCGTGGTCTATTTAGTTGCGTTCCACTCTTGTGTTTACTCTGCACATTGACTGCACTGTTGCTGCAAACTCTGCGTCCATGGCCCTGATCCACAGGATTCCAGAGAAGCGCGTCAGTCCCGGGCAGAGAGAGAAGCTTTTCATTCACTCTCCACAAGGTATCAGCTGCTCAGTGAGTGAGTCAGGAGGCTCTGGGTCCACTCCAAACAGCATCTAAGCTGTAACACCCAGAGCAGCACTGTGGGAATCCTGCATTGCAGGAGCCACATTTTGATTATAACTTGTAAGTCGAAGGAAAGCACTGCCTTGTTCAAAGAAGTGCAGGCAAGTTTCCCCTGATACTGATGTCTATATTAGCCTGAGTCACTGAAAACCAAATAGAAACATAGAAACATAGAAATTAGGTGCAGGAGTAGGCCATTCAGCCCTTCGAGCCTGCACCGCCATTCAATATGATCATGGCTGATCATCCAACTCAGTATCCCGTACCTGCCTTCTCTCCATACCCTCTGATCCCCTTAGCCACAAGGGCCACATCCAACTCACTCTTAAATATAGCCAATGAACTGGCCTCAACTACCCTCTGTGGCAGAGAGTTCCAGAGACTCACCACTCTCTGTGTGAAAAAAGTCTCATCTCGGTCTTAAAGGATTTCCCCCTTATCCTTAAGCTGTGACCCCTTGTCCTGGACTTCCCCAACATCGGGAACAATCTTCCTGCATCTAGCCTGTCCAACCCCTTAAGAATTTTGTAAGTTTCTATAAGATCCCCTCTCAATCTCCTAAATTCCAGAGAGTATAAACCGAGTCTATCCAGTCTTTCTTCATAAGACAGTCCTGACATCCCAGGAATCAGTCTGGTGAACCTTCTCTGCACTCCCTCTATGGCAATAATGTCCTTCCTCAGATTACTTTGTTGTTTTGACGTTGCTATTTGTGTGATCTTGTTCTGCATACACTGGCTGCTGCATTTCCTTCCATACCATGTGTAGGAAGGAACTGCAGATATTGGTTTACACCAAAGATAAGACACAGAATGCTGGTGTAACTCAGCGGGACGTGCAGCATCTCTGGAGAGAAGGAATGGGTGACGTTTGAGGTCTCGACTCCTTCTCTCCAGAGATGCTGCCTGTCTTGCTGAGATACTCCCAGCATTTTCTGTCCACTTTCCTTACCATGGTGACTGTAACTGGTTGCCTGCAAAACGATGTGGATTCTAGAGAAAGCCATTTTTACACAGGCCGATTCCTATCTTACAGAGCAATCATTTCAAAAATTAAAATAAAGTAAACTTTATCCAGATTAAAAAATATATCCAAAATAAGAACTGTGCAAATTTCTTCTGACATTCTCAGAGGCTATACATACATTAATCAGTGTAGGATTTGGTAATGTTCACAGACATATCATTACACCTGGCACCCTTGACACTCGTGTGGCCCCCTAATGAGATATCCCTTCCTTTGTTTCATAAGTTCTAGGAGTAGAATTCGGCCATTTGGCTCAACAAGTCTACTCCGCCATTCAATCGTGGCTGATTTATCTTTCCCTCTCAACCCCATTCTCCTGCCTTCACCCATACTAATCAAAAATCTTTCAATGAGCTTTAAAAATATCCGTTGACTTGTCCTCCGTAATAATTCTACTACTGGGCTACTCGCATTCATAAAATGCATTATAGGGTTGATTTTCCTTATTTAGCTTGGTGTGAACTGGAAGCCCGCTCTTGCCCTTCTTCATCCTCTTATATCTGCTCTTATATATTCCTCACTTCCAACCAAGATTTCACAGTTTATCAAAAATTCTGTTGTGCTTAATACTTTAAAGATTTGGTATCAATTCAGGACACATTTCAAATGTGTAGCTGCATCTCTCTTAGGTCCATTATGTAACAATCACCTGTTTCCTCCCTCACATTTGGATTCCGTTTTTTCGGTATGGCATAACAAAGGTATGCATTGTTTTCTTGATCAGTTTTTTTCTGATGGTATTTTTAACAGCTTTACCAATTTATCGTCATTGTATGGATTACCAGCAAATCATTTGTATATGTACTTCCAAGTTAGACGCTTTGTTTCTAAATGTTTTTCCAATTTTCCCTCTTCACCTCCACGACAAATATGGGATAGTTTGTTTCCTTTCAAGACACAACAAAGAGGGATTGTTTCAGAGATGTATAACCGCATTCTGGATCTATGCGATCAGTCCAACTCTAAAACAAGGGCTGCTTGGGAGGAAGAGCTGGGACTTCAACTTACTGAGGAGTGGTGGGATAACGTTGTGGGTGGGCCATGTACTGTCACGTCTTGCGCTCGTTTTGCACTCATTCAGTTTAAGGTTATACACAGGGTCCATTTTTCTAAATCAAGACTGCCTGGGATTTATCCAGAGGTGGAGGATAAATGTGACAGATGTTCGGGCCCACACTGTCATCTGAGCCAGATGTTTTTTCTTTGTCCACGATTACATAATTTTTGGTCCGGCCACTTTAATATAATGTCTACCATAATGGGAACACCTCTACAGCCCTGTCCATTGATTGCCATCTTTTGGGCCCCAGATGAGTCCGGTCGATTAAACTCTGTGCAAAAATAAATTATTAATTTTACATATTTAATAGTCAGACGTCGCCTACTGCTACAGTGGAAATCCCCTAACCCACCCTCTGTGTCACAGTGGCTCAAAGATGTAGTGTTTCTTCTTAAACATGAGAAAATTAAATAGACATTGAGGGAATGTACTGATAATTTTTTTCACAAATGGCCACTTTTTATAATCATACATTACAGACTTGCAGGTTCTGCCAGACCAAGGGCTGGTTTGTTAAATGTTGTTATGTGTAGGTACACTCTTCACTCTTAATTAGCCGGGTGGGTGGGGTGTGTGACTGATGGTATGGTTGTATTATATATATAATTTTTTTTTAAAATATTTCTTTTATGTTTCTGTATATTTTTGTATTTTTCTTTTGTGTATTATTTGAGTGTTTCTTATTAACATGTCCCTGTTCATTTTAGTCTTGATTTATTTAAAATGGAAAAAAAAAGAATCTTTCAATAAGAGCTTTAAAAATATCCGTTGACTTGGCCTCCACAGCCATGCATTCCACAGATTCACCACCCTCTGACTAAAGAAATTCCTCCTCATCTCCTTCCTGAAGGAATGTCCTTTAATTCTGAGGCTGTGACCTCTAGTCCGAGACTCCCCCACTAGTGGAACATCCTCTCCACATCCACTCTATCCAGATTTGAGGGCATCTCCACCACACCCTGCCCCTCAATGTCCAGCAGCAGAAGGACCCTAGCCTGGGGTCCTCCCTCACAGAGCCTTGGTATTGGCCGCACCGAGCTGCAGTGCATCCCTCAGCAGGTACTCCTGCAGTCCGGAGCAGGTCAGTCGTTGGTGGAGGGTTTGACCGCTCTTCTCACTGTGAAGCCACAACTGTCAGATTCAAGCCATATATTTAAAGAAATGGGCCTGACTTTAAACAAACAAACATTTTTGACAGGCTTGACCCCTTTAACTGCCTGACCTTTGCTCCGTCATCCATTCACCGGGCAGAAGTGGCTTGAGTTTAGGTTTCCTTTAAACAGAAAGCTTCCTGGGCTCTTGCTGTATTTGTTTAGCCAGCCTGTGGAAGCACCTTCCCATCTGCTTCCTCCAGAGCGACAGGGGCCAGGGCTGGCCCAGCAAACAGTGTAACCCCAGGCCGACTAAACCCCATCCAGGGTCTGCTGGCTCTCGCTATCCTGTTGACAAGCTTCCCACTCCCGAGGCAGCAGTCTAGTCTGTGATTCCAGCCACCCATCTCCTACAGAAAGAGTCATGGAGAGTCATAGAGTGATACAGTGTGCAAACAGGCCCTTCGGCCCAACTTGCCCACACCGACAAACATGTCCCATCTACACTAGTCCCACCTGCCTGCATTTGGCCCATATCCCTCCAAGCCTGTCCTAGCCATGTAACAATAACATCCCGTCCCCCCCCCTCTGCAGCCCCCAATAACCCCCCCTCCCACCTCCAGTGAAAGAGCAGTATCAACATTAATATATATCAATATGAGTATTTGCAGTTTTGGCTCTTTTTACAGTGAGGCATTGCCTAACTGGAACCAGGGGAAGATGGAGGGGAGGTCACACACATTACAATTGTGGAGGACTTTGTAGAATCTCATTCCGTGGTGGCACAGTGTCACAGCTGGTGGGGTCGTGGCCTCACAGCATCAGAGGCAGCGCTTCAATCCTGACCTCGGGTGCTGTCTATGTGGAGTTTTCAGGTTCTCCCTGTGACTGCATGGGTTTCCTCTGGGTGCTCTGGTTTTTATATGAATAGATAGGTGGCACAGTGGTGCAATGATAACGATGCTGCCTTCCAGCGCCAGAGACCCAGGGTCGATCCTGCCTACGGGTGCTTGTCTGTACGGAGTTTGTATGTTCTCCCTAATGGCCGCGTAGGTTTTCTCCGGGTGCTCCGGTTTCCTCCCACACTCCAAAGACGTACAGGTTTGTAGGTTCATTGACTTCTGTAAAAATTGTGAATTGTGATACAGTGTGCAAACAGGCCCTTCGGCCCAACTTGCCCACACCGACAAACACCCCAGTGCCCCTATTGTAAATTGTTCCCATTCTCCTGCCTTCTCCCCAAAACGCCTGACACCCAAGCTAATCAAGAATCCATCATTCTGTCTTAAAAATATTCATTGACTTGGCTTCCACAGCTTTGTGTGGCAATGAATTCAACAGATTCACCACCCTCTGACTAAAGACATGTAGTCAGAAAGGGCCTGTTTCCATGCTGTATTTTTTCAAAATTTCAATCGATTAATCAAACCCTACGGTTGGTGGTGATGGCTTTGCATAATTGGAGGCACTTTCTTTCTGTGGGGCGTATCCCCTCAGTAATACAAGAATTCTCCACCCAGCCTCTGCCAACATTACTTTGGTTTTACAGCTTAATCCCTGCTGAGGTGTTGTTAACATTCCTGGTCAGGGTGGATTAGGTTGGGGGGTGGGGGGTGGAGGGGGGGTTGTTCAATAGCTGCAGCTGTTCACAGGGTCTGGCGAGTGCAGTTTGGAAGACTGCTGAATGTCAGGGTGTTAATTGAGCACCATTCCTTCTCACCAGGAGATTAGACACTGCTGCCCTCCCCACTTTAGAAGCCTTCCTCCTCCCCACTTTAGAAGCCAGAGCCGCTGGTTCCTTCAACATTTAAACACCAAAGTGTATCGATCCTTCTGTACACAGGGTCAGGTAAAGAATTGCAAAGATGATATTTAACAAATCCAGCTGCCATGTTGTGCAGTTGGCAGGCAGGTTAGGTTTAGTTTGGAGATACAGCGTGGAAACAGGCACTTTGGCCCACCTAGTTCGCACCAGCCCTACTCTAGCCCCGTCCTACATATTAGGGACAACTTACAATTTACGGAGGCCAGTTAACCTACAAAACCTGTTTGTCTTTGGAGTGCGGGAGGAAACCGAAGCACCCGGAGAAAACCCACGTGGTTACAGTGAGAACGTACAAACTCCGTTGTCAGAGACCGCCAGGCCTCTGGCGCTGTAAGGCATCAGCTCTACCGCTGCGTCACCGTGCCGCCCAATGCCGGCGGCAGGTCTGACAATCCAGTGGCTCCACGGTTTTTGCTATGGGCCTGCTCGATTGGAAAAACAGACCACTTCATGCCTGTTCCTGGTGGTCCATTTGTCCCTTGTCCTTCCACATGTTTGGTTGGACCTAATGGGAAATTTGCCGCTTCTTGGTCAAAAACTGCAGTCGGAGTCCTGATATTGAGACCATGTCGGGAATGTCTCCAACATGCGGAGACTGAACTGGGGCCACTGCTGCCTTTTCATGATAATGGGCGAAATTCACCACTTGTTTGCTCCAGTTCACAGTTCATAACCTGGTTAAACTATTGGGACGAGTTGACATGAACATTACTGCCCCACGTTGATCTTGCCTTATTGATGAAGAAAATGATTTGCATTCATGGAAAATTATTTCCTACTTCTCCTCATAAGTTGCACCTGGGTTTCTTGCTAACCTACTAACTATGATGGACTTTGGAGCAGTCTGAGTACTGTTGGCACAGTAACTCCAGTTGCTAGGGAAACAGCAGGTTATCAGCAAGGTGCTGTCCGAGGGCAACTTTCTTTGTGAGTTCCTCAACACTGATCTTCTTGGTTTGGTTCAGAGAATCAGCGTGGAAACAGGCCCTTCGGCCTACCGAGTCCAGCAATCGCCCGTACATTAGTTCTGTCCTACAGACTCGGGACAATTTACAGAAGCCAATTAACCTACAAAACTGCAAGTCTTTGGAGTGTGGGAGGAAACCGGAGCATCCGGAGAAAACCCACACGTTCACAGGGAGAACATGCAAACTTCATACAGACAGCACCCGAGGTTGGGATCGAACCCAGGTCCCTGGCGCTGTAAGGCAGCAACTCTACTATTCCACCATTGTGCTGTCCATTCATTTCTGACGGAGATATTTTTTGTTGCCGCTGTTGTTTTGGGACCAGGCAGAACGAGATGGCGGACGGGGTCAAGCAGTGGTCAGTCCAACAGTTAGCTGCTCTGCTGCTCAACATCATTATGTCCTCTTGCCTGCACAGAGCCAGAGCTAATCCCAAAGGGATGATTCAGCAACGTCTTCACTGTCAGCAACCTAAATATCCCAGGAAACGAGGCTGAGAGGTTATCAAGGAGGGAGTGGCAGACAAGAGCCACCCAAAGGAGCACGTCAAAGAAATCCCCAACCAAAGAAGAGTCTGGGGTTCACTGAACCTTCTTAACCCAATCATACAGCAACCGGTCAAAGGTTATAGGTCCAACGGAGAAACAACCAGGCCTCAGTTTTCTTGTTTACCTTCTAAATCACGGCAGTCACGGTCTCAGTCAGAATGTTCCGGGGGGGCCAAGAGGTGTTGTGATTGTGACTGCCTTCAAAAAGGAGACAATTCCAACCCCAGTAACTGCGGGAATCCTCCCGCTTCCTGCAACAGGGAAATTATCGTCAGGAACCCACCTCGCCCGCCTGTTTCAGTGTCAAAAACCTGCTCCCCGTATTGTAATGAGGACTCTGTCCGTCTGGAGGTACAGTCGACAATGTTCACTACACGATAACTGCAAGAAAAATGCACAAAATGGTGCCAACCACCCACCTTGGGCTCGCTTGGCCTTGCAAAGGCCTTTAACTCCGTCCACCACGTGTGACGATGGATCACTTCCCTTAAATCTGGCTGCCCTCAGAAATTTGCCTCCCTCTTACATTGGCTGCATGATGGCACGCAAGCTGTGATCTCAATCAGCAGATCCACAACGACCTGGGGCCCCACGGTGGCGCAGCGGTAGAGCTGCTGCCTTACAGCGCCGGAGACCCGGGTTCGATCCTGACCTTGGGTGCAGTCTTTCTCCCTGTGACCCGCGGGTTTCCTCTGGTTGCTCCGGTTTCCTCCCGCACTCCAAAGACATACAGGTTTTTGTTGGTTAATTAGCTTTGGTAAAAAATTGTCAATTGTCCCTAGTGTGTGGGATAGTGCTCATGTACGAGTTGATCGCTGGTTCGGGTGGACTCAGTGGGCCGTGGGGTTTGTTTCCGCGCTGTATCTAAAAAGTCTAAAGACCACCAATTTCCACGGAGACAAGTGTCAAGCTGTGCCCGACACTCTCCTCTATCTTTATCACTGCTGCACCTATCCCAGTGCAGTGAGGTTACGCTCCAGAATCAGTGACAGATTCTGCCTTCGTTCCGTGCCCTCCACAACCAATGTCGCCACATCTTCAGACATCCAGCTGCACGGTGCAGACAATGGGCGGCACAAATCATCTTCAAAACACTGCAGAGAGACCAACGGGAAGATTAGCAAAACCAATATCAGCAATGTCTCCCACGATAATAATCCTGGAAACGTATCTGAATGGTCTGAAGAAGAATCTCGACCCAAAACGCCACCCATTCCTTCTCTCCAGAGATGCTGCCTGCCCCGCTGAGTTACTCCAGTATTTTGTGTCTAGCCTGGAAATGAAGCTGCAGTAATCAGATACAATGTGTAAGAAGGAACTGTAGATGCTGGTTTAAACCGAAGATAGACACAGAAAGCTGGAGTAACTCAGCGGGACAGGCAGCATCCCTGGAGAGAAGGAACGGGTGACGTTTCGGGTCGAGACCCCACTTCAGATACAAAACCCCCCGATGCCGAGACTCCATTCTGATCTCTATCCATGGCAAAGGATTACCAGGTGGCCAACAAATTTTCTCGCTGATGATAGACGCAAAGTGCTGGAGTAACTCAGCGGGTCAAGCAACATTTCAGGAGTAAAAGGATGGGTGACTTTTCAGGTCGGGACCCTTCGTCAGAGTGGAACCAAATCAGTCCTGCCCCAAAACGTCTCCCATCATCTGTCTCCAGAGATGAGTTACTCCAGCACTCTGTGTTTATTTTTGGCATAAACCAGCATCTGCAAAGCTTTGTTTCTACATTTTCCAAATGCTCTCACTGCCTGTATGAAGTAATATCTCCCTGTGACGTGTGAGTCCCAGGGTCATGGCTGCTCGGTGGTGAGTGGGAACATTTGGGATGAGGATGTTGATTTTTTTTAAATTTATTTATTCCTTCTTTTTTTTCTTGTTGTATGACTGCAGAAGCCAAATTTTGTTTGAAATTAATTTGAGGTTCAAATGACAATAAACGGTATTGTTGTTGTTGTATTGTTGTATCTCCAGTCCGTTAATCAGGAGTTCATTGAAGCCCAGAATAAATAGAGGAAGGAGTGCCTAACCATCCACCCTGTCCATCCTTCTCCATCCGCGACGGAGACTGTGAGATCCATACTAGTCTCATCAGAACTGGCGTAGAAGCAAGTCACCCTTGATCCTTAGGGACCACTGAGAAAGATAATGTACACTCAGAGCAACTCCAAGCAGGGGACAGGATTACACGCAGTTTGATTGATGACCCATTAAAGTAAATGGTAACTCATTATCCTGTTTATTTTGACTCCACTAGTACAGTAAACAAGTGTTGATGTGCGTATTGGCACCTGGCATTCTCAATCTCTCACAATCAGTGTGGACATTTGAATTGGATTCCTATGGTGTGTTTAGAAAAGGTGTTACAGCAGAGCATTATTAAACTAAATTGAATACTTGAAAGGAATATGAAACCAGTGATATTAAGAGCGTTTCGCTGAACACCTGCACTCAGTCTAACTGGATCTCTCGGTTGCTAACCATTTTAACTCCCCTTCCCATTCCCATACTGACCTTTCTCTCCTGGGCCTCTTCCATTGTCAGAGTGTGGCCACATGTAAACTGGAATAACAGCACCTCATATTCCGTTAGCGTACTTTACAACCCAATGGTATGAACAATGAATTCTCCAATTTAAGTAACCTCTAATTAACTCCCCCCCCTTTTAAAAAACGATCTCCTCTCCTCCATGCCTCACCTGGACTGGAACCTATTTCTCCCCTCCACCCCCTCTCCTTCCCTCTGCCCTCACAGATCTGAAAAAGAGTTCCAACCCAAATCGTCACCTGTTCCTTTTGTCCATCGATATTGCCTGACCCGCTGAGTTACTCCAGCACTTTGTGTCCATCTGCACAACCACTAAAACCAGGCTCACACCTCCTGTAACTATCTCTGGCGTTTGTTCCAACGATCTGCTTATCCACACTGTTTCTCCAAAGGCCTGTTTCTGCGCTGTATCTCCAAAGTGTAAAGAGCCAATTTAGCAAAAACAGGGAAAAAATGGTGCTTTGCGTAATTGACGTTTCTTGCGCCCAGTTCTAGACTTTATTAAGCACTTGGTGAAATTTAGAAATTTGGGAAAGTATCAAAGTTCCACAGTCCATGGTTCATGGGAATGAGTAATGGATTTCCACATGACATAATCGAGCAATATTAACTTAAGCTAGGATGTGGCAGAGATTGGGGAGAGATTGAGCATTTGGAGGGTGGAATCACTCCACCCAGCAGCACCTCATATTTTGCTTGGGCAGCTTACCCCCAGCGGTATGAACATTGACTTCTCTAACTTCAAGTAACCCTTGCTTTCCCTCTCTCTCCATCCCTCCCCCTTCCCAGTTCTCCAGCCAGTCTTACTGTCTTCGACTACATTTTATCTGTTTGCTTTATTGCTACTTTCTCCCAGCTAACAACGATCTATTCTACATTTTCCTTGATCTCCATTCCCTTTGTCTTATTTCCACACCTCTCACTTCCTTATCTATGTATCTCCCTTTCCCCAGACATCAGTCTGTAAGAAGGGTCTCGACCTGAAACGTCACCCATTCCTTCTCTCCAGAGATGCTGCCTGTCCCGTTGAGTTACTCCAGCATTTTGTGTCTATCCTCTGTTTAAACCAGCATCTGCAGTTCCTTCTGACACGTGGAGTCGCTCTACCCAGCTCACTGTGAAGGACTGGGTTGTCCCCGCAGTGCCCCACGTCTCAGACACATCCTGGCGTGATACGCTGATTGATGCTTAACTTGGCGAGCGTGCGGGCAAGGGTTTGCGGCAGCTCAGTCTCCTGCAGCGACACCGGGGAATAAGAGTCTGCGAGTTTTTTGTTTTCGAGCCTACAGAATAATAAAAGGAGCTTGTGTTTCTGCAGCGTTTTTCTATGGCTTCAGGATATCCCCAAGCACTTTAAACCCAATTACATACTTTGAAAGTGTAGTCATAATGTTAATATCGGTTAAACTCATTGGGAAGTTTTAGAGTGCCCAGGGCTGGTGGGCAAATCCTAGTGAATGCAGGAACCGGCACGGTGGCGCAGCGGTAGAGTTGCTGCCTTACAGCACCAGTGACCCGGGTTCGATCCTGACTACAGGTGCTTTCTGCACGGAGTTTGTAAATTTACCCTGTGACACGTGGGTTTTCTCTGGGTGCTCCGGTTTTCTCCCACACTCCAAAGACGTCCAGGAGTGTGTAAAAATGTGTCAATTGTCCCTAATATGTAGGATAATTCTAGTGTACGGGAGATCGCTGGCCGGCGCAGACACGTTGTGTCTCTAAACTAAACTAAACTAAACCAGGTAAACATTGGCGAGGCTTTCAAGGTGTATTTCCAATTTCTATGCTTCAATGCACCATGTTGCTTGGAGCAATGGTGTGTACGTTCCTGGCATTTGGAGGAATACACCTACTATTACAGATGCTGTCCGCGATTTAGTTTGGTTTTGTTTAGTTTAGAGATACAGCGTGGAAGCAGGCACTACGGCCCGCCAAGATCACGCTGACCAGCGATCCCCGTACACTAGCGCTATCCTACGCACTGGAGACAATTTACAATCTTTGCCCAAACCAAATGAATGTACAAACCTGTCGAGAGAGTGTGGGAGGAAACCGAAGCGCTCGGAGAAAATCCACGCGGTCACGGGGGAAACGTACAAACTCCATACGTACAGCACCCGTAGTCAGGTTCAAACACGGGCCTCTGGCGCTGTAAGGCTGCAACTCTACCGCTGCACCACCGAACCGCCCCCAATTTATTTCCATAAATAGTGGCGTAAATACATCGCCTTCACTTTGTGTGCTAACTGCCAATGCCCAGTATCAAGTTAGATTACAGCTTCCTTAACCCATGACCTTTTGTACATTTGTTTATTTGGTTTTGATTATTACAAGGTTGTTGAGGGTGGATTTTTATATGTCCTCACTTAGGAGAGATTTTGATGGGACCTTTTCTCTGTATCCATCCTCCTGCGTTGAATCTTTTGGGGGTGATTTAATCTGTAGCTGGCCTTTCAGCTTGGAGAGGGTTTTCTGACGGGCTAGGTTAGTGACTGGGTGACACAAGAGTGAGTGGAGCCATGTGATAAGCCACAAAGTGAAAGAAACAGCAGGAAAGCAAGTCAGACTCTCATCACAGACCAATTGGAACGACATGCTTTAATGTTTAAAGACTTATATCTGGTTTTACTGAATGGAAGTTTCCAACTCTGGTTTCTCCTGGACCCATTTTTCATTGGAGTGCTGCCAAGTAGGCTCCTGCCCAAGTTAATCATCTGCTAAACCAGCGCACTCAAATTAAGGCTGATGGACGGGGCCGTGCTCTGTTACACCTCGATGAGCAGCAGCTATGCTGTTCGAAGCACTAATTTAGGAAATATGCATCGCAGAGAGAGCAGGGGAGAGTGCGAGCATAGAAACTTAGTTTTGAGATACAGCCTACAGCATAGAAACAGGCCCTTCGGCCCACCGGGGCCATGCCAACCATTGATCACCCGTCCACACTAATTTGATGTGATCCCACTTTCAAATCCACTCGCTCCATGCTAGGGGCAAGTTACAGATACCAATTTGTTTGGAAAAGCAGAAAGTTCTCTCTATTTCAGTCTGAAAAGGGTCTCAACCTGAAACGTCGCCTAGTCCTTCGCCCCATAGGTGCTGCCTCACCCGCTGAGTTTTTTGTCTACCCTCTATTTCCAATGGTCTGTTTAGTTTTTGTTTCTGGATACACAGCATGGAAAGAGGCCCTTTGTCCAGGCCAACCATCGATTGCCCCCCCACACTGGTTCTACGATATCCTGCTGTCAAATCCACTGGCGCAATGCTCGGGGCAATTCACAGGGAGCAATTAACCTACAAACCTGCACATCTTTGGGATGTGGGAGGAAACCGGAGCACCCGGTAGAAATGCACACGGTCATACGGAGAACGTGCAAACTCCAAACAGACAGCAGCCGAGGTGAGGATGGAACCCGGGTCTCTGTCACCGTGAGGCGGCAGCGCTGTCAACTGCGCCACGCTGAGCAAGGATTTGATAGCAGACAGCATCAGTCAGGGAATACAGCGGGTGGCCATCAGGGGGCAGATGCAATGTCTATCAATAACAGCAGCGACCTGACAGAAAGGTGGTCGGCATCGTGGTACAGCGGTAGAGTTGCTGCCTTACAGCGCCAGAGACTTCGGTTCGATCCTGGCCACGGGTGCTGTCTGTACAGAGTTTGTACGTTCTCCTCGTGACTCAGGTGGAGGTTTCTCCGGGTGCTCCGGCTTCCTCCCACACTCCAAGGCCGTACAGGTTTGTAGGATAATTGTCCTTTGTGTAGAGTTGTTCCCAGTGTGTAGGGTAGTGGTGGTGTACGGACTGATCGTTGGTCCGTGTGGATTCAGTGGGCCAAAGAGCCTGCTTCTGCACTGTATCTCTAAGGTCTAACGTGACGAGCCTTTGCAAGCTCGCCAAACAATCTCATTCCCCTACTTACCTAGCATGTCCATCAAACTCCAATGATTCTTCTGCCAACCAACTACACCTTGGGGATAATTTCTAAATCTGTGGTGTATGGGTAGAAACGTCCACAGTTACCGGGAGAACGTGCAAACGCCACACAGACAGCGCTGGAAGTCAAGAAGGAGCTTGGAGATTTGAGCCAATATTACCACCACTGTGCCACCCTTTTCCCCGGCAACTAATATCATCAACAATAAAAGAGTTTCCATCAACTTTTTCAGTCCAAACTTTTCCACCAAATTTTCTTTTCGCTGCTCGAAAGGGAACATACTGAACATTGAAGCCCCCATGCATGGCGCCATTCCAGTGAACATATAGAGCCTTACAGCATGGAATAGGATCCTTCTGCCCTTCCCAACATGTCCCACCTGCCTGCGTTTGGCCCATATATCTGTAAACCAATCCGATCCATGTACCTGTGTAAATGTTTCTTAAATGTTGCGATAGAATCTGCATCCATACATCCACCACCCTTTGTGTGAAAAAGTTACCCCTCAAGTTCAGATGAAATCCCCTCCTCCCCCCACCCCCACCTTTAACCTATGTCCTCTGGTTCTCGATTCCCCTACTCTGGGCAAGAGACCCTGCATCTACCCAATCTATTCTTCTCATGTTCTTGTACACCTCTATAAGATCACCCCTCATGCTCCTGCACTCCAAGGAATAGAGTCCCAGCATGCCCAATCTTTCCCAGTAGCTCATACCCGCTAATCCTGGCTACATCCTCGTAAATCTTCTCTATACCCTTTCCAGCTTGACAACATCTTTCCTATAACAAGGTGCCCAGAACTGAACACAATACTGTAAATGCGATCTCACCAACATCTAAAGCAACTGCAACATGACCTCCCAACTTCTATACTCAATACTCAGACTGATGACGGCCAATGTGCCAAAGCCTTTTGACCACCCTATCCAGCACACTCTCAACGATGTCCCCTCTCCTGGTCTTTTGACATCCTTCTTCGAACGTGAGGCAGACAGGCTGTGCCCAATGTTCCAGATGAGATCTGAAGAATGATATATGGAGGTTTGCTGTCATTTCCTTGGTTACGACATTTGGTGTGTGGGCTGAAATGCAAAGTTGATGAGTGAGGATATCGGTTGAATGATCGTAAGGTCATTAGACTCATTACTCTCGTTGTGAGTGAAAGAGATCACATCCTGAAATTTACAGTATGATCTGTGGCTAAAGAATAAACAAGTGGGCGATGATATCATGTCCTGCAAGACCTTGGGTTCAAATATACTCTGCAGCGAATGAAATGCTTTGGTTATTTATAGGCGTTCCCTGGGGGTTGCGAATGACTTGGTCCAACTCCCGAGAGGAGAAAAGTCCTTCCTGAGATAGACACAGAGTGCAAAAGTAACTCAGCAGGTCAGGCAGCATCTCTGGAGAAAAAGGATGGGTGATGTTTCAGGTCTGACCCTTCTTCAGACTATGTGTCTGGGTATATATATAGGTATGTGTCTGAAGAAGGGTCCCGACCCGAAACGTCAGCCATCCCTTTTCTCCAGAGATGCTGCCTGACCTGCTGAGTTACTCCAGCACTCTGTGTCAACCTTTGGTGTAAACAGGCATCTGCAGTTCCTAGTTTCTACAAGGTTCTTCCTGAGCGTGGATTTGTTTAGCTTTGCACGCGGCCACCACACTTGACAGGACAAGGTCTTGGTCCAATGGCTAGAAGGTCCAAGGCGGTTGATGACCGCGCTCTGCTGCACTGACTGACCGCAGTCACGCTCCATGCATGCGTGACCACACGCACACGCACACACACACACGCTCTCACACTAGGCCGAAAACATATGATGTTGTCCGCACCCTCCCTCTCAGCTGCACTCCCTCCCTCACATCCCCTCCCTCCAGCCCCCTTCCCTCCGTCCTAGTATCGCCTCCCTTGATCTCCCTCCTTCACACCGGGAACATCTAAACACAACACCATGGAGCGACAGGGGCAATCCAAGATAATGCGATAGCACAGCTAGACAACTCGTGGCATACTCTGTCGCTGTTGGTGGTGAGTCTATACCTCCTCCCCTCGTTGCGTTTCACCCTCTTCTTTTGCTCATGATTCTATGATATTACCCCCCCCCCCCAACATCAGCAGCCCACAACTCTCTTCCCCTGCTCCCTCACCCCAACTCAACACCTGCTGGCTGCTCACTACGTCCTATAAGAAAATAGGAGCGAAGGTGGCCACTCAGCCCCTCAGTACCACCCTGCCGTTCAAAATGATCATGGCCGATCTTCTCCCAGGCTAGCGCCGCTGCTGCTGGTTGTCCACCCCTCAGTGGATGTTGATCCGCCGCCCACAGTTCCCGCCCCAGAGACCTTGCCACCTGACCCTTGTGACCTAGCCTTGAATTTCGGGACGATCTTGGCTCCCGTAGCCGGTGGTTGGGCTCTCTTCGTCGGGGCGATCATCGGGGGTGGGAGCCCAGCTCCCCCACGTCGGGCGATTGGGTCGGGGCTGGTCGTACCTCGTGTTGCTAGGACCTACGCCCGTGTGGCTTGGAGCTTCACGAAGGCAGCAACTCTACCGCTACTCCACTGTGCTGCCCAATGTTAGGGAAAACATGGCTATTATCTTGTACAGTGAAAGCTCCCACGAACCACAATATTGTAATGACCAAATTATCAGCTTTAGTGACGTCAGCTGCGGTGTAAATCTCGTTTAGTTTACTGATGAAAACTGGACAGTCCTATGCGACTATTGAACCACTATGTGTTTGATGCCATTTGTGTGAGGGGACAGGGCTTCAGCTCACCACTTTGTCCTGAATTTTTCCCGTCGATCAGTACAGAACTCATTCAGTATTGTTAGATAGACGCAAAATGCTGGAGTAACTCAGTGGAACAGGCAGCATCTTTGGATAGAAGGAATGGGTGCTATTTCGGGGTATTCGGGAATGACCAGCCCACTTATTCAGGCTCTGGAATAGGATTTGAATCCATGACTTTCTGTCCTGAAGTGTAAACATGCGAAGAAAACTAAAGCTAAATTTCTGATTAAATGTATCACAGTCAAAGAGTCATACAGTGTGGAAACAAGCCCTTTGGCCCAACTTGCCCACGCTGACCAACTTGCCCAATCGACATCTACACTAGTCCCACCTGCCCGCGTTTGGCCCATATTCCTCGAAACCTGTCCTAACCAAGTACCTGTCTAAATGTTTCTTAAATGCTGTGATACTACCTGCCTCAGCTTCCTCCTCCGGCAGCCGGTTCCATTTCAATACATCTCTTTGTGTAAAAAAAAAAGTTGTCCCCTAGGTTCGTAGTAGAGCTTTTCTCCCTCACTTTAAATCTATGTCCTCTGATTCTTGATTCCCCGACACTCGGTGACGCTCGGTGCGCATTTACCATATCTATTCCTTTCATAAAGGATACCTTCCTTGCCATGCGGAACTGACCTGTGCTAGTGTGCACAGCAGAGAGTGAGAGAGGGGGGTTATTGATTAAGAAGGAACTGCAGATGCTGGTTTACACCGAAGATGGACAAAAAATGCTGGAGTAACTCAGAGGGTTAGCGGTTGGAGGAACAGCACCTGATATTTTGCTGTGCAGCTTACAGCCCTGTGGTGTGAATTTTAATTTCTCTACCTTCAAGTAACCCTTGCATTCCCTCTCTCTCCATCCGTCCCACCCTAGTGGTCCGACTAGTTTCACTATCGTCCAGCTTAGTTTCACTGTTTCACTCGCTATCACCATTGTGGTCTCCACCTTTCCTTGATCATCGTTGCAGGCTTTGATTGGTCCTGTTGCGTACCTTTCATTCAATTGTCCTCCGTACCTTCTCGTGCCTCTAGTTTCCCTCGCCCCTGACTCTCAGTCTGAAGAAGGGTCACCTATTCCTTTTTTCCAGATATGCTGCCTGACATGCTGAGTTACTCCAGCATTGTGTGTCTATCTTCAGGGTTATTGCTTAATGTCTCTAAGTGACTATCAGTGAGGAATGTCTCACTGGGATCTTGTGCAGGGAGGGCCTTCACAAGTTATAGGAGTAGAATTAAGCTGTTCGGCCCATCGAGTCTACTCCACCATTCAATCATGGCTGATCTCTGCCCCCTAATCCCACTTTCCAGCCTTCTCCCCAAAACCCTTGACATCCGTTCTAATCAAGAATGTTTCTATTTCTGCCTTAAAAATATCCACTGACTTGCCCTCCACAGCCCCCTGTGGCAATGAGTTCCACAGATTAACTACCTTCTGACTAGAGAAGTTCCTCCTCACCTCCTTTCGAAAAGAGCACCCTTTAATTCTGAGGCTATGACCTCTGGTCCTAGACTCTCCCACCAGTGGAAACATCCTTTCCACATCCATTCTCTATGCCTTTCATTGTTCTGTAAGTTTCAATGAGGTCACCCCTCAACCTTCTAAACTCCAGCGAGTAGAGAGAGGCCCAGTGCTGTCAAGCGCTCACCATATGCTAACCCACTCACTCCTGGAATCGTTGCTGACTGACAAAGTCCTGCATTGTTAGAGGGTCTGTTCATGATTCACCCAAACACACGACCCTGAAGGGACAGGGGCAGACCAACATAATCTAGTTGACCAGCAAGACATCTCAAGGTGCTCCTCTTCATGTTCTGCAGCTGCTGCTGGTTGGATGGTCCGTCACCTTCGACCTTCGCACTCTGGCCTTTGCACGAGCAACGTTCGGTGCTATCGGAAGCGAGCAGTAACGCGAGCTGCTGGAGGTGAGGAGGGCGGTGGCGGCCGGATGCAATGGGTCACGGCTTCAAGTCGAACTGCGGAAGTCTTGGCCCACAGTTAAGTGCTGCATCTAGGACACGCAGCAATGCCAAGAGTGCCATCTTTAAGCCGAGTTGTTGAACCAAGGTTGAATGTTGGTTTACAGATAAAGGACACAGTGGGCTGCTGCCTCACAGTGCCAGAGACCCATGTTCGATTCTGACCTCAGGTGCTGTCTGTGTTGAGTTTGCACGTTCTCCCCGCGATGCGCGGGTTTTCTCCGGGTGCTCCGGTTTCCTCCCAAATCCCAAAGACGTGCAGGTTTGTAGGTTAATTGCCCTCTGTAAATTGCCTCGAGTGTGTATGGAGTGGATGAGATATTGGGTTAACATAGAACTAGGGTGAATGGGTGATCGATGGCCAGGGTGGATTCAGTGGGCCAGAAGGGCCTGTTTCCACACTGTATCTCAAGAATAAAATAAACTCAGGAGCAAAGAGGTCCTTCTACTGTTGTACAGGGCCACAGTGAGACCACACCTGGAGTATTAGTTTTGGTCTCCAAATTTGAGGAAGGACATTAATGACTTACTAATGAGGGAGTGCAGCGTAGGTTCACGAGGTTAATTCCCGGGATGGTGGGACTGTCATATGTTGATAGAATGGAGCGGCTGGACTCTGGAATTTAGAAGGATGAGAGGGAATCTTATTGAAACAGATTATTAAGGGTCTGGACACGCTGGAGGTAGAAAACATGTTCCAAATGTTGGGGGAGTCCAGAACCGGGGGGCACAGTTTAAGAATAAGGGGGAAGCCATTTAAAATGGAGATGAGGAAAAACTTTTTCACACAGAGGGTTGTGAATCTGTGGAATTCTCTGCATCAGAAGGCAGTGGAGGCCAATTCTCTGGATGCTTTCAAGAGAAAGTTAGATAGAGCTCTTAAAGATAGCGGAGTCAGGGGATATGGGGAGAAGGCAGGAACGGGGTACTGATTGGGGATGATCAGCCATGATCACAGGGAATGGTTGTGCTGGCTCAAAGGGCCGAATGGCCTACTCCTGTACCTATTGTCTATTGTCTGAACACAAACGTCTGGAGTAACTCCACAGGACAGACAGCTTCTTAGAGATCATGGATCAGCGACGTTTCGAGTTGGGTGCCTGAGGGAGGATCCCAACCCGAAATGTTATCTATCCATGTCCTCCAGAGATGCTGCCGGACCTGCGAAGTTATTCCAGCACTTAGTCTCTGCCTTTGAACATTGTGGAATGGATCAGTTAGCCACAGCTGGTGTCAGGTGGAAAGGAAACATGTTGAAGTGTTTGTTTATCGCCATTGAAGTTGAGTTGGGGTTGGATTACACAGGGCTTTATAGGCCTCATTCCCCGCTAATGGTACTCTTCCTGTGTTTTATCCCTGGGTTTCTGATTACACACCCGGAATAATGAAGCACGTTTGAAACACACAAGGCACTTCCGTACAACATTACCACACCTGCTCTTTAAGTGCAGCCCACTGCCTCATTCCCTATTTTCACTTGGACATTTGACACATCATCATTCCCAGGGTCTTGAATGAATCCCAGGCATCCAGAAGCTCAACCAATAGTCCTATCACCTATAGATGGATGTGGATGTGGAGAGGATGTTTCCACTAGTGGGAGAGTCTAGGATCAGAATTTAATGGATGTTTCGTTAGGAAGGGGAATTTCTTAAGTCAGAGGGTGGTGAATCTGTGGAATTAATTGCCACAGATGGCTGTGGAGGCCAAGTCAATTAATATGTTTTAGGCAGAGATAGATAGATTCTTGATTAGAATGGGTGTCAGGAGTTAGGGGGAGAAGGCAGGAGAGTGGGGTTAGGAGGGAGAGATAGATCAGCCATTATTGAATGGCGGAGTAGAATTGATGGGCCGAATAGCCTAATTCTGCTCCTATCACTAATAAATATGAACTGAGACGTGCTCACACAATACCCTTGGGAGGATGGCATCACAGAGCTTCCCTAGAGCTGATGAAGTGGCAGCTTGCCAACCCGTATCCTGCAGCTGACTATGGTGCATTGATAGCAGTCTTGTCCTGAGTCAGGGAGATGTGGGTTCGAGTCTCCTCCAGACCTGGGCTCATGTTCCAAGCTGGCATTCCAGTGCTGCACAAGTGCCTGATTTACACCTTTTGAACGTGAAGTTAAACTGAAGCCCCTTTGCCAAAATGGGCCAAGGTTGCAAAATCGTTGCGATATTTCAAAGGGAAGGATTCTTTCCACTATCCCTCTGATATTTAGAGCTCAAGCAACTCAGTTGAATGGAGATCCTGGTCACATTGCAATTTATGTTTTGTGTGTGTGTATGTGTATTTCCTTTTGAAAGTTGGTTGCTTTTAAATGTTCTTCCTCCACCCTCTCAAGCAGTGCATTCCATTGCAAACAGCTGTGTTTTCTAAAAAAAAACCTCATATTCTTTTTTTTGGGTAAAATTCCTTACCCTTGTGCCTTCCGGTTGACCGACCAACTTGCAGCAGGGATAAGTTTTTGCGTTTTCAATACCTTTCGTAACTTTCAATGCCTTTCGTTAAGCCTCTTTTTTTTTTCCCAATCACACATTTCCACCATCAGCCTGCAGTGTCATTTGTTCCATTGACACTTAATGGTGGCACAGGGGCGCAGGGGTCGAATTGCTGCCTTACGGATGCAGAGACCCGTGTTTGTTTCTGACTGCAGGTGCTGTCCGTATGGAGTTTGGACGTTCTCCCCGTGACCTGCGTGGGTTTCCTCTGACTGCTCCGGTTTCCTCCCACACTCCCAAGACGTAGGTTAATTGGCTTGGTATAATTGTAAATTGTCACTAATGTGTGTAGAAATAGTGTTCGTGCGCAGGGATCGTTGATCGCTGCGGACTCGGTGGGCCGTAGGGCCTGTTTCCGCGTTGTATCTCTAAACTAAACTAAACTAAACGAATGCCAAACCATCCAGGTTTTCAGTGTGTTCGGGAAACCATTGACAATTTGTGTTTCCATGGGTAAGCTGCAAGGTACAGAGGCTTTAGACTTTGGAGATTCAGAGCGGAAACAAGTCCTTCAGCCTGCCAAGTCCACACATCATCCCAATACACTACACACTAGGGACACTTTTACAACTTAGCAAAACCAATTCACCTACAAACCTGTACGTCTTTGGAGTGTGGGAGTAAACCGGAACACCCGGAGGAAAGCCACGTGGTCACAGCGAGAACATACAAACTCCACACAGGCAGCAGCCGTAGTCAGGATGGAACCTGGGTCTCTGGCACTGTAACGCAGCAACTCTACTGCTGTACTGTGATGCTGCGAGGCAATGGTTTACCTTCACGGAAGTGTCGAGCACTAGCAATGTTTGGATATCTCCGCACGCCTTAAAACCTACCCTTACCTCATTAAGGTTCACTGATGAAGGACTTTATGGGGGTCTCCACTCTCTGGCACTAACCCACCTGTTCACCTTTTTAAGGAGCGTTCAGACAGAAAACGGGTCCCGACACAAATTAGCCTGAAGAAGGGTCCCGACCCGAAACGTTGCTGATCTATTCCTTCCCCAGATGCTGCCTGACCCACTGAGTTCCTCCGGCATTTTGTGTTTTGTGCAAGATTCCAGCATCTGCAGTTCCCTGTGTCTCCAAAGCTCTTTGACGACTTAACTGCAGGAAGGTAGAAAGATGTTGCCCCTCAGGTGAGGAGCTGAGGGTCAGGGGTACAGTTTCAGAGTAAGAAGTAGGCATTTAAGGACCGTGATCAGGAAGAAATCTCTTGATTCGGCTTGTGAACCTGTGTGAATTCCCTACACCAGAGGGGAAAGAGTCACGGTTTATTCCAAATAGAGATCGCTAGATGTCTGAACAATGAGGGAGTGAGGGATATGGGGACAGTGTAGGAGAATAATGCAGTGGTAGAAATTCAGCAACGGTTTGATGAATGGCAGATTGTGGCACGGTCTACCCCTGCTCCCATTGCCTATGTCGTGAGTGATCTGATCTGGGCGTTTGAAGGGATCCAGGGAGAGAGTAAAAGAGTCAGGTGAAGTTTATTATCGCATGCATAAACATGGTGAGGCACAGGTACAATGAAAATATTGCCTGCCGTGGCATCCCGGGCACATTGGGCAGCGGCACAGACCAGGGTTCGATCCTGACCACGGGTGCTGGCTGCACAGAGTTTGTACGTTCTCCTCGTGACTGCGGGGTTTTTCCCAGATGCTCCAGTTTCCTCCCACATTCTAAAGACGTGCAGGTTTGTAGGTTAATTGGCTTTGGTAAAAGATTGTAAAATTGCCGCCAGTGTGTAGGATAGTGCAAGTGTACGACCATCACTGGTTGGTGCGGAATCGGTGAGTCAAAGGGCCTGATCTGCGCTGTATCTCGACACTAAACTAAATATAAGCTCTGGTATCTGAGTGTGTGCCTCCTCCTCCCCTCCCCTGATGCCCATATACGGTCATGAGTGATAGGAGCAGAATTAGGCCATTCGGCCCCATCAAGTCCACTCCGCCATTCAATCATGACTGATCTATCTCTCCCTCCTAACTCCATTCTCCTGCCTTCTCCCCATAAACCCTGACACCCGTATGGTGCTTACCTGAGGCTGGTCGGCATAGCTAGCTCGATGCCAAGGTGTCTTACTGCACAGACAGTCTGCTGTTGCACTGATAGATCCTTGATACTGTCATTAAAGACTGTAGACGCAATGCTTGATTGTGTGCCAGGGATGCATTCTCTTGAACTTGTTATGTTACTCAGATTTCAGACTGATAGAAGCTTTGCAGCTCTTATGTAATCCATACTCATCTCGCCCACCAAAGGTGCTGACTATTGGCAGCAAACAGTTCATGATAGTGATCAACGTCATTTCCTTGTGTTTGGAAGGTTTCAGACCAATTTTATTATGGAATAGACGGAATGTATTTTACTTGGCGATATATTTTCTCCAGGGCAATGTGGGATAAAGTAGATTTTCTATTCGGAAAAAAGACAATGCATTTACCTGATCTATTCCTCTCATGATTTTGTACACCTCCATGAGCACCCCTCATCCTCCCGCGCTCCACGGAATAGAGTCCTACCTAGCCTGCTCAAGCTCTCCCTATATCTCATGCTCTCGAGTCATAACAACTTCAGAAATCTTCTCTGCACCCTTTCCAGCTTGACAACATCTTTCCTATAACATGGTGACCAAAATCGATGGGCATGAGAAAGGAATATAATGGGATTAGTGTAAGATTATAGTAAAATAGGTGTTTGACAATAGACACTAGACACTAGATAATAGGTGCAGGAGTAGGCCATTTGGCCCTTCGAGCCAGCACCGCCATTCAATGTGATCGCGGCTGATCATCCCCAATCAGTACCCCGTTCCTGCCTTCTCCCCATATCCCCTAACACCGCTATTTTTAAGAGCCCTATCTAGCTCTCTCTTTAAAGCATCCAGAGAACCTGCCTCCACCGCCCTCTGAGGCAGAGAATTCCACAGACTCACCACTCTCTGTGAGAAAAAGTGTTTCCTCGTCTCCGCTTCCAAACGGCTTACCCCTTATTCTTAAATGATTGTCAATGAGAGCATGGTGGGTCAAAGGCCCTGTATCTGAGCTGCCATGATGTACCTGACTTAGCCTTGAGGGAAACAAACTGCTAGAAATACTCAGCAGGTCACGCAGAATCTGTGGAGTTAAATGGGCAGGTGACATTTTGGTCGGGAACGTTCAGAATAAATTCAGATTATATTCTATATATTAGTATATTCTTTAGTAATATCAGAGTGTCATGGTGGCGCAGTGATAGTCGGTGCCTTGTCGAGCCTGATACCCGGGTTCGATCCTGACAACTGGTACTGTCTGTATGGATTGTCCACATTCTCCCTGTGACCACGTGGATTTTCTCAAGTTGCTCCAGTTTCCTCCTACACTCCAAAGAGGTGCAGGTTTGTAGGTTAATTGGGGTAAGCAAATTGTAAATTGTCCCTAGTGTGTAGGATAGTGTTAATGTACGGGGTGATTGCTGGTCGGTGTGGGCCAAAGGGCCTGTTTCCACACTGTACCTCTAAAAGTTTAGAGTCTAGTTCGGCAACAGACTTGCTGCTGACGATTTCTTCCATTCTGTAAGGGCTGAGTTCCCTCAGACAAATGCTGTGAAATTCCCATTTAAATCCAGGTCACGAGTCTGGATGCCAGATTGCGTTGGCTTGTAATTATTGAGTCACATGACTTTATCTTCTCCTTCCACCCCCCCCCCCCCCCCCCCCCCCCCTCCTCATTAAACAAGGCACCATTACATAACCCCTTTTAAGGCAGTAAAACAAGGAAGACACAAAATGTTGGAGTAACTCTGGAGAAAAGGAACATGCAGCGTCTCTGGAGAAAAGGAATAGGTGACGTTTCAGGTCATGACCGTTTTTCAGAGGGAAACTAGAGGTGTGAAAATCAGAGCAAATCAGAGCTGGCACCCATGACTCAGGAGCCCACAATGTTGGCTGTGGAGGACGTGGTAATGAAGGGATACGAACAGTGCAACTAGCAGGTTGTAGGGAGAGGAAGGGGCATAAAGGGAGGGAAAGAAAGCGTTACTAGAAATTATGAATTTAATATTCATACCACTGAGTTGTAAGTTGACTATGAGGTGCTGTTCATCCAATTTGTGTGTGGCCTCACTCTGACAATGGAGGAGGCCCAGGACAGATAGGTCTGTATGTGAACCTGGATGTAGTGGATATGTTCTGCCCAGGCAGTGGGCTGCCAACCACTGACTGCTGGCAGCTTCCTCAGCTCCCACTGATGATGCTCTCCTCCACAGACGGGAAGCAGAAATCATGTTTTACAAGTTGGACGGGTTAAGAACAATGTTTTAGAGTCGTAGAGTGATACAGTGTGGAAACAGGCCCTTCGGCCCAACTTGCCCACACCGGCCAACATGTCCCACCTACACTAGTCCCACCTGCCTGCGCTTGGTCCATATCCCTCCAAACCTATTCTATCCATGTACCTGTCTTTTACACTCGCTCTGGCTATGTTCAACTAACTGGGCGTTTGAACACACACACGCACACGCACACAATTATTTGCATACACACACATTCACACACACAAATTCACACACACACATATTCATACACACATGCACACATTCATACACACACACACACACAGATTCACACACATGCACACTTACACACACACACACAATCATTTACGTACACACCCATATTCACACATGCATATTCACACACGCACATCCACACACACACATTCACATACATATACCTGCACACACACATACGCACATTCACACACACAATTATTTACATACACATGCATTGTCACACCCATATTCACGCATGCACATTTACACACATTCACACACACATTCACAGACAACATTTACATAACACACAATCACACATTCAAACACACATTCACAGTCGCGCATATTCACACACACACACACACTCGCTCGCACTCGCATACATATATTCACACACGCACATATTGACACACACACGTATCCTTGGAGAGAGAGCAGGGTGTTGCATTATTCCCAGTGTTCGGGAGTGCATTGGGCAAGGGTTGAGCCGCGCAGTGCTTTTCCCCGGAGAGGGTTAAGGCTGTTTTGGCAGGAGGCCTGGCGGTGCCAGTCGATGCTTGACACGGCCGCTGTACACAGGGTCTGTCTGCCTGTCTGTCTGCCTGTCTGCCTGTCGCCAGCAGCGACCTGCCGGCGCTTCAGCGTGGCAGAGCAGCGGGGGCAGCCAGCGCACCGCTCCCAGACTCACCTGCACCCAGGTATCTATCGCTCACCTTTCTTCCGACTTGTTCCCTGGGAGGGAGAGAGGAAGGGAGTGAGGGAGGGCAGGTCAACAGTTGGACGGGTTGGACAACATCAGGACACATTGACCCACACTCAACCTAACAAGCAGCGGCCAAATAACGCGCTGGTTGGTGGTGGGAGAAAGGACTATGACCTTCTCAATGCATCTTCTCGCCATTCGGAAAAAGGGATTTGCATTGGTCTAACATCTATCGCAGTATAGCCAATATACTTTTACCGTGTAAGACATCAAGTGCAAGAAGAACTCAGCAGGTCAGGCAGCATCTCTGGAGGGGATAGGGGTCAGAAACGGAGTTCCTCTGAAGGAGAGTCGGGACCCCAAGCGGCGCCTATCCATGTTCTACAGAGATGCTGCCTGACTCGCTGAGTTACTCCTACAGATAGACACAAACAGCTGGAGTAACTCAGCGGATCGGGCAACATCACTGGAGAAATGGAATAGATGACGTTTCGGGTCGGGACCTTTCTTCAGGCTGATTCCATCCAGACTCCAGCACTTGATGGTCTTGCTCCGTGAAATCTTGTGTGTGTGCGCTGCCGGGAGGGAGCGGGTGGAGGGGAAAGACCTGTGTTGGTGACGGGTGCGCAGAGCAGCAGCGGTCTGCTCAGTCCTGGTTAGCTGCTGACCCAGTGCTGGAGCGACTGAACCTTTTCACACCTCTAGTTCTCTCCCCCCTTCCCTCTCCCCGACTCTCAGTGTGAAGCAGGCTCACGACCCGAGGCGGCACCTATTCCTTCTCTCCAGAGATGCTGACAGGGCGATCTATTTAGCCACTGAGCGACACTGTCAAATCTAACTATGTATGAGTCCCCCTTAACACTGTTTTCATACGTGTAACATTGACAACTGAAGCGGTTGATGTTTCTATTCCGCGGGTATATCATCTTCCTGCTGATCTGTATCCAGCTAATGCACAAAATTAGCAGATGCTGTGTTCAAATGAGTTGTGTGGGAAGGAACTGCAGATGCTGGTTTAAACCGAAGATAGACACAAAATGCTGGAATAACTCAGCAGGACAGACAGCATCTGGAGAGAAGGGATGGGTGACGTTTCAGGGTCATAAGGAATAGGGGTAGAATTAGGCCATTCGGCCCATCAAGTCTACTCTGCCATTCAATCTGGCTGATCTATCTCTCCCTCCTAACCCCATTCTCCTGCCTTCTCCCCAGGGTCGAGACCCTTCTTCAGACTGTCAGAGGAAAAGGGAACAAGAGATATGGACGGTGATTGAAAGATATGCAATAAAAATGACGATGATTAAGGAAACGGGCCATTGTTAGCTGTGGGTTGGGTGAGAACAGCCAGTGAAACTCAACAGGACCAACAAGGGTGGGGGAGGGACGGAGAGAGAGGGAATGCAAGGGTTACTTGAAGTTAGAGAAATCAATATTCATACCTTGAGGAGAATTGTGAAACTGTCTCCGTAGGGAGGAGGAGAACTTCTTCAAAGTAGGCATACCTTGAGGAGATGTGAAACTGTCTCCGTCTGAAGAAGGGTCTCGATCCGAAACGTCGCCTATCTCCTTCGCTCCTTAGATGCTGCTGCACCCGCTGAGTTTCTCCAGCTTTTTGTGTACCCTCAATATTCATACCGTTGGGTTGTAAGCTGCCCAAGCGAAATATGAGGTGCTGTTCTTCCAATTTGCGTTTGGTGCCATGTGCCCTGTTGGGACAGTCCCGGCCTCGGTATTTACTTATCACCGCTGCAGATTGACCTCGCCTGCAATCCCATCCTTGGCAACTTTGGCCTTTACCAACATTTCCTGGCCGCTTAAAACCACAAACCCAGGCAGCTGAGGAATGGCAGGTGATTTGTTCAGAGTCCCGCTCTCCCTGTGAGGACAGCGATCTCTGCCCGTTGTAAACTGGTGTTAATGGTATGGACAAACTGTACAAGAGGATGTAGATTTAAGGTGAAGGAGAAAAGATTTTATAGGAATCTGAGGGGTAACATTTTCACACAAATGGTGGTGGGTGTATGGAACGAGCTGCCAGGGGAGGTGGTTGAGGCAAGGACTATCCCAATGTTTAAGAAACAGTTAGACAGGTACATGGATAGGACAGGTTTGGGGGGGATTTGGGGCAAATGCAGGCAGGTGGGACTAGTGTAGCTGGGACACGTTGGCCGGTGTGGGCTAGTGCGTGTTTCCACACTGTGTCACTATGACAAACTGCTGGAATGATGGGGTTTGAGAGATCATGGGATTCATCGTTGGAATTTAGTTCACGCTGGTTCTTTTCTGCTCTTCCCCCATCCATCCCTCACTTATTACAGACAGAATGAGGCCATTCAGCCCTTTAATCAGACTTAATAAACTTTATTTTACACTATACATTATTCCCTTTATCCTGTATCCATGCACAATGGACAGCTCGATGTAGTTTAGTTTAGAGTTGTAATCATGTATAGTCTTTCTGCTGACTGGATAACATGCAAAAAAAAGCTTTTCCCTCCTTCGGTACACGTGACACTAAACTAAACCATAGATAAACCATAGATAGACACACAATGCTGGAGTAACTCCGCGGGTCAGGCAGCATCTCTGGAGAAAAGGAATTGGTGTAGTCACGTATTCCTTTTCTCCAGAGATTCTGCCTGAGTTACTCCAGCATTTTGTGTCTATCTTTGAGATAAACCAGCATCTGCAGTTCCTTCCGACACTAAAATAAACCATGCTGTCTCTAAGCTGAGCATTCACACCAATTCCATTTCCCCAGCCCCCCCCCCCCCCCCCCCATTCCCCCTAATGTCCTGCAATAAGAGGGCCTGAGCTACAGGGAGAGGTTGAGCAGGCTAGCATTTTATTCCTTGGAGCTTATTTATAAATCATTGAGAATCACATAATGGAAACAGGAAAAATTTGCCCATCATCTACTAGCTATATTAATCCCATTTACCAGCAGTTGGTCAATGGCCTTCTATGCCTTGGTAATCCAAGTTCTAGTCAAAATGCTGTGTTACATGCTTCCTCCACCCATAGCCAGTGCATTCCACCCTCTGATTGCAAAGAGTCTTCCTCTGATCCTCTTTAGCCCACCTACTTTACTTAAAGCTCTGCCATCTACTTTTAGGCGTCTCTGGCATGGGGAAAGATTTCTTACTGTCCATCCTATCTGTGGCCTTTGCAATTTTGTATATATCTAGTTCCTTTTTATTACACCTAGAACCTCTTTTTCACTGCAAGGGAAACAAACCCATGCCTACTCCATCCCCCTTCATTCAAGAAATGCACCAGCCCAAGAACATGCTGGTCAATCTCCTCTAGACGCTCCCCAATGCAGCACAGAGGGCAGATAGTAAGTAGCTGTACAAAAAACTCTGGAGGTTGTGCAGATACCTACCACTACCCCTGAACTGAAACAGAATCGAGCCCAAACACTAAACCTCTGCCCGCTGCTTTTGGAAACTATTTACTCATCCATGCCTCTCATTACGTTGAACATCTCTGCCAGGTTCCCCCTAAGACAACCTCTGCTCTAAGGAAAACACACTTGGCCTTTTCAGAAAAGTACACTCAGCAGGTCGGGCAGCATCCCTGGAGAACATGGATGGGTGACATTTTGTGTTCGCCTAATTCAAGAGTAAGGAGTGGTTTATTTTCATATGTTCCAGATAGAACAATGACATTCTTACTTAAAACTCAACAAAACTTGCCCATGCACTATTGGTAAAAAAAGGATTGTCCAGTCCTTAATTATTTAGCCATTTGTTCTTCATGTGCAAAGATAGCTGGCCTCAATTCCTACTGTGGCCCCACCTTATACGCACAAAGGCTGTGCAGAGCTCTGGGACCACCTGAAGTTTGGAACAGTGCTGTGTAAATACGTCTTTTTTCCCCTCCTTTGTTTTGCTTCTTTACAGAGAAACAGGGACTTGCAACAAAAAGATGGTCCCTCCCCCTCCGCCCAGCACCCCTTCATCAACCCCTCCCTCACCTCAGCCCCCAGCTGAGAGGTTTTCAGTTCTCTCACTTCAGATGAGCCGTTGATCTCGGCGACCTCCGGGGCAGACAGATTCAAATAAACATAACCACCTCCCTTTCCTCACAACCCCACCCCAGCCTTTACTGTGGGCTCACTTGCATTCTTCTCATCGTCTGCCTGTGTGTGGGATTCCACAACTCAGGCCCCCCACACCACACATCAACGGCTGCGGATACTGACTTCTCGCAAACCCTGCAGGTTTAGTTTAGTTTAGTTAAGAGGTACAGTGCGGAAACAGGCCCTTCGGACCACCGAGTCCGTGCCGACCAGTAATCCCCGCACATTAACACTATCCCACACACACTAGGGACAGTTTACACTTGTAGCAAGCCAAGGTTGAAGCCCAGTTGTGACGGTGGAGCTCTCGTAGCGTCAACCAGCAAGAAGAGGCCCTTGGGCCCACTGAGTCTGTGGCAGATCATGAATTGCTCTGCTTCTCTAATCCCAGTGTATTGTCCCCACACCCCCCCCCCATCTCCACCCACCCATACAACACGGTCTATTCACTGTGGCCATTTTGCCTACCAACCTTCCCGTCTTTGGGATCTGGGTGGGAACTGGAGAGGAAGCCCGGGTGGTAACAGGGAGAACATGTTTGGAATGGCCATATATGAGTAGCAAGAATCCTGAAACAAGATGGATTGACTGTTTTCACTGGGATATTGGCTGATGAACAAATACAGGACGTATCAGGCGAGAGGTCTACTCTCGCCCAAAGTCTTTTGATTATGGGCAATTGAATAGATCCTTTAGTTTTATTAAAATAAACACCATTATTTAAACATGCGCCAACAGGGCCTCAGATGGTTGATTTGATCATTTGCATTTTCTTGCTCTCAATGAATCACTTTGCATGTGGTGGTCTATGTGAGGAACGTGTTTCAGACATCATCCCCCGTGCACTCTTTTGGATGAGATTTTAGATTGCGGTCCTGTCTACAGTAGGGAGGCACAGTAGCGCAGCGGTAGAGTTGCTGCCTTACAGCGCCAGAGACCCAGGCTTCATCCTGACTACGGATGCTGCCTGGAGGGAGTTTGTACTTTCTACCTGTGACTGCATGGGTTTTCTCCGGGTGCTCCGGTTTCTTCCCACACTTCAAATACGTACAGGTTAAAAATTTTCGGTAAAAATTGTAAATTGTCCCCAGTGCGTAGGATGGTGCTAGTGTGCGGGGATCGTTGGTCGGTACGGTTGACTCGGCGAGCCAAAGAGCCTGTTCCCGCGCTGTATCTCCAAACTCAACTAAACAAAATCATTGCAGTTTCTGTTCTCATCCGGCATGATAAGGAATTAAATCTGAATGGAGTCTGCTGGGAATTGGATTGAGTTTGAAGTTGTCCACTGGGGTCACTATGTCACTGGTTTTACCGTGCAGTAACCATGTCACACCAAGGTTCCAGCTGGGGTAGCCCTGCAGGATTCAATATGTCATAGCAGTGGTTTGGCCTGTTTTCGGTGGCTGGTGGGCCCAGGAGTTTGCTTCCCCGATTGGGAATTTGTTTCCTGGTTTTTTTGATTGATTGAATGAATGATACTTTATTATCGCATGGGACATGTCACCGTGAAATTCTTAGTTTTGTATTCCACACACAATGTATTCAAAGAGTCGCCACCTACAGGACGCCGACAACATTACAAAGTAGTCCCCAATGTTTGCTCTTTGTTCTCTCAGCGGCCCCCTCGTGCCGGGTCCCTCTTTGTTCTTGGCGGCGTGTCCTTGTCCAGCCTCCGGCACCCACCGTGGCATTGCTTTGAAGACTAGTTGCTCATTGTAGTGGGCAGCTTCCCTGAAATGGGAGGAAGCTCTGTGAATGGCAAGAGGGCCCAGAGTACGCGAACAAGCAACTGAGAGGAGAAAGGTTGCAGTCGCTCTAACCTTGGTTGTCGTTTAACCCTAGGGAACCACTTATCCATAAAAAGTCTTGCACTTTTATTGCAATGTCTTTGGAACTCACTCATTGCAGTCAGTGAAGTACATGGGGCACCCTTGTTTACGATGACCTGCGGTACGGAAATCTAACTCTACATAAATTCTCCCGTATAGGTGTGGGGGTGGAGGGGGGGGGGGGTCACGTTACAATTATATAAGACGTGGTCAGGCCACATTTAGAGTATTGTGTTCAGCTTTGGTCACCATGTTATAGGAAAGATGTTGTCAAGCTGGAAAGGGTGCGGCGAAGATTTAAGAGGATGTTGCCGGGTCTCAAATGTTTCATAGGCTGAAGGGCCTGTTTCCACGCTGTATTTCTAAACTCTAAAAGTCTAAAGTTTCAGATCATCTTTCGTCCTCCACTGCCACAGATGGCTGTGGGGGCCAAGTCATGTGGGTATTTTTAAAGTGGAGACTGATAGGTTCTTGATTAGTAAGGGTGTCAAAATTTACTGGGAGAAGGCAGGAGAATGGGGTTAAGAGGGGAATATAGATCAGCCATGATCAAATATCGCCTAAATCTGCTCCTATATCATGATCTTAAGCCCCTGTCCCACTTAGGAGACCTAAACAGCAAACTCTGGTGACCTTGCCCGCCACCCAAAAAAAAATCAAGGTTGAGGTGGACCTGCAACCGCCTCCCACCTCCCACGCATATGTTGAAAACCTTCCTTGACTAAGAAGAAAATCGGCTTCGACTCGACCTGCGACAAAAAAATTATCGATTTTTAAAACGGCAACCTATTTTTAGTCGAGGCCGGTTTTAATTGATTGAATGAAAAAATAGCAGCAACCTAGATGTGCCTCGACCACGCGGAAACCACTTTTGACCATTAGGGAGAGTGACCAAAACCTCCGAAAAAAAAGCTGGAGAAACTCAGCGGGTGCAGCAGCATCTAAGGAGCGAAGGAGATAGGCGACGTTTCGGGTCGAGACCCTTCTTCAGACCAGAGGTTGCTGTTTAGGTCTCCTAAGTGTATATTTTAATGCTAGGAGCATTGTAAGTAAGGTGGACGAACTTAGAGCCTGGATTGACACCTGGAAATATGATGTTGTGGCAATCAGTGAAACATGGTTGCAGGAGGGCTGTGATTGGAAACTAAATATTCCAGGATTTCGTTGCTTCAGGTGTGATAGAATTGGAGGGACCAGAGGGGGAGGTGTTGCATTGCTTGTCAGAGAAGATATTACAGCAGTGCTTTGGCAGGATAGATTAGAGGGCTCGTCTAGGGAGGCTATTTGGGTGGAACTGAGAAGTGGGAACGGTGTAGCAACACTTTTAGGGGTGTATTATAGACCGCCAAACGGGGAGCGTGAATTGGAAGAGCAAATATGTAAGGAGATAGCAGATATTAGTAGTAAGCACAAGGTAGTGATTGTGGGAGATTTCAATTTTCCAAAAATAGACTGGGAAACACATTCTGTAAATAGGCTGGATGGTTTGGAGTTTGTAAAATGTGTGCAGGATAGTTTTTTGCAGCAGTACATAGAGGTATCGACAGAGAAGGGGCAGTGCTGGACCTCCTGTTAGGAAATGAGGCAGGTCAGGTGACGCAGCTATGCGTTGGTGAGCACTTCGGGACCAGTGATCACAATATCATTAGTTTCAATATAATTATGGAGAGAGTCAGAACTGGACCTAGGGTGGAGATTTTTGATTGGAGAAAGGCTAACTTTGAGGGAATGCGTAAGGATTTTAAAGGAGTGAATTGGGACACTTTGTTTCATGGGAAGGATGTAGAAGAGAAATGGAGGACATTTAAAGGGGAAATTGTAAGAGTACAGAATCTTTATGTCCCTGTTAGGTTGAAAGGAAATAGTAAAAATTGGAAAGAGCCATGGTTTTTCAAGGGAAATTGGACACTTGTTTCGAAAAAAGAGAGATATCTACAATAATGATAGGAGGCATGGAGTAAATGAGGTGCTAGAGGAGTATAAAGAATGTAAAAAGAATCTTAAGAAAGAAATTAGGAAGGCTAAAAGAAGATATGAGGTTGCTTTGGCAAGAAAGGTGAAAGTAAACCCAAAGGGTTTCTACAGCTATATTAATAGCAAAAGGATAACGAGGGATAAAATTGGACCATTAGAGAACCAGAATGGACAGCTATCTGCAGAGCCAAAAGAGATGGGGGAGATATTGAACAATTTATTTTCTTCGGTATTCACCAAGGAGAAGGATATTGAACTCTGTGAGTTAAGGGGAAAAAGTAGAGTAGCTATGGAAACTATGAGATTCAAAGAGGAGGAAGTACTGACACTTTTGAAAAATATAAAAGTGGATAAGTCTCCAGGTCCTGACAGGATATTCCCTAGGACATTGAGGGAAGTTAGTGTAGAAATAGCAGGAGCTATGACAGAAATATTTCAAATGTCATTAGAAACGGAATAGTGCCGGAGGATTGGCGTACTGCGCATGTTGTTCCATTGTTTAAAAAGGGTTCAAAGAATAAACCTAGCAATTATAGACCTATTAGTTTGACGTCAGTGGTGGGCAAATTAATGGAAAGGATACTTAGAGATAATATATATAAGCATCTGGATAAACAGGGTCTGATCAGGAACAGTCAACATGGATTTGTACCTGAAGGTCATGTTTGACAAACCTTCTTGAATTTTTTGAAGCGGTAACTAGGGAAATTGATGAGGGTAAAGCAGTGAATGTTGTCTATATGGATTTCAGTAAGGCCTTTGACAAGGTTCCCCATGGAAGGTTGGTTAAGAAGGTTCAATCTTCGGGTGTTAATGGCGGAGTAGCAAGATGGATTCAACAGTGGCTGAATGGGAGATGTCAGAGAGTAATGGTGGATGGCTGTTTGTCAGGTTGGAAGCCGGTGACCAGTGGGGTGCCTCAGGGATCTGTGTTGGGTCCACTGTTGTTTGTCATGTACATCAATGATCTGGATGATGGGGTGGAAAATTGGATAAGTAAGTATGCAGATGATACTAAGATAGGTGGTGTTGTGGATAATGAAGTAGATTTTCAAAGTCTACAGAGAGATTTGGGCCATTTGGAAAAGTGGGCTGAAAGATGGCAGATGGAGTTTAATGCTGATAAGTGTGAAGTGCTACATCTTTGGCAGGACAAATCAAAATAGGACGTACATGGTAAATGGTAGGGAATTGAGGAATGCTGTGGAACAGAGGGATCTAGGAATAATTGTGCATAGTTCCCTGAAGGTGGAATCGCATGTAGATAGGGTGGTAAAGAAAGCCTTTGGTGTGCTGGCCTTTATAAATCAGAGCATTGAATATAGGAGTAGGGAAGTAATGTTAAAATTGTACAAGGCATCGATAAGGGAGTATGGTGTACAATTTTGGTCGCCTAGTTATAGGAAGGATGTCAACAAAATAGAGAGAGTACAGAGGAGATTAACTAGAATGTTGCCAGGGTTCCAGCAACTATGTTACAGAGAAAGGTTGAACAAGTTAGGTCTTTATTCTTTGGAGCGCAGAAGGTTAAGGGGGGACTTGATTGAGGTCTTTAAAATAATGAAAGGGATAGACAGAGTTGACGTGGATCCACGTTTTTCCCATTGAAGGTAGGGAAGATTCAAACAAGAGGGCATGACATGAGAATTAAGGGACAGAGGTTTCGGGGAAACGTGAGGGGGAACTTCTTTACTCAGAGGGTGGTGGCTGTGTGGAATGAGCTTCCAGCAGAAGTGGTGGAGGCAGGATCGATTTTAACATTTAAGAGTAAAGTGGATAGGTATATGGACGTGAAGGGAATGGAGGGGTATGGTCTGAGTGCAGGTAGATGGGACTAGGGGAAAACAAATGGTCGGCACGGACTGGAAGGGCCGAGAGGGCCTGTTTCCGTGCTGTAATTGTTATATGGTTATATGGTTAAGTGGAACAAGGGCATTAGTGTCCTCCTGCGCTCCAAGGAATGAAGTCTTAACCTGCTCAACCTCTCCCTATGGCTCAGGCCCTCGAGTTCTGGCGACATCCTCATAAATCTTCGATGCACCTTTTCCAGTTTGACAACATCATTGTATTAGAAGTTTTTGATTTTGCCTCTGTCATCTGAGAGGGACTAAGGAGCATCTTTCTCAAGTTTGGTTTCTTTCTGAAATTCCTCTCTTTCCCACGTGCTACCTGATGGCAAGGAAGCTATAATTTTAACCTCTGGGTCCATAGTGAGCCTGACCTCAGTGGTGGGTGGTGTGGAGCATGGCTTAGCCCATGACTTAGACCCAGCTTCCTGTTGGAATGGTGTGATAATACTGATACAGGACAAATGGGAAGCTATTCAGTCTCCATCTTTTCCATAGCAGAAGTGTTGACAGAAAAAAACTCAATGGGTCAGGCAGCATCTGGCGGGTGAAACGGAATTAACACTTCAAGTCAACAACCTTCTATTAGATTTCCAGCATCAGCAGGTTTCTATTAGATCTGTTTGTGATTGCTGTGTGGCAAGGTGATCAGCACTGCCCAAAGCATTGGCGAGACCTCTGTTGGTCTTCCTTTAATACGCTGTAGATGGTATTTAAACAGGTAGACAAGATCGTGGTTTAAAGTCTTACCTGAAAGATGGGATGGAGAGACTTTAAACCAAGTACCTGCCCACCTTAGTGCTACAGTGGGAATGTCAGTCTGGATTCCATGCCAAATATTTACGATTAGGACTTGAATAAGCAAGTTCCTGACTCAAGAGTCAAAAGTGTTTTATTGCCATCTGTCCCAGACAGAACATTCTTACTTGCAGCAGCACGACAGAACATGTAAACATTGTACCCTGTAAACAACATAATAAATGAGAAAAAAATCAGTACACGCACATACACACACACACATATTCAAATATAAATATATATATAAACACATACATACACATAAAACAAAAAAGCAATAATAGTGCAAAAAGACAAAACCAATGCCCCCAAGTCTGTGTAGTTCAGAACTTATTTGGAGGTAGTAATGTTTAATAGCCTGATGGCTGTAGGGAAGAAGCTGTTCCTGATCCTGGACATTTCAGTTTTCAGGCTCCTATATCTTCTTCCCGCTTGCCGTGATGAAATGAGTGTATGGCCAGGGTGGTGTGGGTCTCTGATGATGCTGGCTGCCTGGAGGGCAAAGGAAACAACCAATTGACTGGACTTTACACATCATGATGACAAGGCTGCTTCAGGGAGTACCCAGTACTTAAAAATGAAGCAGTTATGATGACATCAGCTCAAAAGAATGTATCATGTTTCAAAAGGTGAAGACATATCTTTGGAGATTTCAGTACCATCTCCTGCCGCGACATTCCTGCTGCATGACCCTCCCTAAGGTGATGCTCCAACAATGCTCACTGAAGTTTTTCATCCTGAATCCAGCACCAGCGATCCTCCCCTCTGGCTGATAGGAGACAAGGTGCGATTATCAGCACTATCTCTGCGTGGAGGGAATACTTTTGGAGTGTCTTTTGCTACTTTGGTACGATCCAAAAATGCTTCATGGCCAACAACACGCAGGAAATGCAGGAAATGAAGCAACTATCCTGTCTGCAGCAAGCCTCTCCACAAAGCAATGTGATAATGACCAAGCAGTTTTTTTTTGTTATGCCCATGATCAATGGATATATGTCAGAAAGAATGCCCTCTGTTCATAGGTAGATCTTTTATGACTACCCTAGAGGCTGGAGTGCATCACACTGTCTCACGCCCACAGTGACAGTCTGTCATTTGTCTTGGTTTATCTGCTCAAGTCTTCGAGTAGTAACCCTGCCAGCAGCGTGGCACAACTGGTAGAACTGCTGCACCACAGTGCCAGAGACCCGAGTTCGATCCTGACCTCGGGTGCTGTCTACGTGGAGCTTGCACGTCCTCCCTGTGGCCGCGTGGATTTCCTCCGACTGTGTCGGTTTCCTCTCACACGCCAAAGACATGTAGGTTTGTAGGTTAATTGGTCCTCTGCAAACTGCCCCCAGTGGATGGGAAAGTGGGATAACATAGAACTAGGGTGACCAGGTCAGCATGAACTCAGTGGGCCGAAGGACCTTTCCTTCATGCTGTATCACCAAACCAAACCCATGACGTTACAAATAATCCATTTTTCTGGACATGGAAATGGCGGAGTGTCGATTTAGAGAGATGGCATGTGGAACTGCAGATGCTGGTTCACAAACAAAGCACAAAGTGCTGGAGTAACGCAGCAGGTCGTGCACAATCTGTAGAGGGCATGCAGAACCCGACTTCAGACTTAATTAGGAAAGAGCTGCAGATGCTGGCTTACACCGAAGATAGACATAAAAAGCTGGAGTGACTCAGCGGGTCAGACGGCATCTTTGGAGTGAAGGAATAGGTCCTTCACTCCAGTCGAGACCCTTCTTCAGACTTGACTCTCAGTTTGAAGAAGGGTCTCGACCCGAAACATCACCCATTCCTTTTCTCCAGAGATGCTGCCTGTCCCGCTAAGTACTCCAGCACTTTGTGTCTCTCTTCAGACTTAATTAGGTGACTTGTGGAAAAGTTGGACTGATTGATGCTGAAATGTGTTGAAGGTGTATGATATTTGTTAATAAAGAGAATTTGATATAATTGTTATAAATGTCTTTCTAACCCAATTGATAACTTGATCAATACCTGTTCGATATACAGAAGCCGGAATGGTGATCAATTCTGTGGTGCATGTATAAAGCGACGTTGGCTGGTCATCTGATGCCAATTGGAACTCCCTTGCACCCGGGGAAATCCGGCAATGGCGTGTCCAGCCAAGTCGAGGATGCGTCGTGTGTTTGGGGACAGCGATGGTCCGGAGCTATTGTGGGGCATGTGTGGAGTCGAGGGCCGGCTGGAGTTGTGTTTTGGTTTTCCGAGCTGGCTGCTGTGCTTTCAAGTATGACCTGAAACAGACAGGTGATTGTGTTCTGATGTCATTGCCACACCTTGCTGAAGGAAGGAGAGAGAGAGAGAGGGAGAGGGAGGGGGGAAGAGAGGGCGAGAGGGAGAGGGAGAGAGAGAGAGAGAAACCGTGGGTGAGCTGTGTGTTCTCAACCGCCAGCCAGAGAGCGAGAGAGAGGGAAGAAGTGACACAGAAATAAGCGAGGCGGTCGAGTTTGTTTTGCTTTGAGAGCTGCTCAGTGAATTTCAGATTTATTTTCTTTTCTTGTTGAGTTTAAGGGGGGGGGGGGGTTGTTTTACAAACTTGCTGGATGTGAGGATGTGTCAATGACGACTTTGAACAGAAGACTCACAAGGTGGCTTGGTAAGGTTAAGCCTTTCTCCGTCTTTATTTCTTTGCGTTGGCTGTTGCAGAGAGCCCCGTGTCCGGCGCCGGGCTGTGAAACTGACCGGCCCCTGCAGAGCGGCGCGTCCCAGCGGTACAGCGGGCTGCACACACACACACACACACACCCTCTCCTCCTCTCCTCCAGCTTTACCATTCTAGACCTGTGCTGAGATTTCACACAACCCATTGTGTGCCTCGACCCAGCCGCAGAAAGATTGCAGGCTTGCTAGCTTATGTCTGCACACGGCAGTGTTTTTGCTGTTGCCCCTCAGGTCCCAGTCACTGATCCGGACCCACACCAGTGTTTCAACCCTCGGCGCTGGCCGATAGAACCAGAGAGCGTCTCTATTTACCGCCCCCGTGGCCGGCGAAAAACTGTCATCGCCACGCTGATTTATTGTTCCGTGGGCCTCCATCAAGCAGTTAGCCCAATCCTTGCTTGTCCTTGCATGACTCCAACCCCTTCCCAGAACCAATGCAGAATGACCCGGGTCCAATGTTAACCCTACTTACTACTGAGAAAATTGGTGAAGCCCTGTTTCACAGGGAGAATATTATTCACATTCAGCCCTTGTCAGTTGACTGAACGAGTTCTATTCTTCCCATCTTCTCATGTTGCCTGACAGATTTTAACTTTTAAAGCATTTATATGATTCACCTCTTCAATGTTAACATTGAATCCCAGACGTCACCTATTCTTTCTCTCCAGAGATGCTGCCTGACCCCCTGAATTACTCCAACATTTTGTGTCTAACGTCTGTGTAAACCGGCATCTGCAGTTCCTTCCTTCACAGGAATGTGTCCCAGATTACAACAGCCACTGTGTAAAAGTATCTTTGAAAAAAAAACTATTTTCTGTTCTTTTAACTAATTTGACTTTAAAAGAAACAAACTGGAAATTATTCTGTTATCAATTTCATTTATTCTGACAAATTTGTATCAATTTTGGCACCACCCCTGCGACTAAACTAATGTCCTTCAGTCATCCTTTCAGCATTTCGTTCTTAAGGAGGCAGTGTTTCCAAAAATGCGAGAGGTTAAAGACAGAATCTTATTCCTGTTGTAATCAATGGGCAGAAAATGGTGATGCAGATGATTCTCTATCCAGGTCTTGTTACGACAACAGATTTAACCAAAATAGATGGTAGAAACAAAAAGCTGGAGTAACTCAGCGGGACAGGCAGCATCTCTGGAGAGAAGGAATGGGTGACCTTTCAGGTCTCCAGCATTTTGTGCCGACCTTCGATTTAACCAGCATCTGCAGTTCTTTCCTAACCAACATTGAAGATTTACTTGAGAAAATGCAAGAGAAATGGCAATTTGTTTGGGTGAGTCTGATCATATGGTGTGACTTTCCTAAGGCATGGTGTGACTGGTTTGATTTGTTTGGGATTCTACACTTGGAACTGAATAGGGAAAGAAAATGTGATCCAGTTGGAGTCAATGGGGATAGATCTGGGCGGCTGTCTTTGTGAAGCTATGTTTTGTAAAAGATGGTCAGTGTGGACCGTGCAGGTGAAAGTTGTGACTGTCAGGGCTGCATAACATGGTAATGGATAGAAGGTCTGAAGAAGGGTCTCGACCCGAAACATCACCCATCCCTTCTCTCCAGAGATGCTCCAGCTTTTGGTGTCAATCGTCAGCTTAAACCAGCATCTGCAGTTCCTTCGTACACATGGTAATGGATAGGATGGGTTTTTCTGTTGTCAGTCTGTGCAATGAGTTTGGGAGAAGGGTTTTGGCCAGTTTGAAGGGCATGGGAAGTTGGAGATTTAGGATGCTGCGCAATGGCAGTGAATGGAAGTGTGTTTAGCCCGTTGGGATTGTATGGTAATGGCAATGAATGGAAAGCATATGCTTTCTATTGGGTAAACACGAAGTGCTCTCAGAACTCAACGGGTCAGGCAACATCCGTGAAGGAAATTGATAGGGGACGTTTTTGGGTCGTGACCCTTCTCTGCTTTCTATGGTGAGTGGAGGCAATGAGACATGATGGGAATGAATTTGGTCGGCTCAGAAGACTGAGAAAGACTAGGAGCTTTGTGGCGTGTAGGAAGGAACTGCAGATGCTGGTTTACACCGAAGTTAGGACACAAAATTCTGGAGTAACGCAGCTGGACAGGCAGCATCTCTGAAGGGAAGGAATGGGTGACGTTTCAGGGCGCGACCCTTTTTCAGCTTTTTGACACTGGGCAGTGGGAGTGAATGAAAATGGGTTTAGTCCATTGGAACCCAACTCTTGTCTCTGCTTTATCATGGGTCGATTGATATTTCAGTTATCGTGGTATGATGGACAGTCATGCCTCGGTATTCCAGAACAGAGCTGGAGTTCTGGAATATTGCAGTTTACCCAATTGGAAAATTCGCAATGGCTGAGTTAGGACTTCATTGATTTTGAAATAAAGTTCGGAACAGTGCTGCAAGTAGGTGTGAAGGATTAGTAGTTCCATTCATGCATTGGGAGTGGGAGCAATGAGTGAAACGTGAACTGGTGACTTTAAATCTTGCACATGTGCCCTGGCACAATACATGGTTCATGTATGATTATTAGAATGAAATCAAAACATTTAATTATTGCCTGTGCTTCCTGTTCATGTCACTATTATGTCGCATGCAAAGAATGTGCAGGAAACACTCCAGGAACTTGGAGTACAAAGTTGACACTGATTACAACACCTTAATCACCTTTCCTCCCAATAAATTCAGGTTTGGATTTGCAGGTTTGTGCATAGTCTCTGACTGAGTTAACCCTCATGTTGTTTGAACACCAACTGGGCTTGGGACTTGCTGTCACACTTCAGTGGAAAAATAATGATTTCTCTTTCAAGTGAGGTCACAGCGCTATTCCGCACAACAATATTTCTTCTGACATATCATGTTATTATTGAAAGATAAAGATGGATAAAATTCTTGAGACTGGAATAAGCTTGCAGCAATACTACAGTGCACTTCTTGTCAGTGTGAAACAATCTGTCAAATAAGCATGTAGCTGGGGTTCTTCTAACGTGCAGCGAGAATTCACTTGATGTCAAAAATGTACAGTGTTACAATTAGCTGGGTTTGTGGAGAGTAGCCAAGTGGTAGCCTTAAAGGGCCAGCTCAAATCGCTGCTTTAAAGGGGAAGCTCAAATCACTAAATGGCATATAACCATGGTCCAAAGTTGTTTCTACCGGTAAGGAATGCTGCAAGAACTTTGACCGTAGATTAAATGAGCCAAGTCATCACATTGGTCTCGTGCCCCACCTTGCCCGTCCCCAGGTGTTTTGTTTATTTAGTTTTGTTTAAGGGATACAGCGTGGAAACAGGCCCTTCATCCCACCGAGTCTACGCTGACCAGCGATCACCCGTGCACTCGATCTATCCTGCACGCTAAGGACAATTACACAGAAGCCAATTAACCTACAAACCTGCAAGTCTTTGGGATGTGGGAGGAAACCGGAGCATCAGGAGAAAGACCACGTGGTTACAGGGAGGATGTACAAGCAATGTACAGAAACGCCATAGTCGGAATCAAATCTGTGCCCTTGGTGCTGTAAGGCAGCAACTCTACCGCCGTTCCACTGTGCCGCCCCAAAATTCTTGGTATCATTCTTGCCTCCGGAAATCTTTCCAACTCCGTCGGAATGTTTCAGCTCAAGTCTTGCTCGTGAAGCGTGTATATCTAACCGGAGGGTGGCTGTGCTGTTGGGTGGTTTCGTCTTTTCGTGTGAAATATTAAACTGAGATCTGGGTAAACAATTCTCGTTAAACTGGAAAGAGTGCTGAGAACATTTACGAGGACTTGAAGGCCTGAGCCACAGGGAGAGGTTGAGCAGGCTAGGACTTTTCACTGTAACGCTGTACACGTGACAATAAACTAAACTAAAATGTACTCCTTGGAGATTAGGAGGATGAGGGGGAGATCTCGTAGAGGGGTGTGAAATAATGATTTCCCCTTCCTTGCTGTCTTTCCTTCCTTCACTCCATTTGTTCATCCCTCCCTCTTGCTCTTAATCACACTGGCTATTCTGGTAAATAATGTTTGGTCATCCATTGGCTCCACTTCATACAGGGCATTGGGATCTTTCAAATCTACCAGAGTTTAACGAGACCTCAGTGTTTCTCATGAGAAATAAAACCAAGGCGATTACATGTCTTCGAATGTCTTGACTTTTCAACCCCCCTTTGCCCACCCCAATCTCACCCCTTCTGAACTCACAACCCTCTGCTTACTCAGCAACAATCTGGACCTTTTTATTTCCAACTACCGGCGCGACGTCAACGGTCTTGACTTCTCCACTCTCCTTGCCCACTCCAATCTCGCCTCCTCTGAACACACAGCATCAGTATTCCCGTTTAGCCTTTGGCCTGGCCCATCCTTTCTCCCTTTGCCATTGCCCACCATTGGTCTGAAGAAGGGTCCTGCCCCAAAACGTCACCTATCCATGTTCTCATGCTGTCGACCCACTGAGTTACTCTAGCACTTTGTATCTTTTGTAAACCAGCATCTGTAGGTCCTTGTAACCATGTCTTCACTGATGATCTGTGCATGAAGCAGTGTACTCAACTGCTTGGGGTATTACAGTGGAAATTGAAGTGGCGCTTGATTCGTTCCAGTGGAGAGATGCTTAGTTAGAGATAAGGGTGTGCTGGCATTGGGCATCTTCACCAGGCTATATGTTGCATGATGTAACGTGGAGGAGGGGATGGTAAGGTTCAATTGAGGAATAAAAGAAAGTGTAATGGAATAATTCTTTGAAAGGGATAGCTGGTCTTCTTACTTTGCCTGTTCAGAGCAAGATGATTGATCCACCTGGCCATGGAGTATAAGTTCATGGTCACAAGTGATAGGAGCAGAATTAGGCCATTCAGCCCATGACGCCTACTCCGCCATTGAATAGCTGATCTATCTCTCTCCTAACCCCATTCTCCTGCCTTCTCCCCATAACCCCTGACACCCGTACTAACCAAGAATCTATCTATCTCAGCCGTACAAATACCCATTGACTTGGCCTCAACAGCCTTCTGTGACAATAACCAATGCCCAAAGAGACGACGGCCCAGCGAGTTCTCCTCCCCGATCATCTCGTCTGTCGTAGTTGATCTCTGTGGACATGGCTGATGTTCCCGCAGGAGGGGGAGAGGTTGTGTTTTTATATCAGCTAAACTGTGGATTGTGGGCTGCTTGCCATCTACAGTTGTCAAGGGAACGGTTCATGTTCACCCATTTAAAAAAAAAAAAAAAATTATATATATGTAGGTGGTGTTAAATCTAGATCTGAGCATGTGGAAACTGGAGCTGTGTGCCAGTGAGTCACGCTCTTTTCGCCAGCATGTAACATGGAGTGTTTATTCTGCAACTCAATGCGAGCACATACTAAATGTTGGTGTTATACTGGACAACTTTAACACTGTCGGTTACAGGCGACTGCATTTATCATTCTATCCTCTCATTCTGTGGAGTGTGTGCGCTGACCTTGTGTATAGCAACCTAGCCCTCTCCACTGCATACACAATGCCTGGATCAGGCGCTGTCTTACCATGGGTGTGACACAGGCTAGCCATGGTTCAAGGTTCAAGGTTCAAGTCCCGCCATTGACAGACTGAGAATTTGAAATAAAAATGTAAACAAAATTCAATTATAGGCATTCGGTAAATGTGATTACAAAGCAGTTGAATTGTGATCACAATGTTACTGCAATTTCTTTTTGGTGAGGAAACTTCCTACTTTAACCCCCTCTGGCCTGTGTATATTAGCACCTAAAGTTAATCTGGTTTTGGTGTTTCTGTGGCCTTTGTCTCTCAGTTCTTTCTCCTCCGTGGTAACCCTGGCATTCCCACTCTCTCTGTCCCTCCCCTACCCAAGTCGCACCAGCTCTCATTTTCACCCATCAAACAGCTAACAATGGCCTGTTTCCTTTATCATTGTTACTTTTTTGCATATCTTTCATTCATTGCTCCTGATCTCTCTACATCATCTTCTATATTCCTCGTTTCCCTATCCCTAACCAGTCTGAAGAAGGGTCTCGACCCGAAACGTCACCCGTTCTTTCTCTCCGGAGATGCTGCCTGACCCGCTGAGTTACTCCAGCTATTTGTCTATTTCCGGTTTAAACCAGCATTTGCAGTTCCTTCCTACACTTATTCTGTTAAACACTCCTTTTCCACTCCTCCTCCCCATCCTTCTCGATATCCACCACTTCAGTATCTCCCCCCCCCCCTCCCCCATTTTCCATCTGCTTGCCCAGTAGGAGACTGCTACTTCCCCCTCTTAGGGGCTGCCTAGGAGTTGATTGCCTTCCACCCCGAGCCTCAGTAGCTGCCAGAAGCTTGTGGCCGAGACCAGACCGCCCCTGGACTTCTCCGCAGAGATGCATCAGGGTGGAGAGAGAGCAGGGGAGATGGCACTGAGAACCACATCCTGGCATTGGGAGTGTATGGAAGAGGCCAGTGTAAAGGTACAGACCACCTCCCACACTACCCGCTCCATCGCAAACTCCATCTGTGTAAGATACCTATGCAGTTTTGACCCACTGTTTGATACTAAATCCTTTCGATCTAGAGGAGATAATATCTTCACACCACCTTCCCCTTCAGTTACAGCCCCAAATCTGAGCAGGGGCATTCTTCTTACTTTTGGTTTCGAGATATAGTGAGGAAACGGACACTCGGCCCATCGAGTCTGTGCCGACCAACAATCCCTGTGCACTAGAACTAATCAACACACTAGGGACAATTTGCAATTCTTACCGAAGCTAATTAACCAACAAACCTGTATGTTTTTGGAGTGTGGGGGGGTAACCATAGTACCCAGAGAAGACTCACGTGGTCACAGGGCGAATGTAGAAACTATGTACGGACACCACCTGTACTCGGGATGGAACCCGGGTCTCTGGCGCTGTAAGGCAGCAATGCTACCGTTCTGCCACCGTGCTGCCCTTTCTATCAGAGAGACGGCTGATGGGGGTCATAAACATTATGTAGAGTCCGTGGGTCCCACATTGGCTTCAAGATCCGCCCTAGCCGCCACTGAAGTAGAGAGGTACCCTCGATCCTGAGGGACTGTCTCGGGGGAAAGTCCAGTGGGCTTGATAGATGTTGGCACTGCTGCAAGTTCAGAATATTTGTCTGCGGTTCTACCCCACATACAGTGAGAGGTGCTGTGGTAGTGTAATAGAAACCACTGTAGGCCTTGCTTCTTGCCTGTAGTAGCTGGCATGCATAGACACAATGCTCCATTGTTGGCTGTGGGGAAGGTATAACAAGTTGTACAGACAGTCAAAGTTATGGTGGTTCCAGTGTGTACACTGGGATTTAACGCAGCATTGAGGCCTGCTCTCCATTCTGGGTTGGACCAGGGTCCTTGTCTCTATCTCACAAATTCAAGTGAATGCTCGGGATAATGCGGCACCGTTTGTAAAGGAGAAGGGGGTTTGAGTATCGCCAAGCCTCACCTGGCTGTGGGCTGGTGTCCCACTTCAGATTAGGTGTACTGAGGCAGGAGCTATCTTTCTGCTACTGGGCTAAATCCAGTTCCCATCTGGACACAAAGTACTGGAGTGACTCAGCGGGTCAGGCAGTATCTCTTGAGAGAAGGAATGGGTGACGTTTCTGGTCAGGACCCTTCTTCAGACTGAGAGTCAGTGGAGAGGATGACTAGAGATATGGAAGGGTGAGGTGTGAAAACGACAAGTCAAACGGTGAAGCTCGAGCAAATGTAAAATGATTCATTGTTGGGTGAGGGGAAGGTGACAATGAGGCATACAAAGAGTAACATTAATCAGGAGGACAGTGAAACTAGTTGGAGAACTAGGGTTGGGAAGGGACGGAAAGAGATAGAGGGAACAAGGGTTATGAAGTTTCATGCATACACTGGTTCCCTACTGGAAGTTGGTATGTGTGCTGGCATTGATGTACCCACTTGACCCATGCTCGGAGATGACGAGTATAATGGCACTAATACAAACTTTGCTTAGTTTTTGCACTATATTGGGGGGTTTTATTTCACGGAACTCGTCTGTTGTATTATCTATTGAGTACTGCGTTTACAGACTTGTTATTGGTGCTGCAAGTAAGAATTTGATTGTTTCAATTCGCTACTTTTTTTTTTAAACTGCTGACTCTCTTGGCATTTGAGCAGCTGTTAGGAGCAGGCATGTGTACTGGGACTGGTGTACTACAGATTGGGAGCTGGCATGTGTTATAGCACTGAATCGTACATGGGCTACTTGCTGGAACTGGCATGTGTACTAGCACTGTGTACAATGCTATCTGCTAGGAACTGGTGCGTGCCCCTCCACCATGTACACTGCTGGGAACTTGTACATGCACTTGCACCATGTACACAGGCTATCTGCTGGGAACTTGTACATGTACTAGCATGGTTGTGTATACTGGTCACTAGCTGGGTGCTGGTATGCAAACTGGCACTGTGTGCAATGCTGTCTGCTATAAATTGGTATATATATTTGCACCATGTACACTGGCTATCTGCTGGGAGATAGTACATGTACTGACATGGATGTGTATACTGGCCACCAGCTGGGAATTGGGACAGGTCAAGCCCTTCCCACCAGGAGCTGGAGTGCTTCACCACAACCACTGATTTACGTTTCCTGAGCAGCAGAAGGACTGCCATTGAAATGAGCCACTGCCTGTTTGATGCAGTGCAAAGAGGAGCTTGTTTATCCACACACACACACACACACACGCACACACACACACACACACACACACACACACACACACACACACACACACACACACACACACACACACACACACACACACACACACACACACACACACACACACACACACACACACACACACACACACTCGTAGCTATGTGCTGCAGCCCCGAGTAGAATTTGAATGGTTATCTTCTTCCGTTTTGTTTATTTCCCTAGCTGTGTCCTGTTTTCTTTGTGTGGTGTGGTGTTTGGGTGAGGCTGTTGGTTAGAATTGCGTGTGATAGCTGGGGTTTTGTCCATTGACTGTCAGCCATGCCGTTTGAAAGATGCACTTAAGCTGTGATCCTCCACCGTCTTCATACTTGAGTTGGGGGCACGGTGGGAATGATGGACCTCAAAGCATGAGGCAGTACGTTTATACACTGTGACTCCATCTTCTATTCACCTGCCTTGTACACCAAACGCACATTTGGATAGACACTGAACAGGCAAAATAGTTCCCAGACATGTATTCGGGTATTGGAGGCCGTGATTGGTCTATGATTGGACATTACTTGCTTTATCTTGCACGGAACATTATTCACATTGTTCCCTTTATCTTGGATCTGAACACTGTGGTTGGCTCGATTGTAATCATGTATAGTCTTTCCACTGACTGCTTAGCACACAACAAAAGCTTTTCACTGTATCTCGGTACACATGATAATAAACTAAACTCTAGATAGCCCATTGGACCTCTTGCATTCTGTGTTCTGCCTGCATAATGATGGTGTAATTTTGGTTAGAGTTCAAGATGTTATCCTTTGATTATATTACAGTATTATAACATATTTAATCAGTTTGCCCATTTTTCATAAAGTGGTCTACTTCAACTCTGATGTAACATCATGCTGGGTAGTTAGACTCATATTTGTAAATAATGCAAACAGGCCCTTTGGTCCACCTTTTCCATGACAACCAAGGTTCTTGAACTAGTCCCATTTGCCTGCGCTAGGGCCCTTATCCTTCTAAAACTTCCATCCATGTACGTGTCCAAAAGACTTTCCAATATCCCAAGGTTCACACTGTACACCCTCCTCTTTGATATTGATTATAGGTATTGGGGAAATAAAAGATGGCACAACCAAAATGTATAAGAATGAAGGTGGGAAAGTCTGAACAGGATCATGTTCCTTTTATTGATCATTATTGTTTAGGGATCATGGGGATGGGATCATCATGATGGGGATTATCCCATCTCTCAAGGATGGTATAATGTTTCCATTTGAAGAGAAATGCAAAATTTATTATTATATTACTAAAACTCATCTTGTTTGTTTGCGTGTGAGTGAGTCCAGGAAACTCCGCCAAAACAGTCCACGATGGCGCTACAATTTTTAGTCCACCTTACTCACCATTGTCCCGCGGTATGCAATAGCCAAGTTTCGTTGAGATTGATGTTATATTTTACAAGTTACTGACATTTTTAACTTTACACAAATCTCTTTTCAAACCACTTTTCCACTTGCCCTGCCCGACAGCTGCATTACATTGACGTCACAATGTGATCCTGAATCTCTCGGGGGAGTGAGATACGTTCACATTGATCTTATTTTTTAATTTTGCCAATTTGAACTTTAAAACCATCACAGTCGCGCTCCCACTTGCCGGCCATGCCTACGCTGTTGGGGGAGGGTTGCCATGACTTGCATCACAACAGGGATCTTTGGTGTAAAACGGGAACCCATCAGCCATGCCTGCACAGTTGGGGGCTATGGGTCAGTGGTGGAATATTGCCTTGGGGACAGGCCCAACGGGTCCGCACCTGGTCTAGTGTACTATATATGATCTCATACAGATTTCTCTCGCATTTCCCTTTGGTCTTGGTGTGGAAATGGTAGGACTTTCTTGCCCTTGCAGTGTAAGATAGATGCAGTTATGATCATGAAGAAGAAATAAATATAAGGATCAGATGGGATAAAGTAAGTGTGGGAGAAGAGAGAGGAGAATCACAAGAGACTGCAGATGCCGGAATCCAGAGCGGAAAAAAAAAACTGCAAGCAGAACTCTGCCACAGATGCTGCTTGACCCGCTGAGTGATTCCATCCATTTTGGTTTTGCTTAAAGTAGGGAGCATTAGCTTGGAGAATCCCAATGAGATGCCATTCTGTTCCTATCCAGGTTTCCATTCAATTAATGTAACATGGGCTCCTGCATTTTAAATCAACATTTAAAAAAAAACAACCTTTTTTAGATAATCCTTGCTATGCATAAATGTTCTTGATTAAATTGACCAAATCTTAAAGAAGGGTTTCGACTCAAGTCAAGAGTGTTTTATTGGTGTACGGAGATGAAGCAATGAAATCCTTATTATCAGCAGCAATGCAGATTTGTAAACACAGTCATGGAGGAATACAGCATGGAAACAGACTCTTCAGTCCAACTTACCCACACCGGCCAACATGTCCCAACTAACACTAGTCCCACCTGCCTGTATTCCTCCAAACCTGTCCTATCCAAGTACCTGTCTAGCTGTTTCTTAAACATTGCAATTGTCCCAGCCTCGACTACCTCCTCCGGCAGCTCGTCCCATACACCCACCACCCTTTGTGTGAAAACGTTACCCCTCCGAGTCCTATAAAATCTTTTCTCCTTCACTTTAAAACTATGTCCTCTGGTCCTCGATTTCTCGTACTCGATGGATAATATAATAAACGAACAAAGAAAGTAGTTCAATAAATAAAAAACCCAGTGTATTGCAAAAACAAAACATAGCCCAAGGTCCTTGAATCATTGTCTGTCCATTCCCCCCCACATATGCTGTTTGATACTCAGTCCTAATTACATGTCACTGATTGTAAAAATAAAAATTGCGCTCTCCTTTATTACCAGGCTATAGACTGCTACAAAAACACAGTGCCTTTTTTGTGGTTGACCATCTGAAATGGTGGCACACCGCTAAGTTATGGGCTTGTTCCCCAGACATTGAATGGCTCCAAATCTGAGGGTTATGAGCTCATCCTGCTCCAGAGGTTTGCAGACATCGCCTAGAATGATGCTCCAGTGTGGTACTGAGATGCCATCTTTGCTACATAACACTAAACTGATGCCCTGCCTACCCTGCGAATGAATAAAAGATTCAACAGCACTCTTATTGAACCAGCCAGTTGAGATATGCAGCCTGACCTGCTGAGTTACTCCAGCAGTTTGTGTCTACCTTCGGTAAAAAAACAGCATCTACAGTTCCTTCCTACATATTTTGTCTCCTACACTGTGAATGCTACTCAAGGTATGTTTTTCTGGACTTTTCTTGCCTCTGGTATCACCTCCCCACCACTATCTTTTAATCTGAAGAAGGGTTCCGACCCGAAACGTCACCTATTCCCTCTCTTCGGAGATGCTGCCCGACCTGCTGAGTTACTCCAGCACTGTATGCCTGTCTTCGAGATATTCTGCTGCTGAGGTAATGTTAATTGTCCAGTCATTATCACATTGCTGTCTATGCTGTGTGTAAACCATCAGCCAAGTCTCCCAAGCCCATGCTCGGCTGTCGTTTCGCTGAACACCTCTGCTTGGTCTGCCTAAATCTACCTGATCTCCCAGTTGCTAAACACTTTAACTGCCCCTCCCATTCCAACACTGACCTTTCTGGCCTGGGCCTCCTCCAATGCCAGAGTGAGGCCCAGCGCAAATTGGAGGGACAGCACCTCATATTTTGTTTGGGCAGCTTACACCCCAGCAGTGTGAACATTAACTTCTCTAACTTCAAGTAACCCTTGCTTTCCCTCTCTCTCCATCACCCCCTTCCCAGTTCTCGGACCAGTCTGACAGGACTCTGACTGCATTTTATCTCTGTTTGCTTTGTAGTTACCTTCTCCCAGCTAACAACAATCTATTCTATATTTTCCTTGATCTGCATCCCCTTTGGCCTGTTTTAACACCTTCCACTTCCTTATCTATGTATCTCCTCCCCTGACATCAGTCTGAAGAAGGGTCTCATAGAAACATAGAAAATAGGTGCAGGAGTAGGCCATTAGGCTGATCAGTACCCCGTTCTGGCTTTTTCCCCATATCCCTTGATTCCCTTGGCCCTAAGAGCTAAGATGTCTCGACCCGAAACATCACCCATTCCCTCTCTCCAGAGATGCTGCCTGTCCCGCCGAGTTACTCCAGCATTTTGTGTCTATCACCCATAACTGGCTGGGAATGGTAACATAGTGATTAAGCTCTTGAATGGCATAGAGGCCTGGAAAATAACTCAAAGCACCAGTTCAAATCCCAACACAGCAGTCACAACATTTTACACTGAAGCCTTTCGGTAGATTTTGACTCAAAATAAAAACAGTGCCCATAAGACAGCTGAATTGTTGCAGCAAGCCATCTGCTTTACTGTGTATTTATTTGTGAAGAACATGTACCGTTCTTGACTGGTCTGGCTTGCAAGTGACTACAGACGCACTCAAAGTGATTGACTGAAATCATCCCGCACGGGGAAAACCGTGGGAGTTTGGTGACACTGAGAAGGTCCTGTAAATGAACGGGAGCAACGGGGTGGGGAGACGAGCATCTGTATTGCTAGTGTAGCCCATTTTCTCCAAAGTGGCAGCATGGTTAGCATGTTGGGACATCTCCGAACTTAAGCTGCAGTCCCACCAACATCTAATTGTTGAGTCTGGGAGAAGTGGAGCAAGCGTCAACTTGTGCAAAGAGCCTTTGGTTGGTTTTCACGACTTGATTTCACTGCTCTGTGGTTTTCTGCACAGCCTTTGTTGCAATGATACAGCCTTGCATGTGGTAGCTGAGCTACAAGGTGCAGTCTTCTCTCTCTCTACCAAGTTGTCTGGCATTGATTTGATTTAGTTTAGTTTAGTTTAGAGATACAACGAGGAAGTGGGCCCTTTGGCCCATCGAGTCCACGCTGACCAGCGATCCCCGTACACTAGCACTATCCTACGCACTAAGGACAATTTCTAATTTTAACCAAAACCAATTAACCTACAAAGCTGTATGTCTTTGGAGTGTGGGTGGAAACCGGTGCATCCAGAGAAAACCCACATGCTCACGGGGAGAACGTACAAACTCCATACTAGCACCCATAGTCGGGATCGAATCCGGGGCTCTGGAGCTGTAAGATATCCATTATGTCTTATATATATATATATATATAGGTCTCCAAATGCTTTCCAGAAGCCCATATAAATAACATTTGTATAAATAACATCCACTGTCCACTGCTTTAGTCAGCTCTTTAAAATAAAATACATGAGTACTGATATTATATTTGGCTCCCATGCTCAACGTGACACTTTTTCCCCTTTCCCTCCTAACTTGCATTCAGATTGTTGAGGTCCATTTGTTGTGGCTAAGTGGGGCACTTAGCAAGTACACGCTACATCTCTCTGAGTGGACCCTACATCTTATCAACTCCACGTCAAATTAACCAAAGACAGGAGGTCATGAAACTCTCAGGAATACAGCCAAACAGAGTTGGCAACCAACTGGTAAAAGTCTAATGAAGAGCAGCATGTTTCCAAATAAGGCCATTCTCTAATCTGCTGTAGGATACAGTGCGTAGATATTTTGAGACATCACATGCATTGAGTGTGACATGTTTGAGAGGAAAATGACCCTGTGGATCTCAATATCGAGCTATGCTAAATAGTATCACATAGCATGGAAACAGGCCCTATGCTCCACTGAGACTGTGTCAAACGGCAAGCACGCAGTTAGGCAAATCCTACATGAATCCCATTTTATTCTCTCCACATTCCGAGGTATTGCGATGGACTGGAATTTGTACTACACTCGTTTCCAATCCCTCTGAATTTAGATCCTTGATCACAGTCATACAGCATTGTCACCCTCTGGTTCTAGACACCCCAGCCGGGGAAACTGAGATTTGCCTCTTAACAGGTCAAACCCAGTAAGAGTTTTATGGCTCTCTGAGATCACAACTCATTCTTCTAAACTTCCTGATTTTAAATTGTCTGATAATGATCTTAGTGCCTGTAATAAGGTAAAATATCTTGGACATTTTATTACAGAACAAATGACAGATGATGAGGATATTTATAGGCAATGCTGTATGATGTATGCACAAGCAAACATTCTCTTACGCAAATGTAGTGCGTGTACAGATTGAGTGAAGTTATCTCTGTTCAGAGCATATTGTACACCACTCTATACTGCACACCTATGGTCAAACTACAGAAAAGCAAGCTTACAGAAGCTTATAATGATGCCACCAGAATAGTACTTAAGAGACCTAGATCTTGAATATTGAATTTTCTCAATTCTGTTAACCCTTGCTGTCTCCCCCCCTTCCCACCTCTCCCTCAGCCCTCGGGTCCTGGCATTCCCTCTATCTCTATCTCCCTCCCCCACCCCAGTCGCACCAGCTTCTCATTTTCACACCACAAACAGCTTACAATGGCTTGTTCCCTTTATCACCGATACTTTTTTGCATATATTTCACTCATTGTTCCTTATCTCTCCACATCACCGTCTATATCTCTCGTTTCCCTGATCCCTGACCAGTCTGAAGAAGGGTCTCGACCCGAAACGTCGCCTATCTCCTTCTCTCCTTAGATGCTGCTGCACCCGCTGAGTTTCTCCAGCTTTTTGTGTACCCTCGATTCTCCAGCATCTGCAGCTCCTTTAAAACTGGTGCAAGTGAAATGTTTGTGGCTATTTGCGGTGTTGCTCACTCTGGCAGTGGAGGAGGCCCAGGACCGAGAGGTCGGATGTGGAATGGGAGGCGGAGTTGAAGTGCTGAGCCACCGGGAGGTCGGGTTGGTTATTGCGGACCGAGCGGAGGTGTTCGGCGAAGCGATCGCCAAGTTTATGGCTGTTTTCCCCAGATGCTCCGGTTTCCTCCCCCATTCCACTTTGGTAAAATTGGAAATTGTTCCTAGTGTATAGGATCGTGTGAGTGTGCAGCGATCGCTGGTTAGTGCGGACTCAGCCAGAGGGCTTGTTTCCGCACTGTATCTCTAAAGTCACCACCACCACCTTGGGGTGGGAGATTGCAACCTTCACGTGGTCTGCATTGTTTCGACGCATGCAATCAACCTGGCGTGCACAATCAAATAAGATCAAATAGAACGTGGTCCTACAATTTTAAGCTGTGCACGCCATACGCAAGAAGAAGGACTCCCACTTTCTCTATATACTCTGCCCTCCATAATGTTTGGGACAAAGACCCATCATTTTTTATTTGCCTCTGTACTCCACAATTTGAGATTTGTAATAGAAAAAAAATCACATGTGGTTAAATTGTCAGATTTTAAATAAAGGCCATTTTTATACATTTTGGTTTCGCCATGTAGAAATTACAGCAGTGTTTATACATAGTCCCCCCATTTCAGGGCACCATAATGTTTGGGACACAACAATGTCATGTTAATGAAAGTAGTCATGTTTAGTATTGTGTTGCATATCCTTTGCATACGATGACTGCTTGAAGTCTTCGATTCATGGACATCACCAGTTGCTGGGTGTCTTCTCTGCTGATGCTCTGCCAGGCCTGTATTGCAGCCATCTTTACTAGTCCCCTTCAGTTTTCTCTTCAGCATTTAAAAGGCATGCTCAATTGTGTTCAGATCAGGTGATTGACTTGGCCACTCAAGAATTGACCATTTTTTAGCCTTGAAAACTCCTTTGTTGCTTTAGCAGTATGTTTGGGATCATTGTCTTGCTGTAGAATGAACCGCCGGCCAATGAGATTTGAGGCATTCAACTTGAGCAGATAGGATGTGTCTATACACTTCAGAATTCATTATGCTACTACATTATGATCTTGGGCAGTTCCTTCTCACCTCCATACTTTGGTCTTGCTATCACTCTGCTATGTTAATATTAGTCACATCTGTCCACAAGACCTTTTTCCAGAACTGTGGTTGCTCCTTTAAGTACTTCTTGGCAAACTGTAACCTGGCCATCCTAGTTTTGCTGCTAACCAGTAGTTTGCATCTTGCAGTGTAGCCTCTGTATTTCTTTTCATGAAGTCTTCAGCATACAGTGGTCATTGAAAAATCCACGCCTGACTCCTGAAGAGTGTTTCTGATCTGTTGAGCAGGTGTTGGGGGATTTTCTTTATTATAGAGAGAATTCTTCTGTCATCAGCTGTGGAGGTCTTCCTTGGCCTGACAATCCTTTTGCGATTAGTAAGCTCACCAGTGCTCTCTTTCTTCTTAATGATGTTCCAAACAGTTGATTTTGGTAAGCCTGTTTGACTGATGTCTCTAATTATGTTTTATTCTTGTTTCTCAGTCTCATAATGGCTTGTTTGACTTTCATTGGCACAACTTTGGTCCTCATGTTGATAAACAGCAATAAAAGTTTCCAAAGGTGATGGAAAGACTGGAGGAAAGACTAGATGCTGAAAGCTCTCTTATACCTGCATTAAGGAGGCAATTAAACACGCCAGAGCAATTACAAATGCCTGTGAAGCCGTGTCCCAAACATTATGGTGCCCTGAAATGGGGGGGGGTCTATGTATAAACACTGCTGTAATTTCTACATGGTGAAACCAAAATGTATAATAATGGCCTTTAATTAAATCTGACAATGTGCACTTTAACCACATGTGATTTATTCTATTACAAATCTCAAATTGTGGTGTACAGAAGCAAATAAATAAATGATGGGTCTTTGTCCCAAACATTATGGAGGACACCGTACATTGAAGTGATATTTTGATGCCCAAAGCTTTCATCAAAGGGGCCATCCTTGTTTTGCATATGGGTCTGATATAGCTCAAATGATTTAATCATTGCTGTAGCGATGGCTCATGTTGTTGTCCCATGTGACCACGAGGATTTCAAAGAGGAAGTGGATTGTCTGACCTTTTATTTAATTCCATCTTCCAAACGCTGTGCCTTAGTCAAACACACCTGCTACCTAACCGTCATAAAGAGCAAATGAAAGCCTTTTTAGTTGTGGCTCAGTCTTATGATCTCAGGTGGTGGTTAAAGACCGTGCTAGGTTTTTCAAAGGAAAGTGGCGAATTTCACGCAGTGTTCTGGACAAATATTTTCCTGCCTTGGATGTTCTTTGTTGATTATCACCTTGTGTTCGTGGCATTTGCTGTGCTCAAATTGACCGCAGCAGCTCTCCAGTTACTAGACTGAGTGACCTTCAAAGATATTTTAATGGCAGTAAAACATTTTGGCACGTTAAAAGGCAAAAACAAAAATGAGTGTGCTTATTCTTCTCGATAGTTTCTATGGGCAGGTGGGTCAAGGACAAATGGTGGTTGTTGGCAGAGGATCCGAAGGCACGATAGAAATCCCATGTTGTGCGTTGACTTGTTGTGATCTGATATTTACCGTCTAAAATAGTGTTGACACAGTCTCATTCATAAGTTTCAAAATTAAATGGGATATTCCCTGGAAGAAGGAAAATGTCTGCGTGTGGGTGAAAAGCGAAACAATGCAGTTGAATAAATGACTGCATGAGTCATTGAAGAAGGGCCAAGAGTTTTATTGTCATATGGCCCAGACAGAAGAATGAAATTCTTACTTGCAGCAACACAACAGAATAAGTAAAAATAGTACCCTGTAAAACAATTTAATAATCAAAGAAAAGTTCTGTGTATATGTATATATATTGTGCAAAAAAAATAAAACCAATACTCTCCAAGTGTCTGTAGTTCAGAGCTTATTTAGAGGTTGTAGTGTTTAACCATCAGATGGCTGTAGGGAAGAAACTGTTCCTGAACCTGGATGTTACAGTTTCCAGGCTCCTATATCTTCTTCCCGACGGCAAGAGTGAAATGAGAGCGTGGCCAAGGTGGTGTGAGTCTCTGATGATGCTGGCTGCCTTTTTGAGGCCTTTAATGGTGGGGAGATCAGTACCCGTGATGCACCACTTTTTGTAGTTGTCTTCGGTCCTGGGTGTGATGCAACAAGTCAATATGCTCTCTACTGTACACCTGTAGAAGCTCAAGAGAGCCCTCTTCAGAGCTGCCAACTCTCACGCATTGAGCGTGAGAATCGCGCATTTCGCCAAATTCTCACTCTGATCACAAATTTCTCGCACTCTGTCGTGAGACATTCTGTGATCAACGAGAATGTCAAAACTAATATCAACTGCTTGTGTGCGCATCTGTTGACAAGACAGCAGCATTCTTATTCTGTTATTCTCACTTGACTGCACCGTCACACACCTCCAAACCATGTCCCCATGCAAATTTACATTGAAAGACACTGACTGGGCAGTGAATGAGTGTCACCCAGCGCACCAAGTAAGGCCATGTCCTGCTCCCAGCGGCAGTCGGAATTTAAGGATTTGCAGGAAGCGGCTGACATGAGCGAGGCCAGCGAGTGGCAGGAGAGAGGTACATGGGCCGCGGAACTGGGGGGGGGGGGGGGGGGGGGGGGGGGGGGGGGGCACTTTTTTGGCTAGACATGTTTCAATGTCTCCGGCTCTGAGCAACCTGGTCGTGGGTGTTGGAGAGCCGGGAGGGATGGAAGCAGAAGCAGCAGATGCAGATGGGGAGCTGGGGCTGGCGAGTGTTTGCCGGGCTGGTGAGTCGCTCGCTGCAGCTCCGGCCATGGAGCAGCCTCAGTGCAAGAATCCAGGGCCGTCAGAGGCGTCGGAAGCGTTGCGCCGCTGCCGTGAGAGTCTCTGCGCCCAATTTGCCCTGGTGACCGGCATGGTTCAGGCTGCGGCTCGATGCATCCTGGAGGACAACCAATGGCTGCTGGAAGTAGGTACCAAGCACTGGGTAGAAGCAGTGGAAGATAGTGGCCTTCAAATCCTGCTTGCCTGCTACATTTACACTTGCTGTAACTGCTGGGAAAATGTTCCCGATGTTGGGGGAGTTCAGGACCAGGGGTCACAGGTTAAGAGCAAGGGGTAGGCCATTTAGGACTGAGATGAGGCCAAACTGTTTTCACCCAGAGAGTTGTGAATCTGTGGAATTCTCTGCCACAGAAGGCAGTGGAGGCCAATTCACTGGATGTTTTCAGAGACATTTAGCTCTTGGTGCTAATGAAATCAAGGGATGGGGGAAAAAACAAGAAAAAGGTACTGATTTTAGATGAACAGCCATGATCATATTGAATGGCAGTGCTGGCTCGAAGGACCGAATGCCCTATTCCTGCACCTATTTTCTATGCTTGATTATATGGCAATAAAACTCGACCACTTGATTTTGAAGCATTTATACATGGTGGAGGTATAATGGAGTCATAGCATGATACATTGTCAAACCTTCGGCCCAACTTGCCCACACCCGGCAACATGTCCCAGCTACACTACCTGCCCTATCCATGTATTATCCCTCCAAACCTGCCCTATCCATGTATCAGTCTAATTGTTTCTTAAATGTTGGGATAGTCCCTGCCTCAACTACCTCCTCTGGCAGCTTGTTCCATATACCCACCACCCTTTGTGTGGAAAAAGTTACCCCTTAAAAAGTTACCTCTTAAAAATACTTCAAACAAAAAACATTGAAATCATACTTCTACAAAGCACTGAAACATGATTTTAATACATCAAATTTTAAAAAGTCCCTACCGTGGGAGGGGACACCCCCAACCCCCCTCCCACACCCTCCCCCCACGCGGTTGCTCCACTCTCTCGCCGGGTACCCCCAAGGCCAGTGATCAGTGATTGCTCAGCCCCCCCACTTTCAAAAACGCTCTGCGGCCCTTGGTTCAGACAGAGAGCACTGCCAGATGTGAGCGGGGAACTGAGGCCAGTTGTCCATGATGTCTGCATCCCAATGCTCAGCGCTTCGTGTTTCGGAGTTGGCTAATGTTATTGATTTGTAATTAGCCTGATTTGTAATTAATTGACAAAACCTTAATATATTAACCCGGAATATCCAGGGTGATGGGATTAGTGTAATATTAAAATGGCATGCAAGGTGCCAGGCTGTCTCTCACAACATACAGCCCCTATAACCCATTATTTCCTTCAGTTAAATATTGGGAAGGTAGCACTATTGTCATTTGCCACTCTTTACCTCACTGACTATTTCTAACTCACTGACTATTTCTAACCACCCTCCCCCCAACACCCCCCCCCCCCCCCATATTCCTTTGACAGGTTGAATAGAAATGTCCTCAATCTTGTTGTTTTATTAATTGAACACGTAGATGAACATCCTCAAGGAGTGTAATCGGATGGAAACTGATTCTGATGCGATGTTTAAGAGTTTGTTCAAAGAAGGGGCATATTTTAAAGGAGTGACAAAGATACTTGCAGGGGAATGTGTGAGGAGATTATTATTTGTTTTTAGTTTTAGCTTGAACCAGGACATCTGAAGATTCAAAGTTTAATATAGTAATTGTGCTGATACTGACTCCACCCGCGTAATGAATATCATCCATTCCAGAAGTTTTATTTTTCTGATGCTATATAAATTTCACTTTGGATTTCAATCACTTCAATGTAAAAGTAATTGGGAATGGGGAGCATTGGAACAAAAATTTGCCCTCGGAACATTAACTGTAATATAATAATGTATGCATGTTGGTAGGTTCAATCAAAACAAAGATCTTTTTATCATTGTTGTGTTACGAATACCACAGAAAATATTATGTACTCTCAAGATCACATTAAATAGAATATTATTGCTTAAATATATATATTGTTATTGGACCTTGCATTTCGGAAAAGTCCCAGCTGAGAGGAAGACAGCAAAATACTCAAAATATTGGGGGTGAAAATGACTTCAGGACAATTTGTAAGGAAAATTAAGGAAATGGTAATAGAATACTTAGACAGCTGAGTGAGTATAATTTTATGGATGAGAAATTATGTTCAACCAATTGATGACTTCTTTGACAAAGTAACTTGCATGTTAGATAACAAGGAAGACAATGGATGCAGCAAATTTTGTAATAGAAAATATGGTCCGTGAAGTGTCCCATAAAAGATCACCGCATTAGATAAGCACCTGTGGACTTGAACGTAATAGGTTAAGTCCAGGGGGTCCGTCTGATATGGGGCTTTATATGTGGGCCAGATATATTGTCAGTGCAGAGGGGCTAGGAACAAGGCCAAGTGTGCATCCAGAGTCAAGGTCAGGAATAGTACTAGGTGTTCAGTCAAAGCTGGGACAATGGGAGTGTTCAGCACTGGGAACCTAAGCAGGTAAGCAGCTATGATCAGGTTAGAATAGGGGGCAAGGTGTAAAGCTGGACTCGGGGTCAGGAATGAGAGCAGGTATGCAACTGGAGTCAGGGTCAGGAGTAGTAGCAGGTGTGCAGTGAGACCCAGGTTGGTCAACATGGGCCAAGTGCTTGATTATAATCTGATTTCCATACATGAATACAGTAAGATCATTCATGTGCTGCACCTGTTGATCAGAGCCTGGCTCTACTGTGGAATGTAATTAGGAATGTAATTTAGTCTAACCTTATTCATAGCTAATCCAATTAAAAGCATAAATATTGCATTCAAGTGTGTTAAAAGACTCGCTATGGTATGCACCAGATTGCACAATTTCAAGCTGAAAAATGCAAAAGCTTCATACCGTGGGAGGGGACACACCCTCTATAATAGACTACTATAGACAGGTGCATGACATGGAACAGTTGGGCTGAAGGATCTGTTTTCTTGCTGCATGACGCTGTGCACGGTGGTACAGTGGTAGAGTTGCTGCCTTACAGCGCTTGCTGCGCCGGAGACCCGGGTTCGATCCCGACTACGAGTGCTGTCTGTACGGAGTTTTTACGTTCTCCCCGTGATTGCGTGGGTTTTCTCCGAGATCTTCGGTTTCCTCCCACACTCAAGTCATACAGCTATGTAGGTTAATTGGCTAGGTGTACATGTAAAAATTGTACTAGTGTGTGTAGGGTTGCGTTAATGTGCGGGGATTGCTGGTTGGGGCGGTCTCGGTGGGCCGAAGGGCCTGTTTCCGCGCTGTATCTCTAAACTAAACCGGAGCACGTGCAGCATATCCCTCCAATACATTCCTATCCATAGAAAGGCTGGAGGTACTGGGTTAAAGAATTTAAAACTTAACTGTGTAGGGTGTCCTGGGTTCTGGGGAGAAGGCAGGAGAATGAGGTTAGCAGGGAGAGATGGATCAGCCATCATTGGATGGTGGAGTAGACTTGAAGGGCCGAATGGTCCTAATTCTGCTCCTATCACTTCTGCCCTTATGACCTGCGTACCTGCTGGACCCGTCCATCAATGAGAAGTAAAACTAATAGAGGTCTTCCCCAGGGTTACGAACGCCTGACTTGTGCACGACCCATACATTTGTGCAGGTTATTTGGGAGACCGACAGGATGAACAGTGATGGGTTTGTCGGCTGTGGCGGGATTGCAGGAGCTTCTCCCATGTGGGAACTCGGTTTGCGGCAGTATCTGAATGTGTAGGAGAGAACTGCAGATGCTGGTTTAAATCAAAAATTCTGGAGTAACTCAGCGGGACAGGCAGCGTCTCTGGAGAGAAGGAATGGGTGGCGTTTCGGGTCGAGACCCTTCTGATAAGTTTGAAGAAGGTTCTTGACCCGAAACGTCACCCATTCCTTCTCTCCAGAGATGCTGCCTGTCCCGCAATATCATTTAAATGCCCTGATTGAACTATACACTGTCCTCTGGTGGACCTCTGCTTTTAATTAACTATATGTTGCTGGTCTACCACATTTCTGAGTTATGAACAGTTCTCAGAATATTAACAATTCTCAGGCACCCTGTTGTAACCTGGAGAGCATTTGTATGCAATTCACCTTTTAAATTATTTCCCTCCGCCCATCAAAGGTGCCAAGTTGCATCCCTGCCTCAATGCACCCGCTCCTCAAAATACCCATCCACATCTCTCAGCCCTGGCTCTTAATCCCTCTATCACGGGGGAGAAGGCAGGAGAATGGGGTTGAGAATGGAAGATGGATCAACCATTATTGAATGGCGGAGTAGACTCGATGGGCTGAATGGCCTAATTCTGCTCTTACCGGTACAGGTGTGGATTTATGTAACACCTATCGTTTGGGACCTGGTCAGGTCATGAAACAGATGTCCAAGACAGTAGGTGATGGGCAAGAGGTCAGAACTTGAGGCTTTCAGGGCTCATGGAACAGAGTTACGGGGTGAGTTATGGTTGGGTGGAGTGCAGGAGGCTAGGGGTGGAGGGATGGGGGTAAGAATTTTGAACTTAGCACAAGGAGCCATTGTGGGTTGTAAGATCATGTGATATAAGTGATAGTAGAATTAGGCAATTCAGCCCATCATGTTCACTCCGCCATTCAATCATGGCTGATCTATCTCTCCCTACTAACCCCATTCACATGCCTTCTCCCCATAACCTCTGACACCTGTACTAATCAAGATTCTATCTATCTCTGCCTTAAAAATATCCACTGACGTGGCCTCCACAGCCTTCTGTGGCAAAGAATTCCACAGTTAAACACCCTTTGACTAGAGAAATTTCTCCTAATCTCTTTCCTAAAAGAATGTCCTTTAATTCTGAGGCTATGACCTCTAGTTCTAGACACTCCCTGTCATAGGGTCATAGAGTATGAGTAACTGGAGTAACTCTGCGGGCCAGACTAAAGGAATGGGAGACGTTTCGGGTCTGAGGAAGAGTCTCGACCCGAACCATCACCTATTCCTTTTCTCCAGAGATGCTGTCTGACCCACTGAGTCACTCCAGCTTTTTGTGCCTATCTTCGGTTTAAACCAGCATCTGCAGTTCCTTCCTAAACATAAAGTATGAGGTGTGATAAAGAATTACTACAAAGATAGGGTGCAGGAGTACCTCGGGCCTTGGTAGGGGGGGATGAAAAACTATCGAGTTGGTGGATTCCTTTTGCGTGATATATATAACATAGTTACTGGCTTTTTTTTCCTTTTCCCTTTTTTTTAGGGTCTATCTCTTAACCCCCTTTCTCTAATTCTTTGACCAAGGGTTTCTTCTCCCCTTTGGCACGCTCTTTCACTATCACAACTCTTTTCACCTATTTCACTCTCTTTCTTTCTATTCTTTTTCTTTAAAAGCCATAAAATTATGGGGTACAATGATTGTAACAATATATATGTGAAGTACATTGATGTATTTACCTCTAATAAATAAAAATGTTTAAAAAAAAAAAAAACAAACAAATAAATAAATAAATAAATAAGAATGGGAGAGGAGGTGGGTTGGTGGCCGGGAGATGGGTGGTGGCGGAAGGTTGAGCCATGGTGGAGGTTGATCCCTTCCTCGCAAATTTCAGGACCTAAATGTTTGTGTACAGTAATCTCTTTGTCTAATCTCACTGCAGATATCCCTTCTCCTCCCTCCCTCCAAGCTGGGACGAGATTGCGCCTGCTTTTACCAGCATTTATTGTTGTCCTGTTCCACAAAGCCCCTGTGGGTCTCCAACCCTGAATGATGGCCGGAGCTTAGCAGTGTAGTACAGGGAAGGCACAGTGTAGTACACAACCTCCTCCCCCACTGTAATCCCCCTAAACGGAGCAGAAAATGGGTTAAGGAGATCAGGGAAAGACTTTAATGAAGGATATGTTTTTGTGTCAGACACAAGGTGAACTACACCTTCCGCAGCTTAACGGATGCTGAAGTAACGTCCTTCATTTTCCCCATTTGTGGTTTTCTGTGGCTTTGAATGGGGAGGAGGTCCGGGGATTAGAATTTTGAATTTGACAGCAGGAGCCAATGTTTGCTGCCGTGAACAGTGATGCTAGAATAGTGCAGAGTAACGTGCGTGATGAATGGTCTGGGACGAGGGTGAGCTGCTGGCCAGGTATGGGATGCAAGTTAAACTTGTGTAGGAAGGAACTGCAGATGCTGGTTTACACCGAAGATAGACAAGAAATGCTGGAGTAACTCAGAGGGAGAGGCAGCAACTCTGGAGAGAAGGAATGGGTGACATTTCAGGTCAAGTCCCTCGTCAGACTGCAGATCAGAGGAAATGGGGGATATAGACGGTGATATAGAGAGATGAAATGCTGGAGTAACTCAGAGGGACAGGCAGCAACTCTGGAAAGAAAGAATGGGTGACGCTCTTCTTCTGATAAGGGTCTCTGATGAAGTTAAACTTGTCAGAATCAAGGCAGCGTAGACTGGGGTCCCACTTTAGAGATTCCAGCGCATAATCCAGGCTGACACCCTGGTGAGTTATATGGAGTCATAGAGTGATACAGAGTGGAAACAGGGCCTTCGGCACAACTTGCCCACACCAACCAACATGTCCCATCTACACTAGTCCCATCTGCCTGCGTTTTGGCCCATATCCCTCTAAACCTGACCTTTCAATGTACCGATCTAAATGTTTCTTAACGTTACCTGCCTCAACTACCTCCTCTGGCACCTTGTTCATACGTCTACCATCCTTTGTGTGAAAAGGCTACCACTCAGATTCCAAGTAAATCTTTCCCCTCTCAGTTTTAGTTTTAGAGGTACAGCCCAAAACAGGCCCATCAGCCCACCGTGTCTACACTGACCAGCGATCCCCGTACATTAGCACTATCCCACGCACTGGCGACAACTTACAATTTTTACCAAAGCCAATCAAACAGAAAATGAAATGAACTTTCTGTTTTGGGAAACTTTTAAAAAAATATATATATTTAGCCTGGTTTTGGTACAAACCTGTACGTCTTTGGAATGTGGGATGAAACCGGAGCACCCGGGGAAAACCCACATGGTCACGGGAAGAATGTACAAAGTCTGCACAGACAGCACCCGTAGTCAGGATCAAATCCGGGCCTCTGGCGTTGTAAGGCAGGAACTCTACCGCCGCCCCGCCCCTTTGTTGGCGGAGTCCTGGAATGTTGGAGGGACCGTCTCGGAGATGAGGATCTCTACACAGCACCCCTCAACACACCCAGGACTGTGTGATTACCCCTGGGTCCTGTCAGGATAGTTATCCCTTGATCAACGGCACTTAAATAGATGGTGCAGTCATTATCATGCTTTCAAGTATGGGATCGGTGGAGCCCAAATTAGCAGGAACATTTCCTATGTAGCAACAGTAACTATACTTCAAAAATACTTTGTTGGACTCCAGGATAGTACAAGGCGTGATATATAAATGCATGCCTTTTTGATGATGTGCTGTAAATGGAGGTTTAGCAGTGGCTATTGTGCTCATGTTCAGGGTTGGTGTAGCTGTAGCAGTCTGTTCCTGGGCACTCCAATCACCAATGGATCTAATAATGAAACTAGCTTGTGAACCTTTGCCCATTGAGCCAGGTCTTTTTGCAGTGTGCTCGTAAGCTTGAAGAGAATGACAAATTCTACTTTTTTTTTCCCCCTTCTCGTCTCCTCCAGAATCTCCCAGGACTTCTTCCACCTCTTCCTTGAGCAGCCATGACAGGATGTCCACGGTCACCATCTCCACCAGCTCCACATCGGTCAACACCGACTGCTCTGACTACGAGCGCCCCGCCAGTGCCAGCTCCTTGGGCTCCCTGCAGGATTGCCGTGCCCCCTTGGAGACCGTAGCTCAGGCTGGCATTGACATAGGCGTGGAGCTGGCACCACCCCTGTGGATGCCCAAGGCCGAGCGGGAACGCAACAACAACAACAACTCGGTGGGGCGGGCGACCATCAACTTCCGTCAACACCCCATGTCCCCCATCGCAACCAGGGCCATGGCCCCCAATCCCAAGCTGTCGTACGTGGACAGGGTGGTGATGGAAATAATCGAGACCGAGCGAATGTACGTCCAGGATCTGAGGAGCATCATTGAGGTGGGTAAATGACGGTGAACCATTTCTACTCATGGTACAAACCCCGCAGAGCAGGAGGCAAATTGAGGTCACTTGCAAATAAAATGCAACAGCAAACCAGAGATGCTTTATGAGATGTGAATAATGTTGACATTAAAAAAGGCTAGAAGTTGAGGCAGCAGCCATGGAGACCAAAGTAGAGATAATATTTCCAGTCAACAACCTCTCACCAGAACTGTCTTTGAATTGCATTGAAAAGTAATTGACCTGGAACATCAACATTGCTCCCGTCTCCACAGACGCTGCCTGACCTGCAGTATAGTTCCAGTTATTATTCTGCAATTCTGCCATCCTTGTTTTGCTTATGGGTTGGGCTGGCATTGATAAAGATAAACTTTCAGGTGGTCTGGGATTTGCTCTTGATCATTGGACTGCTCTTTGAATGAGATGGGCGGCTGTGCTGGGCAAGTGACCTTTTGCTGTGCTTTAATCTAGATGCACTGCTGGATGATGGAAGGATTAGTTTACAGTGAGAAATATCATTCCTCGGTCAGGTTTGTTTTGTTATGATTAGCGGATTGCAAGATATCCCTTCAGCAGACACAGATATTTTTCTGTAGGGAGGAACTGTAGATGCTGGTTTACACCGAAGACAGACACAAAGGAATAGGTGACGTTTCAGATTGAGAGTCTGAAGAAGGGTCTCGACCTGAAATGTCACCTATCCCTTTTCTCCAAAGATGCTGCCTGACCCACTGAATTACTCCAGCATTTTGTGTCTATCATAGGCATTTTTCTGTTGGCTCCTGTTAACCCTCGACCTTGTTTCCTCTGGGTCATCTTCCAGACCTCTCACCGGGGCCACGTGCGATCTCTGGTGGTGGGCTTTCTACCCGGCACCTGACTCTAATCACACACAGCCTTCGAATGCCCCTTCGCAGCGCTACCCATGACTGAGGCTGTTCGTCCGGTGCCCTGAGTACGTTTCAGCTGACTTCATCCATTTGGACAAGCTCCTCGGAGTGAAACTGAGACAATCAATGGGTTCCGTACCAGACGGGGGAGTGACGGTAACACATGGGCATTGCGCCACCATCATCGTGGCAAAACGGTGGAGTAGCTGCCTTACAGCAAGTGCGACGCCGGAGAACCAGGTTCAATCCTGACTACGGGCGCTGTCTGTACGGAATTTGTACGTTCTCCCCGCGATCTGCGTGGGTTTTCTCCGAGATCTTTGGTTTCCTCCCACGCTTCAAAGACGTACAGGTTTGTAGGTTAGTTGGCTTGGTAAATGTAGAAATTGTCCCTAGTGTGTGTAGGGTAGTGATAATGTGTGGGAATTGCTGGTCGGTGTGGACCCAGTGGGCCGGAGGGCCTGTTTCCACACTGTATCTCTAAACTCTAAACTCAATCTGTCCATTTCCCTATTATTGCTTACCATCCTGTGACAGAATGCAGGATGTTCGATGAGCAGAAGATAATTTGTGTAGGAAAGAACTGCCGATGCTGGTTTAAATCGAAGGGAGACACAAAATGCTGGAATAACTCAGCGGGACAGGCAGCATCTCTGGAGAGATGGAATGGGCGACGTTTCGGGTCGAGACCCTTCTTCAGTCTGAAGAAGGGTCTCGACCCGAAACATCACCCATTCCATCTCTCCAGAGATGCTGCCTTACTTAGTTACTCCAGCATTTTGTGTCTATCAATAGAAGATAATTCTTGTTCTCCTTTCCCAGTGGTGGAATGTTGTACTACAGTGGCTGGTGATACACAAAGCTATGGTCTACCATCTCTCCAGCATATCAGTACTGATTAATAGCAGAAAGCCGGCCCACTCCTCCCAAACAACTCCAGGACCTTGATCTCATTTAAACTGCAATCTATTATTCTGTCGAAGAACACACGTGACTCCTTTCAAAACTCGTTAACATTGAATGATTATTTCACTCAAAATGTGGGTGTGCTATTGGCTGGAGACTAGAACCCAGATTTGATTATGGAAAAGCAATTGAGGTCTTGCAGACATTGTTAGAGCTAAATATGATTGCCTCACGAATGTAGGATTTAGTTGTGATGTAGGATTTAGTTTAATCCTTTTGATTAAAATGTTTGCAGATGCCAGGTTTGTGTTGCCTTATTTAGTTTAGAGAAACAGGCCCTTCGGCCCACCAAGGCTGTGCTGACTAGTGATCCCAGCACATTAACGCTATCCTACACACACTAGGGACAATTTACACTTATACCGAGTATACAGATCTAAGCCAATTAACCTACAAACCTGCACGTCTTTGGAGTGTGAGGGGAAACCAAAGATCTCGGAGAATACCCACGCAGTCACGGGCAGAACATACAAACTCCGTGCAGACAGCACCCATAGTTGGAATCGAACCCGGGTCTCTGGCGCTTAAGCGCTGTAAGGCAGGAACTCTACCGCTGCGCCACTGTGCTGCCCTATTGGAATGACCCGATCAGCGCCTAGTGTACCGTTCATTCCATTAAGCACAAACTCCCAATAAGTTGTACACTTAACAACACTAAGAAGTGTGTCACTCATTCCAATGAGTATTGCGATGTTCTAGCTCCAGTCAAAGCAGACCCACATTGATTCATGTAAACTTGCATCACTGCGGAGAATGTACATTGTGAATGCAGCAGCAACAGATGCAGCAGCATGCTTTTGTGCAGGGAATAAACGTGAGCTAGATAGTTACCCCAAGTATGGAGAGAGTGGTTGCTAAGTCTTCGTGGAGAAGGTCTTTGCTCCTTTGGGTCAGGAACCCCAGACACTGGCTCCAAAGACAGCAGTGATGTTCAATGATAGGAGTCGATCCCCAATGACCTGGATACTGGGAAGCGAGAAGTTTAATAACTGAAGAAGGGTCTCGACCCGAAACGTCGCCTATCTCCTTCGCTCCTTAGCTGCTGCACCCGCTGAGTTTCTCCAGCCTTTTGTGTACCCTCGATTCTCCAGCATCTGCAGTTCCTTCTTTAACAGTTTAATAACTTTGTTTCGTTTCGCGATACAGCGCAGAAACAGGCCTTTCGTCCCACCGAATCTGTACTGACCAGCGATCCCCGCACACTAACTTTATCCTACTCACACTAAGGACAATTTACAATTATACCAATTATATGATTTAAACCAGCATCTGCAGTTCTTTCCTTCACAATTATACCAAACCAAGAAAACCCACGTGGTCACGGGGAGAACATACAAACTCCTTTCAGACAAACACCCATAGTTGGGATCGAATCCGAGTCTCTGGCGTTGTAAGGCAGCAACTCTACCACTGCGCCATGTGTCGATGCTTGGGGTCAGTGATTGTATCCTCAAATGCCACCTCTCACCGGATGGCAAAATGGGATCGAGATATGCCTTCACTGCATCATGCTGATAGCTGGTTTCTGAGCATGCGTGTGGTTATTTTGTCGACTGCCATTTTGTTTTTGTGGTCTGCCTTTTTGGGGATCAATGGGAACTTGCATTGGCCAAGAAATGTTCTTTTTTGCTACCTGTAAACGGTCCCTTCTGCATCTTGATGCTTTCGTCTGTTCTGCAATATGTAGTAAATAACACTTGTGTTGCAAGGGAGAGGTAGAACAGATGTGGTCAGACCAAACTATTTAGAAAAGTAATCAAAGTTAAACATACACACTCCCTAACTGTGTGAAGACAACTTGCGTAACTTACCTCTTGTATTGCTCATTAGTCTCTGTCTTGGTGAGAGAGCCAGAGTTTCACACCCTTGCGATGTGTGACTTTCAATTCACCATTGCAAACATCCCAAGATCTAGCGATACCATAGGGTGCAGTGCATGTTTACAGCAGCTTATGTGAAACTTATAATATCCTCCCATGGACAAGCTGCCTGTTATAAACTGTGTGTATATGTGCAGCAGGGATGGTGGGAAGCCTCCACACTCTCAATGCATTGTCCTTTACCATTCATTCCCATTGTGTACATTCCAAGTAGTTTGAACAAACTTCAAGATGTCTAATGTCTGTGTAAAGATTCCTAATGGACTAAATCCATTCCTGTTTTTTTCCAATACCTAGAATGAGAAAATAGGTGTGTACAGCAAGAAGCTCCATATTCATACACAATAGTTGTAGACCCTCCACTAAACATTAGTTCAACTACTCATTGCTGGTTCCTGCGATGCGACTTTTAGTTAAGTTTATTGTCATTTGTACCAAGGTACAGTGACAAGCTCCCGTGTGCTAACCAGTCAGTGGAGAGACTATTATTTGTCTCCCTTTGCGTGATCTATGAGTGAGGCCATGTGGGGAAAACTGTAGGATTGATGGTTTTCTGCGACTAAAAGATCACTGAAACCATAATCAAGGAATATGTGATCTCAATGCAGGTTATTTCCTTGCCTTCAGGACAACTTGGACTGGTCTGTGGCCCGTAAAGTTGTAACTCACACAATGCAACAATTTGTACATGTCAGGACCCCACAAGTAGTATCCCTTCCCATCATTACCACCATCGACACGCAATGCCGTCTGGGGATTTTGTTCAGCTCCTCATGAGGCGTTGGCATTTCCTCTCTGAAATAGTGCCGTTGAATGTTTTGCCTCACTTTGTCCAGGAGGCTAGCTGCTGCCTTGCAGCGCCAATAGCTAATCGGGCTGCTGCCTCGCAGCGCCAGAGATCCAGGTTCAATGCCGACTTCAGATGCCGTCTGTGTGGAGTTTGCACGTTCTCCTTGTGACCTTGTGGGTTTCCTCCGGGCACCCCATGGCGGAGATTGAGAGATGTTTGATTAGTACGGGTGTCAGGGGTTATGGGGAGCAGGCAGGAGTATGAGATTGCGAGGGAAAGATAGATCAGCCTTGATGGAATGCAAGAGTAGATTCGATAGGCCGAATGGCCAAATTCTGCTCCTATAACCCAAGCTTGCTTCCTGGCTGGTATTGAACCAGGGAGTGACCAAGCAGCCTGAAACATTGTTCCATCTATATTAGGAGCTCACATACCCAAGTGAAGACTGGAATCTGTCCCCGTGGAGTTAATGCCTTACAGTGCCAGTGACCCCGGTTTAATCATGATTAAGGGTGTTGAACTGTCTGTACGGTGTTGAGCATTCACCCTATGACGTGCATTTTTTCTCCGGGAAGGTCCGGTTTCCTCCCACACTCCAAAGACGTACAGGTTTGCAGGCTAATTGTCTCGGTATAAATGTAATGTCCCTAGGATAGTGTTAGTGTACAGGGAATCGCTGGCTGACATGGACTCGGTGGGCAGAGAGGCTTGTGTCCGCACTGTATCTCTAAACTAAAGAAGCTGTGGTTTATGTTGTGTCGTGTTTAAGAGTTTGTTGGTTGCTGGGAAGAAGCTGCTTTTGAATCTGGGGAGGTGACGGTTTTCAGGCTCCTGTGTCTACTTCCCTTTAGTGGTCGCGAGATGAGAGCGTGGCCGGGGTGGGGTGAGGTGGGTCTGATGATATTGGCTGACTTTTTCAGGCAGTGCTTCCTAACGGCCTTTTTGCTGGTGGGGAGGTCAGTACTTATGATGGGCTGGGCAATGTCCACCTCTCTCTTTTGTCTCCTTCGTTCCACCATTCGAGTTGCTGAACTAGGCCATGATGCAACCAGCCAGTATGCTCTCTACCACACCTGTCAAAGTTCAAAAGAGTATTCATCGAAATACTAAAGGCAGAAGAGGCATTAATGAGCTTGCTTTGTGGTTGCAAAGATCTACCAGAACAGATCCTCGGATAGATGCAAGCCCAGGAAGTTGAAGCTGTTAACTCTCTCCACCACCATCCCATCGGTGAAGATGGGTTTATGGGGTCTCTGGCTTCTCCTTCCTGAAGTTAACAATAAACTCCTTGGTCTTAAGCAAAACCCAAAGTACTGGAGGAAGTCATTGGATTAGGCCGCATCTCGAGTGAGGTGGAGGTGCAATGGTTGGGACCCTTTCTTCAGACTCAAAGTTGCCTGTCCATTCCTTCCACAGATACTGCTTGACCCGCTGAGTTCATCCAATACTTTTTGTATTTTCTCAGTATTCCAGCATTTGTAGTTCCTTGTGAGCTCCTTGGTCTTGATAATGTTGGGGAGTTAAGGGGCTGTCCCACTTGGGCGACCTAATTGACGAGTTTAGGAGAGTTTGAAAAAATGACATGTTGAAGACCTCCTTCGACTATGTTGAAGACCAGCTTTGACTAGCTACGACTAGCTTCGGGAAAATTGGACACCGAATAATAGAGAGTGAAGACGACCTCCTTTGATCTCCTCTGACCTCCCTTCGACTCTGATGAAGATTATCTACGACTACCTTCGACTACCCTCGATTACCTACGAATAACATGACGCCCTACTACGACTGAACCTACAAGTAAAGAAAGTATTGATTTTTTCCATGGCGACCTTTTATTTACTCGCGGGCTTTTTTAACGTATTGAAAAAAATGCCGCGACCTAGCTGAGGCCTCGAGTACGCGGGGACTACTCTCGAGCATGAAGGAGAGTTACGAAGACCTCGTGTCGACCATGCTGCGAGTATGAGTCGAGGGTAAACTCGCCAGAACTCGTGGATTAGGTCGCCCAAGTGGGACAGGCTCTTTAGGTTGTTTTGGCGCCATTCAGTCAGATGATCCATTTCCCTCCTGTACTCCGGCTCATCGTTACCTGTCATTCGTCCAACAACCTAGTCACCGCCAAGATCTTTTTTCTAGGTCAAGGACGATTTGACTAAGTCAAAACTAAGCAAAAACAAGTGTACTCGCAGGGGGGGGGAGGGGGAGACATTGAAATGTAAATATTCTCGGCAGAGGCACTGAACAGGTTAAACAGTCATGTTTACACAGTCATGGGTATGGAGGCGACAGTCGTGAGTATAGAGACAGTGGGGCAGGGGACTGAGCACGCAGCTTTGAGCTGAACCTGTGTTGATGGTCTTTGAAGGGGATGTGCTGTTGTCAATTTGTACTTATTATGGTTTGCCGATGAGGAAATCGCTGATAACTTTGAAGGGGATGACGGTGTTGAACGCCAAGTTGTAGTCTATGAACAACAGCCTGACGTACATGTTCGTATTGTCCAAGTGGTCCAGTGCAGAATGGAGGGCCAGCAGCATCACATCCCCTGTTAATCTGTCGTGGAATAAAGGCAAAGGTGTTTTCCTTTCCTTTGTCATAGCATACTCTAATCTGATTTTTGCAATCAAGTCTGACAGAATGGGTTCCTTCAATTTTGCATTAAATTCTTTATAAGCAGTGCAGATGCTGGGTGGAATTGCTTTTTGTTACATTGCGTCAGGCACATTAATTAGCTTTGGGAGGCAGCCGTGCAAAGATCAGACTGGGATTGCCCTTTGAACCTTGCTGAAACAAAGGCTTCATTTTACCAAGCACTCTACAGCACAGAGAAGGCAAAGAGAAGCTTTAATGGAATTACAAAATGTGCGGGACCGCAGTTGTTTGGAGTGGATGCAGGAGTTTGGATTGTTGTATTGGGCACGTATGACACTGAGGGAAGATTTAATAACAGTGTTCAAAATGATGAGTGGTAGTTGAGGGAGAAACAGCCTCTATTTCTTGAGGATCAGTGATCAGAATCAGCCGATTTGAGAAATTTAAATAAAAAAAAAAAATGAATATGAAGGATTTTTTATTGTGTGGAGTTGTGATCTGGGATCTAAAAAGATTAATTGATTAAAAGAGACAACATGGAAACAAGCCCTTCGGCCTACCGAGGCATTGCTAGCCGTCGACCACCCGTTCACAGGAATTCTATGTTATTGAAGCTGATTCATTAGAAGGGAGTTTAGTTTGAGTGTGAGTTTAGTTTCTTGCCAAATGTAACGAGGCACAGTGGAAAGCTTTTGTTGCGTGCAAACCAGTCAGCGGAAAGACAATACATGATTACAATCGAACCATCCACAGGGTACAGATACATGATAAACAGATAATGTGAATAACGTTTAGTGCAAGATAAAGCCAGTAAAGTCCATTCAAAGGTAGACTGAGTGGAATGGGATTATTATACAAGTTCAAGTGGTAACAGGGCAGTGAACAGACAGCAAGGAAAAAGGAATTGATCGAATAACTGTATCAGAAACAGTAAGTGGTGAAGCGGGGAAAGAGAAACCAAGTGAATGTTGCAGCTTGAAGAGCCTTTGCCAGAAGTGAAACCTGAACTCTTTGTTTCTCATCTCACAGATGCTGCTTGATCGTCTGAGTGTTTCCGACCTCTAGTGACTGCTGTATTTTTGATATTCGTCGAATGGGACTGCTAATAGCTGGTCGGGCTGCTTGGCTTCCTGTGTAGGTATCTGATGCATGACTATCGTACCTGCATCAGATGTAATATTTATGCTCCTTGAAGCCCACAGACAAGCCTGGAAAACCGGCATTCACCTTCAGATAGCCTTGAGCAAATGCAATCTGGAGATGATGTTTTTCAGCTGTATTGTTATCATATCATATTCATCGTTGTGTAGACGTGTTGTAAACCAGGACTCCTATCCCACCCATATAGCTGAAAGTCTGGCGATGGGGGCGGGGGGGAAACCCTTGTATCTTCTGCAGAACCTGTCCAATGTAGTCAACCTCTCCTGACGAATCTGATTGTGAAACCATTTTAAATTTCTGTGCACAGTTGTCATCTTCTTGCGTATGGCGTGCACAGCCTAAAGTTGTCGGACAACTTGTTCTATTTGATCTTATTTGATTGTGCACGCTGGGTTGATTGCATTTGTCGAAACAGGGCGGACCACGTGAAGGTTGCAATCTTCCACCCCACAGTTGTCATGGTGACGCACCTTTCCACCGAACCCGCACGCTGTAGTAACTTCCTCTCTGACGGACACTAAATGTTGGAGTAACTCAACAGGTCAGACAGCATCTTCGGAGAACATGGGTAGGTGATGTTTCGGGTCGGCACCCTTCTTCAGTCTGAAGAACGTCGTCTTTCCATGTTCTCCAGAGATGCTGCCTGACCTGCTGAGTTACTCCAGCACTTTGTAGTCTTTTGTGTAAACCAGCATCTGCAGTTCCTTGATTTCTACACTTCCTCCCTGGTAATTGCTTTCCAATTTGCGTCAACTTTACTCCAACTCATTTCCTGTTACCAACAAAATAATGCTGACAGCATTTGTGGAGAAATACATTTGTTTCTGTTTTTCCATCCACAGAAGCTGCCTGACCTACTGATTATTTCCAGATTTAGTTCAGTTTAGATTAGAGATACAGCGTGGAAACAGGCCCTTCGATCTACCGAATCCGTGCCAACCAGCGATCCCTGCACACTAACACTATCCTTCACACTAGGGCCAATTTACAAATTTTACTGAAGCCAATTGATCTGCAAAGAGTAGGAGTAAACGGGTCTTTTTCAGAATGGCAGGCAGTGACTAGTGGGGTACCGCAAGGCTCAGTGCTGGGACCTGCAGCTATTTACAATATATATTAATGATTTGGACGAGGGAATTGAATGCGGATGACACAAAGCTGGGGGGCAGTGTTAGCTGTGAGGAAGATGGTAGGAGGCTGCAAGGTGACTTGGATAGGCTCGGTGAGTGGGCAAATGCATGGCAGATGCAGTATAATGTGGATAAATGTGAGGTTATCCACTTTGGTGGCAAAAACAGGAAAGTAGACTATTATCTGAATGGTGACCGATTAGGAAAAGGGGAGATGCAACGAGACCTGGGTGTCATGGTACACCAGTCATTGAAAGTAAGCATGCAGGTGCAGCAGGCAGTGAAGAAAGCCAATGGTATGTTAGCATTCATAGCAAAACGATTTGAGTATAGGAGCAGGGAGGTTCTACTGCAGTTGTACAGGGTCTTGGTGAGACCATACCTGGAGTATTGCATACAATTTTGGTCTCTAAATCTGAGGAAAGACATTCTTGCCATAGAAGGAGTGCAGAAAAGGTTCACCAGACTGATTCCTGGGATGTCAGGACTTTCATATGAAGAAACACTGGATAGACTCGGCTTGTACTCGCTAGAATTTAGAAGATTGGGATCTTATAGAAACTTACAAAATTCTTAAGGGTTTGGAGAGGCTAGATGCAGGAAGATTGTTCCCGATGTTGGGGAAATCCAGAACAAGGGATCATAGTTTAAGGATAAGGGGGGAATCTTTTAGGACCGAAATGAGTGGTGAGTCTCTGGAATTCTCTGCCACAGAAGGTAGTCGAGGCCAGTTAATTGGCCATATTTAAGAGGGAGTTAGACATGGCCCTTGTGGCTAGAGGGATCAGGGAGTATGGAGAGAAGGCAGGTACGGGATACTGCATTAGATGATCAGCCATGATCATATTGAATGGCGGTGCAGGCTCGAAGGGCCGAAAAGGCCTACTCCTGCACCTATTTTCTATGTTTCTATGTTTCTAAACCTGTACATCTTAGGACTGTGGGACCAAAACAAGAGCACCCGGAGAAAACCCACGTGGTCACGGGGAGAATGTACTAACTCTGTGCAGACAGCACCCGTAGTCAGGGTCTAGCCTGGGTCTTGAGGCGCTGTAATGACCCTGTCCCACTTCGGAAACCTGAACGGAAACCTCTGGAGACTTTGCGCCCCACCCAAGGTTTCCGTGCGGTTCCCGGAGGTTTTTGTCAGTCTCCCTAATGGTCGAAAGTGGTTTCCGTTTTAAAAATCGATAATTCTTTAGTCAAAGCCGGTTGCGATGCTAGTTGAAGGTGGTTGCCGGAGGGCAAAAACCTCCGGGAACGGCACGGAAACCTTGGGTGGGGCGCAAAGTCTCCACAGGTTTCCGTTCAGGTTTCGTAAGTGGGACAGGGGCGTAAGTCAGCAACACTACCGCTAGGGCTGCCAACTTCCTCACTCCCAAATAAGGTATAAAAGGTCAAAATAAGGGATATATTTACGACGGCAGTTCGTTGATCGACTCGGCAGTGGCTGGGCGAATGATGAGTTGGCCCAGGTGCTGGACTGCACACAAAGCCCAGCCGGCGGGCCAGCTGTGAAGTTTTGACCCGCGCGATGTGGGGTGGTGGTGTCGGCAGTAAGAGAAGGAGGGGTGGTGGTGTCGGCAGTAAGCGAAGGTCCGAAGGTCGGACAGTGGGACAAACCAATTTAGCCCAATATACAGGATAACCTGGATAATATGGGACAGTTGGCAACCCTAACTACCGCTGTTGTAAATGGGTGACGTTTCGCCTCGAGACCCTTCTTCAGACTGGGTCTGTCCCCCAGACTGGGTCTCAGACTGAGTATGAAGAAAGGTCTCCATTGTAAACGTCGCCCATTCCTTCTATCCAGAGATGCTGCCTGTCCCGCTGATTTGCTCCAGCATTTTGTGTTTGTCTATCCTTGCAAATATGTTCTGCACCCTCTCTAGTTTATCTGGAGATGCAGTAAGATTAATCTTTCCCCACAGACTCCAATCCTCATTCCACGGCGGTTGTCCCTGGCACTCGCAAGGCCACTAGCGCAGTGAGATTTATTTAAGGGTTACACAAAATGCTGGAGAAACTCAGCGGGTGCAGCAGCATCTAAGGAGCGAAGGAGATAGGCGACGTTTCGGGTCGAGACCCTTCTTCCCTGCAGTGAGATTTATTTAAGATGGGGTGCGCTGTGGGTACCTCCTGAACCCTGCGATGAGAAACTGCGACAGGGGTGGGGAGGAGCGAGGTGACTGTGGTTGGAGTCAGAGTGTCTGACTGCTCCAGACATCGGGGTTTAAACGTTAACCCATCTCGGGAGCCGGTGCATGGAGAGAGAGAAAGAGACAGAGAGAGAGAGAGAGCTGAATGCAAAGTCGAAGGCCCAGCAATGACTGAGCACAGCAGCGCATTTAAAAAATATATAAAGTGCATTTCTTACCCCTCAGAGTTCTTGAAATGCAACTTTCCACAACCTTTAGTATTCTGCAGACCATTAGAATAACTTTAATTTTCCACCAAGATCTGTTTTGGTTGGCAATCCGTTGGGGATGGTTCACTTAACCTGTTGAAGTGATTCAGACGGAAAGATTGCAACATGGTGCCAGATGTTGAATCCAGAGGAAACCGATGTGGTCACAGGGAGAACATGCAAACTCCACACGAACAGCACTTGAGGTTGGGATCGAACCTAAGACTCTTGCACTGTCTGGCAACAGCACTACCAGCTATGCTCAGGTGGATATTTGGATCAGCATGGATGAGTTAGGCCGAATGGCCTGTTTCCATGCTGTATCACTCTACCCACAGCAGTACCTGATGTCTTGGCCAAAATGTCTCATTCGATCAGTAATTAACCGGTTTAGTTTAGTTGTATTCAGTTCAGAGATACAGAGAGGAAACGGGCCCATCGACCCACCGAGTCCATGCCGACCAGCGACCCTCTTACACTAGCTCTATCTTACGCTAGGGACGATACAATTTTATTTACAATTAATCTACAAACCTGTACACATTTGGAGTGTGGGAGGAAACTGGAGCACCCGGGGAAAACCCACGCGGTCACGGGGAGAACGTACAACTCCGTACAGATAATGGTCAGGATCGAACCCGGGTCTCGGGCGCTGTAAGGCAGCAACTCTACCCTGCCCCAATGGTTATTATGACGATTTTCATTGTGGGATCTAGCTGTGTGCAAATGGACCGCAGCATTTCTTACAACAGTGGCGATGTTTCAAAGTACACTGCTGACTTGCATTGCATTGGGATGTCTGAGGCTGTGCGGGGCTGTGAATGTCATAAGTGATAGGAGTAGAATTAGGCCATTTGGCCCATCAAGTCTACTCCGCCATTCAATCATGGCTGATCTATCTCTCCCTCCTAACCCCATTCTCCTGCCTTCTCCCATAACCTCTGACCTGTACTATTCAAGAATCTGTCTATCGCTGCCTTAAATGTATTCACTGACTTGGCCTTCACAGCTTTCTGTAGCAATGAATTCCACAGATTCACCACCCTCTCATTAAAGAAATTTCTCCTCATCTCCTTCCTAAAAGAACGTCCTTTAATTCTGACAATTCTGAATGCAAATTCTTTCACGACTCTGGTTAGAGGGTGGAGCCTCCCAAGGACATCGTCGACCAGGAGCTGACCGTCTCGCCTCTGCACGTGACAATCCCGTGCGTGCGTGCCGTGCCTGGGGTTTGCACTGTGAGCCGACCTTCATAAGTCATCAGGTAGAAACTGGGAACGGGTCCCATATCCTGTTTCATTCCAGGCTCTGGCCATGCTTGGTGTGTGTCTAATGCTCGAGCAGGTATGTGCCAGTCATACCTAGCTACTGATGCAAGCAAGGGTGACGATGTCCTTCACATGGGTTGTTTACACAGCGTAAACATGGCCCTCACTCCAGCTGCCCTCTGTTGCACATTGTGCATATAAACACGGCAGGGCGTCGGTTTTAGCCTCTTGCTCCTCCAGTCCTCGCCTCTCCCATTACTCCTCCACCTCGCCCTGTGCTGAGTTCCGCACGCTCTGCCCTTCCTCTGCCTGCAGCTCCTTTCCCCAATACATCAATGGTGCTTTATTTTTTCACATATGCAACTGCAAAGTTAAATTATTTCTGCATATGTGACACATGCAGGCTCCGCCATTTTCGGCTCCATTATTCAAAGTCCAAAGTCCAGTTGGCCCACGCGTTTTATGTACTGGAGCCGCTCCCGTGAGCCGACATCCCTCTCCTCTCTCTCCTTGCCCGCCCATCTATGTGTCCCTGGGGCACCTCCTGTAGCCGACCTTGAGGAGACTGGAAGCCTCAACCCGGTTCACCCTCCTACCGATCCAAAGCATCAACTGCCCCTTTGTCTCCACTGCCGGTGCTCGACATGTTGAGTTCTCCCAGTGATCTGTATGTTTGTTCCAGAGTGAAAAGTCTGTCGTCTCCTGCATCTTCACAGCTGTGCTAGGCTGCCCTGTAATGCAATGTCCACTTGCATTGAAAGTTTTCAGTTTCTGTTGAGATAGTTATGTGGATAGGTATATGGACGTGAAGGGAATGGAGGGGTATGGTCTGAGTGCAGGTAGATGGGACTAGGGGAAAACAAATGGTCGGCACGGACTGGAAGGGCCGAGAGGGCCTGTTTCCGTGCTGTAATTGTTATATGGTTATATGGTTAATTGCTAACAGAGGTGCTTATCTGGAACTATTTCCCCAGGAAGTCTCTGCGAGGCTGCTGGTTGTCTGTTCCCACCAGCGCTGCCTCCACCAGTGTTTACACATCTGCTCGGTCAGCTCGCAGTGTTCCGGACACTGAATGATTCTTTTAATTGTATCAAAAAATAATTTATTTAAATTCCAACGTGATACAAAACCCAAACCTGTGGTGACCTACCCACCACCATATTACAGAATCACCAAACTATTCAAACATTAAATTACAAATAACTATGTTACAAATAACACCACTCGGGCATGGAAGTAACCCCGGTAAAGGGGCAAGCATCCGGCTCAGGCAACGCCCTCTTCCGCCTGGCGCCGTGACTCGCGGCCAGGCCTAGGAGCAACCCAACCAGGACATCTTCAGCCCGACCCACTCCCTAGATCCCGTCACCAGTCCTCTGGCCGCTGACAGCAGAGCCGCTCCTCCAACTGAACGAATCGTGTCAGGGGCCACATGTGGGCAAGGCCGTGTCCGTCCTCCATACCCCTTCATCTCTTGTTTGTGTTATCCCACCAGGGCGGGTCAGGAGGACAGGGAGGGACATGTCAAGAGAAAAGATTTTGTGAAAACAGTGAGGAAGATGGCCCTAGACCCAGATATGAACGGGATATTAAACGTTTTTAAGTTTAGTTTAGTGTCATGTGTACCGAGGTGCAGTGAAAACCTTTTTTGTCTCGAGCTATCAAGTTAGCGGAAAGACTACACAGGTGGCATGGTGGTGCAGAGATATAGTTGCTGCCTTACAGCGCCTGAGACCTGGGTTCAATCCTAACGACGGGTACTGTCTGACAGAGTTTGCATGTTCACCCCGTGACCGCGTGGATTTTCCCCGGGTCCTCCAGTTTTCTCCCACATGCCAAAGATGTACAGGGGTGTGGGATAATTGGCTTTGGTAAAACTGTAAATTGTCCCTAGCGTGTGTGGAATAGTGTTGGTGTGCAGGGACCGCTGGTCGGCGAGGACTCGGTGTGCTGAACGGTCTGTTATGGCGTTATATCTCTAAACTAAACTATACATGATTACAATCACACCCACCACTGTGTAAACATAGAAACATAAAAAATAGGTGCAGGAGTAGGCCATTCGGCCCTTCGAGCCAGCAACGCCACTCAATATGATCATGGCTGATCATCCAAAATCAGTATCCCGTTCCTGCCTTCTCAGCCCCAAGAGCTAAATCTAACTCTCTCTCTAAAAATACAGGATAAAGGGAATAACAAGGTAAAGTCCGATTAAAAATAGACCGAGGGTATCCAATGAGGCAGATGGTAGGTTAGGACTGCTCTCTAGTTGGTGATAGGATGGCTTAGTTGCCTGATAGCAGCTGGGAAGAAATTGTCCCAGAACATGGTGTGTGTTTTCACACTGCTGTACTGTCCTTGATTGGACTTTGCTGGCTTTGCCTTGTACTAGACGTTATTCCCTTATCATGTATCTATGCACTGTAAATGGATCAATTGTAATCATGTATTGTCTTTTTGCTGACTGGTTAGCACACAACAAAAGCTTTTCACTGTACCTCAGTGCACATGACTTAAACTAAACTCTTGCCCGATGGGAGAGGGAATGCCCGGGCTGGTGGCCTTGCTGAGGCAGCATGACATGTAGATGGAGTCAGTGGAAGGGAGGTTGCTTTGCTTGATGGTATGGACTGCGTCCATAATTCTCTGCAATTTCTTACGTTCTTCAAGGGAGCAGTTTCCAGACCGTGCTGTGATGCATCCCGATAAAATGCTTCTACGGCACATCTGTAGAAGTGGGAACGTGCCTGAACTTGACGGTCTACCTGGTTGTGTTCCGGAAACCTGCGTGAACCAACTGGTTGGAATTTTTGCATACATCTGCAATCTCTTATTACTGCGATATGCATTTCCGGCTTGCTTTGAAAAGGCAAAAATAATACTGGTGCCCAAGAAGAGTAGGATGACAGGCCTCAATGACCAGCGGCACTAATGTCCATGGTGATGAGGTGCTTTAAGAGGATGGTTATGGTACATATCAACTACAACCTTAGCAAGAACCTGGCCCCCACTACAATGTGCTTACCGCCCCAATAGATCAAAAGGGGAATGGGATCTCACTGGCTCCACACTCTGCACTGGACCACTTGGACAACACAAACACATACATCAACAACAGCTTAGCGTTCTACACCATCACCCCCACCAAACCTGTCGCCAAGTTCGGGGAACTAGGTCTCTGCACATCCCTTTGCAACTGGATCCTTGCCTTCCGCATAAACAGACCACAATTGGTACAGATTGGCAGCTACATTTCCTTATCAATAACCATCAGCATAGGGGGCACATCAAGGCTGTGATCTCCGTCCCCTGCTCTATGCCCGTGAGAGTGTAGCCGGACACGGTTAAACTGCCACCGTTAAATTTTCCGACAACGCCACCGTTGAGATGGGTGGGGCAAGTTTTACTGAGAGTGGAAGGGGGGGGGCCTGGAACGCACTGGCAGGGGTGGTGGTGGTGGCAGCAGATACTGTAGTGGTGTTTCAGAGGCGTCTAGACAGGCAGGGACTGGAACAATATGGATCATGTACAGACAGAAAAGATTTAGTTTACTTTGGCATTCTGTTGGCACAGACTGGTTGAGGGGTGAAGTGCCTGTTCTTGTGTTGTACTCTTCTCTGTTCAGCTCAAAGTCAGGAGGAATGTTCACGTGACAACAGTCTGCGTGGTTCTAAGTGGCCAGATCATGCGGTTGATGGGGGTCAGTGATTGGGCAACGTTGGGGGCAGATACAAAAGACACCGGCCACCAACATTCACGCTGGTTCAAAGGCTCCACATCTAACCTTGATGCTTTCCATTTTTCCTTTCCAGGATTATCTGGGCTACATCATTGATGCTTCAGACTTGCCAATCAGACCTGAACACGTCTCTGCACTGTTTGGAAACATTGAGGACATCTACGAGTTTAACAGGTACAGAGAGAGAGAGAGAGGACCCCTCTGCTTCCTCAAGTCTTCCCATCCCACGCTGTTCAGTCCATTCTGTTTTAATCCCCACTTCCTTTCTCTCGCCTTATTCTCCCCCTTCGATGGTTTACCAAGATCATTCCTCTCTTCAACTCGTGGTTCTGTTTCTGTCATCCGCTTTGATATATAACAGAGTTGTTTAAGTGTTTTGATGGGACTGGGATGGAAAGAGACAGATTTCCGCTGACATGGGACACAGGTTTAGATGTTTGAACAATCGCAATGTTTAAGAAACATTTGGACAGGTCCATGGCTAGAGCAGGTTCAGAAGGATATGGGCCAAAAGCAGGCTGGTGGGACAAGTGTAGATGGGACATGTTGGTCGGTTGGGATGAAGGCCCTGTTTCCACACTGTATCACTCTATGACTCTAAGGTAAACAAGGAGAATTCATTACAAAGTTGTGCGTGGTTATGAACTGTCATTGGAGAATGGTGCATGTGGATTTAAGGGGAACTTTCAAAAATAAGTTGGGTACCAATCTGGAAGCACGAGAGGGAGGAGCTGGCAGTGAGACTAACTGGAGAGCGCTTTCACAAAAATGAGTGCTTGACAGCAAATTTGTGGAAATGGGCCCTTCGGCTCAATGCATCCACGCTGACCAAGGTACCTTACTGAATTAGTTATATTTTCCTGCATTTGGCCCATATCCTTCATAACATTTCCTTCCCATTAAGAAGTCTGAAGCAGGATCCCGATCGGAAAAGTCACCCATCCACGTTCTCCAGAGATGCTGCTTGTCCCGCTGAGTTACTCCGACATTTTGTGTCGATCCTTTCCATGGACCTGTCCGAATGTCTCCAAACGCACCACAGAGCTGAAGCTGGGTTTACAGGGCACAGTAAGTTCGGAGTTGGCAAGTTAACTGTAATCGGCTGTTGTTCATCCGTCTCACTGCGCTGAACTGATCTTTCCTTCTGATAGGACTTGCACTTTGCAGGTAAGTATTGTGACTGCCCCTTAATTTCCCCATCGCATCCTTGCCTTCACTCCCCACTCCAGTGTGCAGTGCGTGCATGTGCAACTTCTGCATGTGCCAGCTGGTGAAGATGTGTTGTGTCTCCTTTTTGCTCCCTCTGTCTGTCTCTCTCTCTGTCTGAGGTTTGCTTCACCATCTCTGTGTGTCTCTCACCTGTCCACTCCCCTCGTTGCGTCAGCGTTGTGAACGAGAGTGTGTTGGAGCAAGTAGTCAGCTGAATGGCAGCGTGACTCAGAGCTGAGTGCCGCATCGCGCCCTGTTTATTTATGTGACTGGAGGAGAGAAAGCAGTGGAATTATCGCTGGGAGGCAGAGACACTATGGAACCAGAGCTTCCAATCCCCGCAACCCCTCAGTATTTAGATTCAGGATCATAGTCGTATAGCGCCACTGCAGGCCCTTCAGCCCATCAGATCCTCACTGACTATCCACCACCCATTTGCATTAATACAACACTGACTTATTTTATTCTTGCCATGTTCCCATCAATTGAATTCCATGTAATGTGCTGCCGCTATTATCTATTTTATCTTTTTATCTATTTTATCCCTTTGTCATTTTATGTTGCATGGTGAGCCAGATGCAACAACATTTCGTTCAGACTTGCATTTATTGGTGTATTTTTGAATGACAAAGTCTTTGATTGCTTGGATTGAATTACCCCAGCACTCACAGACTAGGGGGAATTTACAAGGTCGGTTCATCTACATACCCAAAATAGACAGCGCAGAAACCGGCCCTTCGGCCCACCGCGCCTGCGCCGACCAGCGATCTCCGCACACTAACACTATCCTACACGCACTAGGGGCAATTTACAATTTTACCGAGCCAATCAACCTACAAATCTGTGTGAGGAAACCAGAGTACCCGGAGAAAACCCACGCAGGTCATGGGGAGAACGTGCCCACTCCATACAGACAGCACCCATAGTCAGGATCGAACCTGGGTCTCTGTCGCTGAGAGGCAGCAACTCCACCGCTGCCCACCCTGTAGTTTGCAGTATGCCTCTAGTTTGCAGGCTTTATCTTGCAGCTTTTCTTAAAGTCATAAATGTAGCCACCCTCCAGCCTTGCCTGCGGCTGTCGATGATACAAATATCTCGACCAGTGACCTTACATTTTCCTACCGAGCTTCCCACAATCTCTTAGATACAAGTTCAGGGATGTATCTTCCTTTGTAAAACGTTGTAAGACCTCCAGCCTCTCCTTTGTCGCTAATGTGGACTCTCTTTGAGAAGTGACGATTACCTTCCCCAGGTGCTCTAGCATTCATCTCGTTACTCGTGTAATGGGCTGGTACACTAAACAGACAGAGTGATGGTGCACAGGGACTACTTGGCACCCTGCAGTGTTGGTAGTTGTGCACCAGGACTTGGGTTAATTGTACAGCTGATTAGGTAATTGCCACTTCCACAAAGCTTTGAAAGTGGAAACCAGGAACTGCAGATCCTGCTTTACAAAAATAAACACAAATATTGGAGTAACTCAACAGGTTGAGCTGGACAGGAGATGTTACAGGTCTAAAGAAAGGTCCTGACCGGATACGTCACCTATCCACGTTCTCCAGAGATGCTGCTCGATCCGCTGAATTGCTCGAGCTCTTTGAAGCTTTAAAAGTAATGGGTGTGACCAGTGGACTGAGGTCCAATTGCCTGGTGTGAACAATGACCGGATGCGTGCAATAGCTGGAAATGATCGATTGACTTGCAAATTCGGGATGCATTTGTTTTATTCAAAAGATTGTCCCTATGTTTCCTTTCTAGGCAAACTTATGGAAATTCATGGTTGGAATTAAACTAATGAGTAGGCAAATTTTCTATCAATCAGTGTCATTGTGTGACATCTGTGCTCTTATTGAGCCTATGCCCCCAGTGCTTTTATTTTCCGATCATTTCCCTCTTTCAAATGTCTTTCTCCACTGTTTCTCTCTCCTCTCTCTCCCTAGGAGAGATAGGAGCACAATTAGGCCATTCGGCCCATCCCATCTACTCCGCCATTCAATCATGGCTGATCTATCTCTCCCTCCTAACCCCATTCTCCTGCCTTCTCCCCATAACACCTGACACTAATCATAAATCTATTGATCTCTGCCTTAAATATACCCAATGACTTTGCCACCACAGCCCTCTTGTGGCAAAGAATTCCACAGATTCACCGCCTTCTGACTAAAGAAATTCCTCCTCATTTGCTTCCTAAAAGAACGTCCTCTAATTCTGAGGCTATGACCTCTAGTCCTAGACTCTCCCACAGGTGGAAACGTCCTCTCCACATTCACTCTATCCAAGCCCTTCACTATTTGGTATATGTCAATGAGGTCCCCCCTCATTCTTCTAAACTCCAGCTTTCTCTCTTTACAGTGAACTGCTGCAGGACCTTGACAGCTGTCACCATGACCCTGTTGCCATTGCAAGATGCTTTGTAGACAAGGTAGGTCATGTTTTAACACTCAGCAGAATGCGTGCATGAAAGTAGAAGCAGGGGCCGAGGCCACTTGTTGCTTTATATCCTGGTTACCTTCTCCCTCAGTGACCCGTGCCTGGTGTGGCCTCCACCAACTGGTTTATCAGTCTTGGAAGGAGATGGCCTGTTTCATCTGCTTTTATTAAGTCTAGTTTAGAGATACAGGACGGAAACAGACTCTTTGGAAGAGTGGGTGTAAACCGGAGCTCCTGGAGAAAACCCGCGTGGTCACGGGGAACGTACAAATTCCGTAGAGACAGCACCCGTAGTTCGGATTGAATCTGGGTCTCTGGTGCTGTAAGTCAGCAACACTAACAATGCACCACTGTGATGCACCCTAGAAAGAAGAAATAAATCTGCTGCTGTGCAATTAGCAACTCTAAGTTACGCAGGGCAGCATTGAGATGTCTACAGTGGAGCAGTAGACTCCTCTACTGATCTGGGTGTCTTGGGAGCCTGGCCTTTAGTCTGCTGGAAGCTGAACCTGGCTTGATAATCCCTCCAAGGAGTATTTTACTGCATATTGTGGCTCTAATCCGCTATTGAGGCTTGTCCAACGTACGGTGATAATGGGAAAGAAAATGCTACATCTGTGCAGCGAAGCTGATTTTTAAATGATTGGAACTCCACAAAACCGGCGGCTGGGGTATGACCCCGAGGTTAAATCCCATTAAATTTGGAACAAAATCCCAACTATCTGAAACTCACCCATGTTTGGATGTCTCCAGTTGCCCATGCCCATGAAACGTTGTGAACGGACTCTACCTAGTGACGCTGTCTTATCTAGGTGAGTCTTGGAGCTCTTGAACATGAATATATTCTGCACGTAACCACATTAGGGGTTATGTGCATGTAACCACATAAGGCAGGAGAATGGGTTGAGGAGCGAGAGATAGATCAGCTATGATTGAATGATGGAGTAGACTTGATGGGCCGAATTGCCTAATTCTACTAGTTTTCCTTATGACCTTATTATCTGAGTGAGTAGAAATGTTGGGAGCGTTTACGCATCCAGTTGTTGTACACTTTCTACCTGTGAAGTCGTAAAGCCTTCTATTCTCTCTTCTAGAGTCAGGACTTTGACATCTACACCCAGTACTGTACCAACTACCCCAAGTAAGTATAAATCATCCGATCAAGTTATCGCACTTGTTTAACACTTTGGCACAAACACATGCTAGGGTTGAGTACAAGGAGAGAGTTCTTCAATACATACTGCAATACAATCGAGAACCAGAGGACGTAGGTTTAAAGTGAAGGGGGAAATATTTAATAGGAACCTGAGGGGTAACATTTTCACACAAAGGATGGTGGGTATGTGGAAGGAGTATGAGGAGGAGGTAGTTGGGGCAGGTACTATCTTGACATTGGATAGGTACATGGATAGGATAGGTTTGGAGGATTATGGGCCAAGTGCAGGTAGGTGGGACTAGTGTAGATGGGGCGTGTTGCTCAGCATGGGCAAGTTGGGCTGAAAGGCCTTTTTCCATGCTGTGTGACTCTGTATGACATGGTCAGAGGCTCCTATTCTGTAAACAAAGGCAGGTTGTGGTTTCCAGAATGGCTCATTCCATTGTTTCAGACCCAACGCGTCTTTGATATTGATGATGTCTGCTTCTGCTGACTTTGAGTGTCATTGGTAGCATTTCTGTCTCTGCGTCAGAGGTTCATGGGCTCATCTCCCTACTTCAATTAATAGATCATCTAATCTAGGCTGCCATTCCCCATGCAGCAACTCAGTGACATAGCAGAAAGAGGCCATTCATTTAATGAAATCGTGGCCGATCATCTACTTCTGTACCCCATTTCTACCGTCTCCCCATATCTTTGGACCTTTAGTACGAAGAAATATAACAACTTCCTTCTCCGGTGTATCGAATGACTTGAAGGAATCGAGCTGGAATTCAGAAGAGATGCATCTGATCCACTGCGCACGGTGGTGCAGCGGTAGAGTTGCTGCCTCACAGCACCAGAGACCCGGGTTCGATCCTGACTACAGGTGCTGTCTGTAAAGAGTTTGCACGTTCTCCCTGAAAACGCGTGGGCTTTCTGCGGTTGCTCCAGTTTTCACCCACACTCCAAAGATGTACACGTTTGTAGGCTAATTGGCTTCAGTAAAATTGTAATTGTCCCTGGTGTGTAGGTCAGTGCGAGTGTACAAGATGATTACTTAGTCCACGCAGACTGGATGGGCCGAAGGGCCTGTTTCCGCACTGTATCTCAATGCCTAACGATGTTCATCTGCCATTTCTCTCTGTTTCTGCTCCGCTTCTGAATTTAAATGTGGTTTATATTGCTGCAAACATATCAGACATGAGAGTTGTGTTTTGTTGAGAGCTTGTGCAGGATAGAACTGCAGATGCTGGTTTAAACTGAAGATAGACACAACATGCTGGAGTAACTCAGCGGGACAGGCAGCATCACTGGAGAGAAGGAATGGGTGACGTTTCGGATCGAGACCCCCCTTCAGTGATTGTTCTTGGAAAATACAAGGTTAAGGAAAGACTTTGCAGAGATCTTCAATATTATAAGAGACACAAAATGTTTCAGCTGGCATGCAGGTCTTTACCCAAAGGAAATGATTTTGGGCATTTTGCAAAATAAAACACAAGACGAGTTGAGGTTTAATATTTCCCAGTGTCAAGTAGTTATGATTTGGAACACAGAATCTCTGAATGATTAAAGCGCAGAAGGAGACAAATTGGCCCATGTATGAGCAATCCAGCTTGGCATACCCTCTGTCCTCTCCCCTTGCCCTGCAACCTCTGTCTTTTCAACCTGTGATGGAGATGGATGATCAGTTGGGTAAACTCAGAGTAAGCTCCTGTGTTAGTGATAGAGCATTACATATTTCCACTCGGAAAAATGGCAACATCGTAACTGCATGGCCTCAGCCTTGTATGTTAAAGAGCAGTACACCATGGAAGTTGTAGACAGAGCAATAACATGACAATTCTACAAGCACTGGTTAAGTATTTCAGAATATGCAGGCCATGGAGTAAGCTAGTTTTGAAACGTATTGGATAACTCCCATAAGGAACTAACCTGGCATGGTGTATAGAATGAACCAGTTTCAGCACTGATTGATTCGCACCAGATGTCCTCTGCCTGCTTCACCGATCTTGTTGTCTTCCGAATTTTGTTTGTCAACCTTTATAGATACCACGCGGAAATAGGCTCTTCTGCCCACCGTGTTCGCTGACCAGTGATCACCCCGTACACTAAAACTATCCAACACACTGGGGACAATGGAAGACAGCATTGCAAAGTGTGGAGTCATGCATTTTGGTAGTAGGAATAAAGGCATAGACTATTTTCTAAATGGGGAGAGGATTCAGAAAAGGGACTTGATGCTGGTACAGGGTTTCCAAAGAGTTAATTTGCACGCGGGATCGGTAGTAAAGAAGGCAAACACAATGCTGGCATTTATTTTGAGAGGACTAGAATACAAAAACAGGGACGTAAATCTGAGGCTTTATAAGGCGCTGGTCAGACCACATTTGGAATACTGTCACCAATATTGGGGCCCACCCATCTGAGGAAGGATATGCTGGCTTTGGAGAGGGTCCAGAATCATCCCAGGAGTGATTGGGTTAACATGTGATGAGCGTATGTCGGCACTCGGCCTGTACTCACAGGAGTTTAAAAGGATGAGGGAGGACCTCATTGAAACTTACCGAATAGTGAAAGACATGGATGGAGTGGATGTAGAGAGGATGTTTCCACTAGTGGGAGAGTCTAGGATCAGAGACAAAAGGATGTCTCTTTAGAATGGAGATGAGGAGGAATTTCTTTAGTCAGACGGTGGTAAACCTGTGGAATTCATTGCCACAGAGAGCTCTGGAGGCTGTCAATGGATATTTTTAAGGCAGAGATTGATAGATTTGTGATTAGTATGGGTGTCTGGGTTATGGTTAGGCAGTAGAATGGGGTTGAGAGAGAAGGATAGATCAGTCATGATTGAATGGCAGAGTAGATCAGAGGGGCCAAATGGCCTAATTCTGCTCCTATCACTTATGAAGTTATGACAATTTTACAATTCTACCAAAATCAATTAACCTACAATACCATAAGTCTTTGGAGTGTGGGAGGAAACTGGAACACGCGGAGGAAACCCATTGGGTCACAGGGAGAACGTACAGAGAGCAACCATAGTCAGGATCGAACCCTGGTCTCTGGCGCTGTGAGGCAGCAACCCTACCGCTGTGCCACCCTAAAGGCAGCCTCCTCCCCATTGTTTAGTTTCTCCCTTCATTGTGTGAGCCGCCCCCTTCACCTTTTGCCTCCCGCAGCTCCGTGGCGGCCCTGACCGAGTGCATGAGGAACAAGGTCCTGGCCAAGTTCTTCAGAGAACGCCAGTCTACGCTGAAGCGCTACCTCCCGCTGGGATCCTACCTGCTGAAGCCCGTACAGAGGATCCTCAAGTACCATCTCCTGCTGCAGGTAAGCGGGATGAAGAGGCAGGCCTGGGATGGACTTGGAGTAGAGGAGGTTAAGAAACGATTTAGCAGAAATCGTCAAAATTATAAGGGGTCTATAGGAGAATATTTTTCAGCTGGCAGGTAGGTCAGTATCCAAAGTAAATGTTCCCAGGTTGAAGAGGTTCAGACTGAAGAAGGGGCTCGACTCGTAATGTCACCCATTGCTTCTATATAGAGATGCTGCCTGACCCGCTGAGTTACTCCAGCATGTTGTGTCTATCTTTGGTGTAAACCAGCATCTGCCGTTCATTCCGACACACATGGTCATTCTGCTGTAAGGTTTGGGTTGAATGTAGAACAACCTGGAATGGCAATGTTGAAGGGCTTTTTAGCAGACATGGGTAAAGGGGAGCAGTGTAGGCTATCCACAAGGTGGGGGGGGGGGGGGGGGTGGATCTAGACACAGAAGAACAAGCATAGCCAGAGATTCCTCAATGGCAGAGGGACTAGAGAATTGGACGGTTAAAACAAATAACATGCACAAGATGACAAAGTAGTATTGATTTCCCTAACTACAAGTAACCCCTGCATTCCCTCTCTCTCCATCCCTCCCCCACCCAATTCGCACCAGCTTCTCGTTCTCACCCAACAAACAGTTAACAATTTGACAAACAGAGTGAGCAACACCGCAAGCTGGAGGAACAGCACCTCATATTCCGCTTGGGGAGTCTGCATCCTTTGGGCTTGAATATTGAATTTTCTCAATTCTGTTAACCCTTGCTGTCTCCTCCCCTTCCCACCTCTCCCTCAGCCCTCAGGCCCTGGCATTCCCTCTATCTCTATCTCCCTCCCCCACCCCAGTCGCACCAGCTTCTCATTTTCACACCACAAACAGCTTACAATGGCTTGTTCCCTTTATCACCGATACTTTTTTGCATATCTTTCACTCATTGTTCCTTATCTCTCCACATCACCGTCTATATCTCTCGTTTTCCTGATCCCTGACCAGTCTGAAGAAGGGTCTCGACCCGAAACGTCGCCTATCTCCTTCGCTCCTTAGATGCTGCTGCACCCGCTGAGTTTCTCCAGCTTTTTGTGTACCCTCGATTCTCCAGCATCTGCAGTTCCTTCTTTAAAACAGTTAACAATGGCCTGTTTCCTTTATCATCGTTACCTTTTTTGCATATCTTGCATTCATTTGTTCTCAATACCCTTTCCCCTGACTCTCAGTCTGAAGAAGGGCCTTGACTCGAAATGTCACCCATTCCTTCTCTCCAGAGATGCTGTCTGTCCCGCTGAGTTACTTCAGCATTTTGTGCCTATGCACAAGATGCTTACCAGTTTGCCCATGCAAAGGCACTGTCCCATTTTCCCGAGTTACTCACGAACCTTCCCCTCGAATCAAGGGGAAAACTCGGGAAAGTTTGTGAGTAACTCGGGAAAATGGGACAGGGCCTTTGCATGAGCAAAATGATAGTCATCTTGTGCATACGCACCAAATGCTGGAGTAACTCAGTGGGACAGGCAGCATCTCTGGAGAGTTTGTGAGTAAGTTGGGAAAGTGGGACACGGCCTTAACAGTGGGACTCGATGGTGCAGGTTCACAGTCCCCTAAAAATAGTGATGGTGAAGGACAAAACGCACAGTGCTGGAGTAACTCATCAGGTCAGGCATCATCTATGGAGGGAATGGACAGAAGAAATTTTGAGTTAGAACTTTTTTTCAGATTGATTGTAGCGGGGTGGGGAAAGCTGGAAAAGAGATGGAGGTGGGAGAAATCCCAGCACATGATCAGTGGATACAGGTGAAGGGGGCTTCATTGGCAGCTGGATGCGCTGGGGCTGCTTGTCTTCACTGGTCACAGTGAGATAGACACAATAAGCTGGAGTAGCGGGTCAGGCAGCATCTCTGCACAAAAACGGCGGCGTTTCGGGTCGGAACCCTTCTTTAGACTGAAAGTAGAGGCGAGGAAAGGCCAGAACAAATCGGCCTCAGGAAGGGTGGTGCCCATAATTGCCCATTGTTGGCTGGGGACAGCGTGATAACAAGAGGGATGATACGAGGATGTGAACAGTGGAACTGGTAGGACGACTCGGGTAGTGTACAGGAGTGAGGCAAAATATCACAGCCGTACAAGATGTTGGTAAAGAAACAGGCTACATTTGGAGTACAGTTCTGGCCAGCCTGCTGTAGGAAGGATGTCATTAAACTGGAAATGGTGTGTTTAAAAAACAATTACAAGAATGTTACTGGAAACTGGCAGGAAGAGTGGGGGTTTGAGATATAAGGAGAAGTTAGATAGACTGGGTCTCTCTTTTTCTTCCCTCAAGCAGAGCAGTGACCTTATTGAAGTTTATAAAATCATGAAGGGCAGAGATTAGATGAATGATAAGTCATTTCCCACAGGGTAAGGGAGTCTAATCTAGAGGACATGGATTTAAGGTGAGAGGGAAAAGAATTAAAAAGGACCTGAGGGGCAACCTTTTCACACAACGTTTTGCTGGGTATGGAATGAGCTGCCAGAGGAAGTGATAGGGGAGGGTACATGTTCAACACATTATGTGGGTAGGAAAGGTTTGGGGGAATATAAAGCCAGGCGGAGGGAAATGGGATGAACTCAATTATGCAGCTTGGTGGGCATGGCTGAGTCGGGTCGAAGGGTCAGTTGTATAGCTCTGTTTCCATGTTGTATAGCTCTATGAACCTAACAATTGAGGAGAAGAAAGGAGAGGACGTATGTTCTAATTGAATGGTGGAGCAGATTCAAACGGCAGCATTCAGATCAACAGGGCTCCATCAACTTGCATTAGTTTCCCAGACACTCGTTCACAAGGAGGGCCGCCCAATCCCAGTTACCGTACTGCTCTAAACATTCCACTCACAACCAGAGAAAATCCACGCAGGTCACGGGGAGAATGTATAAACTCCGTACTTGGAGCACTCATAGTCAGTATCGAACCCGGGTCTCTGGCGCTGTAGGGCAGCAACTCTACCGCTGCTCCAGCAATCTTAACCCTTGTCATACGGAAGGTTCCACACTATCTGTCCTTCTCACAGGAAATAGCGAAGCACTTTGACATCAACCAGGAGGGCTATGAGGTGATTGATGAAGCTATTGACACCATGACAGGTGTAGCCTGGTACATCAATGACATGAAGAGGAAACACGAGCATGCTATCCGGCTGCAGGTATGTACACTAGGTCTCTATGCTGCGTCACTCCCTCTCGCAAAACCCACTCTCCTTCCTCCCACCTTGCCACCTCCGTCTTGCATCTCCCACGTTTGTCTTCCTCAATCCTCTTGCACGCAAGTTTAGTTTAGGAATACAGCGCGGAAACAGGCCATTCAGCCCACTGTGTCTGCACCGACCAGCGATCCCCGCATACTAATGCTGTCCTACGCACACTAGGGACAATTTACAATTATACCAAGCCAATCAAACTAAAAAACCCGTAGGTCTTTGGAGTGTGGGAGGAAACCGGAGATCCTGGAGAAAACCCACGGGGAGAATGTACAAACTCTGTACAGACAGCACCTGTAGTCAGGATTAAACCCGGGTCTCTGGTGCTGTGAGGCAGCAACTCCACCTCTGCGCCACCGTGCCGCCCAGTGTCCGATGGTAGGGGTGTTGATATGTCCACTCCTTGTGGTGATGGCTGTGAAGACGCTGACCTCTCATGTTGCCTTCCCAGGAAGTACAGAGCTTGATGATACACTGGGACGGGCCGGACCTTACAACGTACGGGGAGCTTGTCCTGGAAGGAACCTTCCGGATTCACCGCGCCAAAAATGAACGCACTTTATTCCTTTTCGACAAGGTCCTGCTACTGGCCAAGAAGAGAGGCGAACACTTCATTTACAAGCATCACATCATGGTAACTCCTACATCCACCTATTTACCAATACACGGGGCTGTCGATTAGTGGCAACATGGGAGTGAGTTAGAGGCTGGAGTCTAATGGCCCTGTCCCACTGTACAAGTTCATTCAAGTGCTCTCCAGAGTTTAAAGATAATCAAACTCGTGGTAAGCACGTGGAATGTATGGAGCGGGTACGTCGGAGCTCGGGACGTCTCTTAGCGGCTCCTAATGCTAACGGCAGGTACTCGGGAAACGCGGTAAGCTCGGGAAGACTTGTGAAGATTTTTCAACATGTTGAAAAATGTCCACGAGAGCCCCGAGTACCTGCGAGCAGCCATTACCGTAAATCTCTGAGTTCGAATCAGGGCAAACTCGGGAGAACTCTTTGAATGAACTCGTACTGTGGGACAGGGCTTTAACCAAGGTGCCCAGATGGTTTGTATGTCGAATGATAATATTCAGGAATGAGGCAGAGGCTAGAATCGAATCAAGTTGTTTGGGTGCTTTTATGGTCATACAGCATGGAAACATGCCCTTCGCCCATGTTGACCAAGATGCCCCATTTAAGATAGTCACATTTGACCCACAGCCCTCTAATCCGTTCCTATGCCATAATAGTACCTGCCTCAACTACCTGCCGTGGCAGCCATTTCCCACCACTCATTTAGATGAGAATGTAATCGAGGGGTTCAAGCGGTTTATGTATAGCTTTAAGGAAGTGAGTAACAAGATAGTAGCTAACTTCACTGAAGGTGATGTGAAATAATGGATACTCGGGGAAACCCACTGAGATTCATTTGCTAGGGTGCTATAAGTGGTGCCTAGACTTCTCATGGTTGTCGCTTGTGCAAACGTAAGACATACCGCGGGGAGGAGCCATGGTTTAAATGTCGGAATCTGTATTCCGGGTTAGAGAAGTCACTGTTCATACCACTGGAACTTCTCAGTTCTCCCACTAGCCTTACTCTCTCCGCCTACATTCTTTCTGTGTCCCATCCCTGACATCAGTCTGAAGAAGGGTCTCGACCCAAAACGTCGCCGATTCCTTCTCTCCATAGATGCTGCCTTACCCGCTGAGTTCACCCGCTTTTTGTGTCTACGATCGGTTTAAATGTTGTTGGTCTGGAAAGTAGGTGATGGGAATGGATGTTGCTGGTTGTCATGTGCAAGAAGGAACTACAGATGCCGGTTTGCACTGAAGATAGACACAAAATGCTGGAGTATCTCAGCGGGTCAGGCAGCATTTCTGGACAAGAGGGTTGGTGATGTTTCGGGTCGAAAAGCCTTCCTCAGACTGAGAGTCGGGGAGAGGGAAACTAGATGTGTGAAAAGGTTCAGAGCGAATCAGAGCCGGCACCATTGACCAAGGAAAAGTGGAGCCCACAATGGCCCATTGTTGGCTGTAAACGAGGTGATAACGAATGGATATATGGATACGAACAGTGGAACTGGCAGGTGACTAGGGTGGGGGAGGGGGCAGAGAGAGAGGAAATGCAGGGGTTACTTGAAATTAGAGAAATCAATATTCATACCACTAGGTTGAAAACTGTCTTGTAAGCAAAGTATGAGGTGCAGTTCCTCCAATTTGCATGTGGCCTCACACTGACAGTGGAGGAGGCCCAGGGTAGAAAGGTCAGTGTGGGAATGGGAAGGGGAGTTAAAATGTTTGGCAAACGGGAGATTGTGTAGGTCCAGGCAGACTGAGCATCGGTGTTCAGTGAAGCGATCGCCCAGTCTGCTTGGCTCACCGATGTATAGGAGTTCACACCAAGAGCAACGGATGCAGCAGATGAGGTTGGAGGAGTGTTGTCATTTTGCTTGTTGTCATTTGGTCGGGGAGCAATGGGAGGGGGCGTTTGGGTGGGGGTGGACAGGTCACCTCATCTGAAGGAAGTAAAATGTCACCATGCCGGTTTAAACCGAGGATTGACACTAAAAGCTGGAGTACTCAGCGGGACAGGCAGCATCTCTGGAGAGAAGGAATGGGTGACGTTTCGGGTCGAGACCCTTCTTCAGACTGGTTAAGGGAAAGGGAAATGAGAGATACAGACGGTGATGTAGAGAGGGAAAGAACAATGAATGAAAGGTATGCAAGTCAAGCTCGGATTGTAATGGATTTGTTTTCTTCTCCCTGTGGCAGTGCTCTGCTTTGATGCTCATCGAAAGCACGAGGGACTCGTTGTGCTTTGGTCTGTCTCACTACAAGAACCCAAAGCAGCAACACACAGTCCAGGTATGGGAACTGTTGGTTTCAGGAACATTTGTACCACATAGCGCCTTCCTTCCACTCCTCCCCACTAGCACCATTGTCCATCTGAACCCGGTTGCTTAACCATCCATGTTCTTCTCTCTTTTTCTACAATGTCACCACATTATGGGCAGAATGGACATGTGACAGAACTTTCTTCCAGGATTATTGGTCGAACCTCAAACCATTATAATAATCATAATCATTCTTTATTAGCCAAGTGTGTTTTGCAACATACGAGGAATTTGATTTGTCATACAGTTATTCCAATAAAAAGCAACAATACACACAAAATACTTTTTAACATGAACATCCACCACAGTGACTCCTCCACATTCCTCACTGTGATGGAAGGCGAAAAAAGTTAAATCTCAGCCCTTCTATGTTCTCCGTGGTCGGGGGCCTTGAGCCTTCCGTTGACGGGATGATTTTGGCTCCCATAGCCGCTGGTCGGGCCGTCCGCATCGGGGCGATCAAGCTCCTGCATCGGGGGGGGGGGGGGGGGGGATCTCAGCTCCCCTGCGCTGGGCAGTCAGACCGCGGGTCGGGATGGTTGAACCTTCTACGACTTTGGAGCTTCCCAACATCAGTCTCTACCCGAGATTGCGAGCTCCTCGATGTTGGAGCATAGATCCCAAGCAATGGATCGCAGGCTCCGATAGTAAGTCCACGTCCCCGCGGTGGGGCTCAAAGTCAGTCGCGAGCAAGGCCGCCAGCTTCATGATGTTAGGCCGCAGAGCGACTGGATATACGGTCCGGAAAACAATCGCATCTCCGACAAGGTAAAAGATTGAAAAAGGTTTCCGCCGACCCCCTCCCCCACCCCCCACATAAAACAAACCAGAGAACAATAACACAAACTTTTAAATATACACTAAAAATAACAAAAAAGGCCAAAGACAGACAGACCATTGGCGAGGTGGCCATCGCTGACGGCGCCACCCAGTGGAATGTTTAACTGCCGGCAAAGCCCAATCCCCATTTTTCTCTGCAAGTGTTGAGGAGCATTTAGTTTTTAAGCTATATTTAAGAGGGAGTTAGATGTGGCCCTTAAGGCTAAGGGGATCAGGGGGTATGGAGAGAAGGCAGGTACGGGATACTGAGCTGGATGATCAGCCATGATCATATTGAATGGCGGTGCAGGCTCGAAGGGCTGAATGGCCTACTCCTGCACCTAATTTCTATGTTTCTAAGTGCCTCTTCCACTCCGACGCTTAAAGACTAAACTATCGAGTATGTAATAACCCTTTGGCCTGCGTGGGTTTTCTCCGAGATCTCCGGTTTCCTTCCACACTCCAAAGATATACAGGTTTGCAGGTCAATTGGCTCGGTATAAATGTAAATTGTCTCTGGTGTGGCATCACGTTAGTCGGCACGGACTCTGTGGGCCGAAGGGCCTGGTTCCGCGCTGTATCTCTAAACCAAACTAAACTAAACTAAGTTTACCCGAGCGCTATATAATAACCCGAGTTATTGACACATTTACCGTGAAGAATCATTTCATTAAGGTATAGTTCCAAAGCAACCCTTCACCACTTCCCATGCCTCAGTCTTTATACCCTAGTAACAATGACATTCTCATCGTTTCCAGGCAAAGACTGTGGAAGAGAAGCGCCTATGGACTCATCACATAAAGAGGCTGATTCTAGAGAATCACCACGCCATAATTCCTCAGAAGGTGAGCTCCTGGTTGAAATATAATGGGCTTTATACTTACTTACTTACTGCCTCCTGGCTGTGGGCAGCAATGAAGGTCCTCCACTCCTGTCTGTTCTAGGCTAGCTTCTGGACACTACCCCAGGTCAGGTCCATCGTTTTCATTTCCTCCTCTAAAGTTCGATGCCAAGTGGTTTTGGGTCTCCCTCTTTTCCTTTTCCCTTCCGGTGTCCAGTGCAGGGCTATTCTTGGGATGCTGTCTGGTACATTCATCTTAGCATCTGTCTATATCCCTGGAAGTCCACCGCGCCCAGTAGTGTTGATTCCTTCAGTTGCTGTTTCCCGTAACATATTTGTTTTACGGGACAGGGTTGTTAGCCCTGTGCTCAACCTCCAACCTGGGGTGCCAGTGGATCGCTCTTCGCCTCTACCCTTCGACCTGTCCAGCATGGGAGACCCTAACAGGAGACGAATCTCCCGCTGGCATAGCTCTAGGGGTCACTGAGACACACAAGCACCCCGACCACGACAAGGTTGCAATCCAACGGGGAGTCTGCTTAATACAGATGCACATAATGACTAGATAATCAGAGGTGGAATGTAATGCCAGAACCATCATTGATAATGCACTTTAATGCAGCTACCATCTAACTCATTGGAAACCCTCGGGCTCTCTCAATCAGATTAAACTTCACTGGACTAAACTTTATTTCCTTTATCATGTATCTATCTGTGCGCTGTGGATGGCTTGATGTCTAATCATCTGTAGTCTTTCTGCTCTCTGGTTAGCACGCAACAAAAGCTTATCACTGTACCTCAGTACATGAGACAATATATTAAACTAAACTGTTTAATCATGGAGCTTGTGAGTATTTCAACAAAGAGCAAGTATTAAAAGAATTCTACTCTGAAGAAGACTCTCGACCCGAAATGTCACCCATTCCTTCTCTTCAGAGATGCTGCCTGTCCCGCTGAGTTGCTCCAGCATTTTGTGTCTAACTTCGGTTTAAACCAGCATCTACAGTTCCTTCCCACACATATTAAATAAATGAATTTGCCTCCGCCATCGGAAAACGCACTCATTAATTTCAGACTGTTGCTGTAAAAGGCTTTGAAGAAATTCACAATCATATCATTTCATTTTGTTTCTGAGACCCACATGGGTACCTTCAGGAGATTTATTTTCTCTTCAATGAAAGTGGATACAGTGGATGACAAAAACAGTCCATTAAACTGCAGGATATTGGCTTCAACCTCGTACCACTTTTCTTACTCTAATTGAACCAAGCCAGCCTGGTCCTAGCCAAGCCAAACCAACCGAACCAAGTGAAATACAGTCCCCAATCCTTCGTCTGTCTCAGCCAACTCAGCTCGGCTGTGTCTAGTCTTAGGCAACATCCAGTTCTGTTCCATTGCTACCCTCAGTCCTGGGTTAAGCATAATTTTACTCCAATCTGAGCCACACAAGTCAAGCACCCCTCAGGCCGTTCCATATCCCCAGTCTGAACTTTATACTTCAGAAGTATTCGGGTTCTGTCTGTGTGATTTGATTCTGCTTATTTAATGCGAGGCATGGCATATTGAGCAGTTGTCCTTGATGCCAGTGTCCTTGCCCAGTCTACAGTTTGACTAGCTCTATGCACGATGCCAAGACCTATCACCCCCCCACCATGTTATGCAGTGATTTAATGCTTTGTTCTTTACTTTCAGGCAAAAGAAGCCATTTTGGAAATGGATTCCTATTGTAAGTATAAATTAATAAATTACACTAATTCCTGGCATTTGCCTTGTAAACCTCTTCTTCAAGTAACATTCACCCTTTCAACAATAAAGATGGAATCGGAATCAAAGCCACACAAACAATTTATAAAGACTAGGGATTAATGGACAATTTCAAAGTTGAGATTTCGTCTGGCGAGTCATAAAAATCAGGTCCGGAGATATCAGCAACAGATCAGGTGGTGAACTATCTGGTGTGCAATAGTACTATAGATAGCACACTGGCACAGCGGTAGGCCTAGTTTCTGCCTACAGCGCCAGAGACCCCAGTTTGATGCTAACCATTGGTGCTGTCTGTACAGAATTTGTACGTTCTCCCCGTGACCTGCATGGGTTTTCCCCCAATGCTTCGGTTTCCTCACACATTCCAGAAACGTACAGGTTTGTAGACTAATTGGCTTGGGTAAAATTGTAAATTGTCCCTAGTGTGTAGGATAGTGTTGGTGTGCGGGGATCGCTGGTCAGCGCGGACTCAGTGGGCCGAAGGGCCTATTTTTGCATTGTATCTCTGCAGTCTAAATCAGTCTAAATCAGGGGTTCTCAACCAGGGGGGAATTCCCCCCAGGGGGGGAATTGGGACCACAGATTAACAAACTCAAACTGTTAGAAATAAAGGATTTTCAGTATTTTATGCATATTATTTGGAATGCACTTTTTGAGGCAGACAATCGCGGAAAGGGGGGGGGGAAATGACATTCTGACATATGGTGAAAGGGGTGCATGGGGCAAACAAGGCTGAGAACCACAGGTCTAAATCAACACATGTCATCTCCGAAGGATGATCTTCAAGTAAGTTTGTTCCTTCCAAGAAGGGACTAGATGGTGTTAGCATGGTGGCCACCTTTACCTGGTCCAGAACAACAGTCCTAGAGGCTTTTGTCTTTGAATAAGTGTACGCTCAAGAAAAACTCTGTGGAAATGGTCTTTCAATGATTGAGTTGCCAATCAGTGGAACAAGTTCCTTAGAAAAAATTAGTACTTCATTCAACTATAACTTGGATGGGTTCCTTTAAGAGTGCAGTATTTTGTGATGCGTCATACAAGGAAGCTTGGTTGGGAATGAAAAAAAGAACAATTGGACCCCAAAGCTCTTTATGAGCTAAAGATGGACACACAATGCTGGAGTAACTCAGCGGGACAGGCAGCATCTCTGGAGAGAAGGGGGTGACGTTTCAGGTCAAAACCCTTCTTCAGACTGTCCTGTATCTGGGTCTATTACAGACATGATTGCTGAAGATAAATTATTATAATAGTTCAACAGTTTCACAAGCATTCGGACTTGTTATGGCCAGGATTTAGGCGTCAGGGACTATGGGGAGGATGCAGGAGAATGGGGTTATGAGGGAGAGAGAGATCGGCCATGATTGAATGGCGGAGTAGACTTAATGGGCTGAATGGCCCAGTTCTGCTCCCCTCACTTATGAGCTTATGACCTTATGATTGTCGGTAACTTGATGAATATTGGTCTTTACTCTCCCAACGTGTGGAAAAACTGTGACGGTTTTGCTCCATCCATTCTGCGTATCTCAGTGACGGCCTTGGTAGCTGCCGAGTAACTGGCTGCTCTTCCTGCTCTATGTTCCTTCCAGATCCTTCCAAATATCGATACAGCCCAGAACGGTTGAAAAAGCCTATGTCCACCCAAGAGGAAACTTTGAGCTATCGTAAGGGTCGCAGGCAATCCGGTAAGGTCGAATTTGGGGGCCAAGTAAACTAGAGGTAGACAACGAAATGCTATACGGGAAGAGTGGATATGTGGTATTGAGATGGAGATTTAGCTAAAAAATCTGATTTAAAAAGGTTCAAGGGCCAAGAGCTTCTATTTTTCTACGACTCCATGAGGAATCGGTCCTTTTTTTCAACACATCTGGCACCTCACCTCCACTGGACCAGTGGGGTTGACCTTAGTGAGGATGGTGAAAGGGAAATACTCAAAATTGCTGCTCCTGGTAATCCATTGACTCTAGCTTTACTCAAACAGGGACTGAAAGGAATAAGAGGGAGCAGCAAGAGGAGGGGACCAGGGTGATTGAGCCAGTGACCATGCACTTGGATGAGTAATGGTGGGGAATGAACCTGGGGCAGTTGGCCTGATTAGGAGTTACGAGGGACTGAGGCTGCGATAGGTGGGGATTGAGTCTGGGGGCATTGGGCATGGACAGGTGGAGAAAGTCCAATCCAGGTGTTCGAGAATTGTCACTGCTGAAGAGTTGTCACATGGGCTTATGAAAGGAATAGTGAAAGGCTTGGATAGAGTGGATGTGGAGAGGATGTTTCCACTTGTGGCCTAGTTCATAGCCTCAGAATTAAAGCACGTTCCGTTGAGGAGGAGTTTATTTTGTCAGTGGATGGTGAATCTGTGGAATTTTTTGCCACATAAGGCTATGGAGGCCAAGTCAATGGATATTTTGAAGGCAGAAATAGACAGATCCTTGATTAGTGTGGGTGTCAGGGGTTATGGGGAGAAGGCAGGAGAATGGGGTTCGGAGGGGGAGATAGATTAGCCATGATTGAATGGCGGAGTAGACTTGATGGGCCGAATGGCCTAATTCTGCGCCTATCACTTATGACCTTATAAATTATAACTTTTTGTTCGCTGTTATTTTATACATGCTGGTAATCAGACTTATATGTCCATTTATTTATTTATTTATATGTTTTTTCATCTCACAGAGCCAGCGAAACAGATTCCTGAAATCTCTGGTGCAGAGTGGTAAGTGTTCAGTGCACAGTAATTTCAAGTTCCATGCTCCACAGGTTTGTGTGAGAGGAGTTGTTTCTCCTGGAAGACTACCTTGGGCATCGGTTTCTTATTGTTACATGTTCCACGTTAGAGTGAAAGCCATTGCAGACTTACCAAGCACTGCTTACTCCCTATAACCCATTCCCAAACTTCTGCACCGGCTGGCAACTGATATTAAAGGGGTGAGGTTCACAGCTAAATTTCTAATTTTAGTTGAGTTTAGTTTAGAGATGCAGCACGGGAACTGGCCCCCTTCGGCCCACCGAGTCCGCACCGTCCAGCGATCCCTGCACATTAACACTATCCTATACACTCGGGGACAATTTACGATCTTTACCGAAGCCAATTAGCCAAACAAACCTGTACGTCTTTGGAGTGTGGGAGGAAACCGGAGCATCTGGGCAAAACCCACGGGTTCACGCGGAGAACATACGTACAAACTCGGGAGAGACAGCACCCATAGTCAGGATCGAATCCGGGTCTCTGGCGCTGTAAGGCAGCAACTCCACCACTGCGCCACTGTGTTGCCAATTGTACGATTACACGCACGATAATTCATCACCTGACCTGTTGCTCTTATTTCCTAACCTGATTTTTATCACTCGCCAGACAAAATCTCAACTTTGAAATTGTCCTTTAATCCACAGCCGTTATAAATTGCTTGTATGGCTCTGAATCTTGCGTTCCCACTCTGCTTGCTGTAGACCCTGTTTAGGCTGGATCTAATTGTAGCATTTTGTCCTCTCCCACCAGGGAAATAATTTATCTCTTTATCATTTCATCTCATCCTTCTTGGCAACTAATTATTCACCCTCACACTTCCCCGCCATCCATTCCCATTACAAAGCATTAAGTGGTCTATCTGGCTGACAAGGCAGTGGTCCCTCCTGAATTGGATGCTTGAACTCTCTACTGCACCATCCCTGTTTAGTTTATTGATATGGTGAAAAGGTTTTGTTGTGTGCTAACCAGTCAGTGGAAAGACTTACGGAATAGTGAAAGGCTCGGATAGAGTAGATGTGGAAAGGATGTTTCCACTAGTGGGAGAGTCTAGGTCCAGAGACCACAGCCTCTTAATAAAAGGATGTGCCTGTAGAAAGGAGATGAGGAGGATTTTTATTTTTTTTAGTCAGAGGATGGTGAATCTGTGGAATTCATTGCCACAGAATACTGTGGATCCAGGTCAATGGATATTTTTAAGGCAGAGATAGAGTCTTGATTAGTACGGGTGTCAGGGTTATGGGAAGAAGGTGGATGAATGGGATTGGGAGGGAAAGATAGATCAGCCATGATTAAATGGTGGAGTAGACTTGATGGGCCGAATGGCCTAATTCTGCTCCTATCACTTATGAGCGTATGAACTATACATAATTACAATTGAGCATCCACAGTAAACAGATACATGCTAAAGGGAATAACATTTAATACAAGGTAAAGTCCGATTAAGGATAGTCTGAGTGCCTTCAGTGAGGTAGATATTAGCTTAGGACCGCTCTCTCGTTGTTGGTAGGATGGTTCAGTTGCCTGATAACAGCTGGGAAGAAACTGTCCCTGAATCTGGAGGTACATTTGGACGAATGGAAGTAGATAAGGAAGCATCAGTTTCAATTTCAGTCATAAGTTAATGTTAATTACAATTGTCTAAGCCTTCGTCTAACCTTCTCTATCCTTCTCTTTCCCTTTTCCCGCATCACGTGTTCAACATAATGACTTCCCCTTGAACTCCAGTTTCTCTGAAGGTAAGAGAGACCTTTCCTGTCACTGTGTTAGAATAAGTAATTTTTGCTTCATGTGAGTGTAGGTGCTGATGAGTAATGTTTGCAATATTTGAAGCCGTTGAAAGTTGTCGTGTGTAGATATTGACTGGTTCACGGGCCTTTGGCTACCCTCTAGATATCTGGCCAGATGGGGAAGGGTGGGTGGGCTGTTGGAAGAGGAGGATCCCGTTGAACTGTGGCATGCATCACCTATCCTCATGTATGTATAGACCTTCTGTAAACGCTCAGGAAAGAGCTTTCACCAACCCCACCGTCTACAATAGCACTGTTTAAGCGAGCGCTTTCAGCTCTGCAGCTCTATGACTCTACGATTAAGATCAGTTTGACTCCTGTGAGCAGGAGCATGGAGCCGATCACAACGTGTACCGCAAGGACTGGGTCTTCCCCTGCCACCCGCAAGGCCAGCACCATCCTCTAAACAGGGCTGGAAAAGTCAGGGGACTGCATGTGTTGGCCACCAGGATATCCTGAAAGCGGCATGAAGGGAACGGACACCGGATTCTGGGAGTTACTGCCTCTGTGATGCTGCTAGTGTTATGGCTGGAGGCATCTGTGGCCAATCTAGCGAGGAGCTCTTGGCTTGGCTTTATAGTGAAGATACGACCAAGCATGAGTTTGAGTGAAGAAGGTAGAAATGGGGAATGCAATGCTTTAGTTTAGTTTACTTAGTTTTTTCTCACATGTACAGTGAAAAGCTTTTGTCGCGTGCTAACCAGTCGGAGGAAAGACAATACGTGATTACAATCCAGCCGTCCACAGTGTAGAGATACATGATACGGGGAATAATGGTTGAGTAGTTGCTGCAGGAGAAGAGATTTGAAAGAGTAGCGGGATCGTAATGCGTGATTGCAGCTCGACTCTGAGACTGGTACACAAATAGTCGCCTGGGTTGGGCACCATCTTGGATCAACTTAGAAGGGGACACAATGAAACAGTGGAGAAGGAGAAGTAAATCTGAAAATAAGAATTAAATGTTGAAGATTAGATTATTAATCTATTCAGGAAATGTGATGGATCCTCCTCCTCAAGCATTTAGATTAGTTTCATGATACAGCGTGGAAACAGGCCCTTCAGCCCACCTAGTCTGCACCGACCAGCGATCCCAGCACATTAACATTATCCTACACACACTAGGGACAAACTTACATTTACACCAAGCCAATTAACCTACAAACCTGTACGTCTTTGGAGTGTGGGAGGAAACCGGTGATCTCTGAGAAAACCCGCGCAGGTCACGGGGAGAATGTACAAACTCTGTACAGACAGCACCCATAGTCGAGATCGAACCTGAGTCTGTGGCGCTGTAAGGCAGCAACTCTCCTGGAGAGAAATGTTAATAGGGTCATTGAGGGAAGATGCCTTCTTCCTCACTGAGGGAAATATATCCAGCAGCACGAGAAAGCACCAGGAGGAGCCTCCAGTAGGCTGTGGGCCCACTTGCTCACGAGCACGATATGTGTGATTGAATGGAAGTTACAGTCCACCGAGTCACCGGTGTGTAGGAAAGAACTGCAGATGCTGGTTTAAATCGGATAGACACAAAATGCTGGAGTAACTCAGCGTTTCAGTCTGAAGAAGGGTCTCGACCCGAAACGTCACCCATTCCTTCTCTCCAGAGATGCTGCCTGTCCCGCTGGGTTACTCCAGCATTTTGTGACTATCTTTGAGGCCATACCAATTATTTATTGCCCATTCACACTAGCTCTTCCTTATCCCGCTTTTTTAAACCCACTCCCTACACATTTGGGGTAATTTATAGAGGCCAATTAACCCACGAACCAGCACGTCTTTGGGATGGGGAGGAAACTGGAGCGTTCCGAGGAAATCCACGTGGTCACAGTGAGAACATGAAAACTCCACTCAGACAGCGCCCGAGGTCAGGATGGATCCCAGATCTCTGGCGCTGTGAGGTGGCAGCTGCACCACCGTTCTGCCGTATGAAGGCACCATTGCCTTAATTCTTGCATCAGTACCAGAGACTTCCAGCCAGGAGAGGCAACCTGAACCCGCAATGCCAGTCAGCCAGAACATTATCATGCATTAACCAGTGCAGACTTACTGTGCTGCACGACCATGAGTGAGTCTGCGAAAAGCACGTTGGATCCACATCCTGTAACTAACTGGGAAATGCTGCTTATGGTGATAGTCCTCCTGATCGGTGTGCAGAAGAAGTATTTTGCTGCATCTTGGTACACATGATAATAAAGAAATCATTGAACTAATAACTTCCCCTCCAACAAACTGCACCAGCAGACCATATATACACCTGAGATTAATTAATCAATCAATAAGAAACAAATTAATAGGAGCAGGATTAAGACGTGCTGGGATTTCAGCTTGCTTGTAAATTCTATTGTAATGGGCTACCTTTTAAAATTTGCTATAGCCATTTTACGTGAAGGTGATATCTATGCCAGCCTGGATTTAACCTTGAAGATAGACTCGAGCTGCTAAAGTGACTCTGTGGGTCAGGCAGCATCTCTGGATTTAAGTAATAGGTGAAGTTTAAACAAAACCCTACTTCAGAGCAGTCAGATTTGGAAGGGAGCTCCCAGAAGCTGGCTGCATAGCTTGCTATGTATTTCATGCTATCATTCTATGACCGCCACCTGCAGTACTTTCAATGGAGATGGATTCCAAATACACTGTCCTCAGAAGCCTCTCTTGCCGCTCCACCACTTCACAACCCAAAACTGCTGGATGACCAAGTGTAGGAAGGAACTGCAGATGCTGGTTTACTCTAGTCTCCGCACAGGCCTTGTGCACTATTTACTACCTCACCTGAAATATGTTATGGTCCTTGAAGGTCTGTTTAGTTTATTTTAGTTTAGAGATACAGCGTGGAAACAGGCCCTTCGGCCCACTGAGTCGGCACCAACCAGCGATCCCCGCACACCAACGCTATCCTACACACACTAGGGACAATTGTACATTTATACCCCAAGCCAATTAACCTACAAACCGGTACGTCTTTGGAGTGTGGGACGAAACTGAAAATCTCGGAGAAAACCCACAACGGAGAGAATGTACCAACTCCATATAGACAGCATCCGTGGTCAGGACCGAACCAGGGTCCCTGGCGCTGTAAGGCAACAGCTCTACTGCTACGCCATCCTTCTGTTGAATAGTGTTAATGTAGGAAACATGATTATCACTGAATAATCTCTTTTATTGACCTAAATGAAGAATAAATATTGTCTCGCACACAGGTGAGAATGCTCATGGTCAAAATAGGACCTTTTATTTCCTCCTGAGACAGGGCCTTGGTTTGTCTGATCTGAACGATAGCTTGTCTTACGATTCTGTCAGTGCCACATAGGAGAAACACCTTAGACTGTGTCCTTTTGAGTGGGACTTGAAGCCACAATCTTCTGTCTCGGGAAGAGTTATGGGCCTGTCCCACTTAGGCAACTAGGCAGGTGCCAAATTAGCCACTGGGGTGTCGCCTGTGTGGTCTCTTCAGTCGCCCAAAGAGTCGTACCTTTTTTCTGGTCGCCGCTGGATTTTGAAATGTTCAAAACATTTCGGCGACAGTGGGCACCCATGGGCTTGACGCCAATGATCGTAGCCTGACGTAGGTGCTGTCGCCTGGATGACGTAGGTTTTCACCGGTTCCATTGGCGACTACCTACGTCATCCGGCGACAGGTACCGGCCACTAAATTGTCTTACGTTGTCGTAGCTTGTCGCGGGTGGACGTAGGTTTGGTCGTTGGTGGACGTCCTAATGCGTCGCCAGTTGTTGGTAGCTTGACGTCGACCAGGAGGTAGGTTGTTGTAGACATTGTCGTAGATATTGTCATGGGGGGGTCCAGTCGCTGGTCTTTCGGCGACCTGCTACGACTATGACAGTCGCCAAAAAAATTGCCTAAGTGGGACAGGCCCTTTACATGATGGCTCATGGGGTCTGAGAATGCCAATTCATTTGTTTTGTGGTTCGTGGCGTTGTACCGATGGAAAGTTGAATAACCCTGTGTCAAACTGTTCAAGCAGCTGCAAGCTTTGGATGTTTGGCCCGCATTACACTGTATCAGAATTGGCCTGCTTCCGATTTAGGGAGACCACAATCTACCTGATCAGACAGGAATACTGGGTGGGTCTCCTGATGATATTACTCTACTGAATTATAACCAGCAGTCATGAAAGAATGTATCGGGTTACCACTGATTATCTACGATGATGACCATTGTTGGAAGGGGCCAGCATGTCTCCAAGATAGCAATTCCGTGCGTGTATTTCATGATGACTAAATGGTTTGACCCCTTCAAACAGCATGCAGGCAGCGAAGGAGAGCTCCTGGGCAACAAGAAGTCTGCAAACCCCCTGCCAGCTGTCAGTTCACTGAGCTCCAGCATGAGCGAGCCTGAATGCGAGAGGCACGACAATGAGGACGAGCTGGCTGACAGCAAAGACTCCCTGAACCTCCTCACTGCAAGTGACTCTGAGGAAGTAGCCAGAGGTACTGAGCTTGCCTTGGGAGCCGTGGAGCCGGAGGAGGAGTTGATGATAGAGGGCGACCAGGTAGCCGATTTTGCCAGTTCTCTGCTGGCTGCCATCTCCTGTTGGCACTATAGAGCCAGGGCTTTGCTTTCTGCTAAGTTTTCCATGGTGAGCGCTTCTAGTTCTGTCTTTCTTCCTCTCCCTGTATTCCGTCTGCGTGGGGGAAATGCCGTGGCTGCCTGCTCCGCTCTCTTGAACCGGCTGTCTCCAAGTGACTACACCACTAACTTCTTAACCCTTGCTCTTTGTGTTTGCTGCTGCTGCTATCCCAGCATGTTCTGGGGCTCTGATTGCGATGACGAGGAATGCATTGGATAATTTGGCAGATTTGCACGTCGCTGTTTATTTACCTAGATCGATATGCAACCTTAATGCCAAGTCAATAGACTATTAACTCATGTACTGGTGATAGAAGCTGGTGCAGTCAACTGGGAAAGTATCGTCAGTAATTCTCTGCTCCCATGGGATGGGTGATTAATTTAAGGATGGAGCTCCATTCAGATCGACCGCAATCCACAGGATGAATGAGGCCTCCAACACCTGGGTGTAATTCTGTGTTTGAAGGAGGGCTAAATGGCTGAATGAATCTTTAGCAGTAGTTCAAGCCAGACAAACTCTGATAGTTGGCTGTTTGACACTCATGAGGTTTCTAAGTAAGTTAATTTGGGCAACCATGAACCAATTACACGTGGACTTGCCTCTCAGGTGTAAGTTGGACTATAGTTGGAAACATGTACCAAATGAATGCATCACTTCACCTAAGGGACCACTACTGAGCCCTGAGGCACTGAGGGTGATTACTATTGAGGAGGGAAATTATCACACTATTATATAATGGGGTAAGACCTATTGTTGGGACAATTTAATTTAGAGATCCAGCATGGAATTAGGTCCTTCGGCCCACCAATCCACGCTAATCACCAATCACCTGCTCACAATAGTTCTGTGTTATCCCACTTTTGCATCTGCTCCCTACACACTCGGGCCAATTTACAAAGGCCATTAACCTAAACACCCGCACGTTTTTGAGATGTGAGAGGAAACCGGAGCACCCAGAGGAAACCCACACGGTCACAGGGAGATCATGCACATTTCACACAGACAGCACCCGGGGTCAGGATCGAACCCAGGTCTCCAGCCTGCGCGGCAGCAGCTCTACCAGCTGCACCACTGTGCCACCATTTCAGAGCTAATTTTTCCACTGAACATAATGTTTATCTGACTGGGGAGTTTTTGATCTAATGGTCTGAAGTGACAGCATTTAAGCCCACTTTAATGCAGTGAGTTAGGATGGAGTAACAGTGTCGATATTCAGTTTAATGGGACAGCGTTGTGGGAGTTTTATCCAATTTAGCCCTGCCTGGGAGTTTTCAGTTAGGCTTTTTAAAGGGGTTTTGTCTATCATTGCCTGTAGGAGCTTTATGCTTGATTATTGCTCTGTTGAATCAGTGTCAATACTGTTCCCAGTTGGACACTAGATTCAGTCACTTTCAATAAAGCCAACTCCTTGCGTTTTCCCATCACACTGCCATCAGATTTCCTGCACCTCTCCAGCTTTCACGTTCAACAGTTCAGATTTGGGTCTTGTGCAGTGCTCAAAGAAAGTAGGTTGGAGATTGCTAGAACTATATTTGAGGAGGATTTCTGGTGTTTATCTCCTGCGTGTGTGTGCGTGTGTGTCTGTGTGTGCTGGAAATTAAGCCTAGTTCTGTAGGTTGAAGGGTGAGTGTCTGATTGACTACACCACCAAATATGCCTCGTGATAAAATCAACATAGAAATATGAATTTCAATACAGAAACAGGCTCTTTGGTCCAAAATAAGTCCATGCAAACCTTTACCCTAAATGTCTTAGATTTATTTTGTCCACTTATCCACAAAAGGCTGTGGAGACCAAGTCAATGGATATTTTTAAGGCAGAGATAGATAGATTTTTGATTAGTACGGGTGCCAGGGGTTATGGGGAGAATGGCAGAAGAATGGGGTTAGGAGGGAGAGATAAATCAGCCATGATTGAATGGCGGAGTAGACTTGATGGGCTGAATGGCCTAATTCTGCTCCTATCACTTATGACCTTATCCAACCAAATCTTGAAACATAATTTCTGCTACAAACACCAGTCTTGAAGTTGATATCTGCAGGTGGAATTCTGCACCTTCTCTACTCCCCTGTCTGAAATCTCTCATGTTTGCTATTGTATCCGTTGACCCATTGTTACAACTCCCTTATGTCATTAACCTTAAACACTGCCAAATCCTTTCTTCTGTATTATCTGACTGGAAAATAATCCACAGATTAAATCATATTAAAAAATGGAAAAGGCACTGGAGATGATCAGCAAAGCAAGCAGCACCTGTGCAGGGAGAAACACAGTTCATAATTTGGGTTAATTACCTCTCATCAGAAAAATCAGGCCATTTTTCCTGAAATGTTCATTCTGCTTCTCTCTCTGCAGATGCTGCCTGACCTGCTGAGTGTTTCCAGCATTTCTTTATTTATTTCAGGTTTCCAACATCTGTATTTTTTTATTTTGACTAATTTAGTTTAATTTAAAGATACAGGGCCTATGACCACGTCGACCAACAATCGCCACATACACTAGTTTGATCCTACACTCTAAGGACAATTTACAAAAGCCAATTTACCTACAAACCTGCACGTCTTTAGAGTGTGGGAGGAACCTGGAGCGCCCGGAGAAAACCCACGCGGTCACAGGGAGAACGTGCAAACTCCATGCAGACAGCACCTATAGTCAGGATCAAACTTGGGTCTCCGGCGCTGTGAGGCAGCAACTCTACCACTACCCCACTGTGCCGCCCATTGTATACATAACAATTTCTTCACCTCTTTATTGGATTTGTATTTCACCATGTCAGGCAACATCCCAGTCAATCTGCATTGTACCCTTTGGGGGAGAATATCGGCTTGAATATCCTCCCCAGAGTGGAACAGAATGCACTCCACTATACTCTAAGTAAGACCCTGCTGGGGATTGATAATTGCATTTGATTAAAAAAATGATTTCCATTTACTTTATCAGCCTTAACAACCCTAGATAATACCTTTAGTGGCCTAACAGCCTGAAGTCCCTGAACAGTGTGGTGCTGCTTCCTACATACAACATATCCACCGCTGCTTTATTTAAAACCATATTTATGATCTCCCATTTGTGAATGCTGAGTTCCATCTGCCGCTAGATTTTGTCCAGGCCCACAGCTTGCATGGTGAACAGAGCTCTGAGGTATTTCAATCTCTGTCCCCAATCACTTTGGAGAACCAATCTAATTGCCTGTTGCTATTTATTTTCTCATCGCGAACCACCTTCTAATCTTGTGCAGGAAGGAACTGCAGATGCTGGTTTGTACAGAAGATGGACACAAAATGCAGGGTAGACAAAAGTGTTGGAGAAACTCAGCGGGTGCAGCAGCATCTATGGAACGAAGGAAATGGGCATCGTTTCAGGCCGAAACCCTTCTTCAGACTGATTGGGGGGGGGGGGGGGGGGTGCAGGGAGAACAAAGGAGAATGGAAGAGGAGGAGCCATAGGGTTGAGGGAGAGCTGAGAGGGGAGGAGACAGCAAGGACTACTGGAAATTGGAGAAGTCCATGTTTATGCCGCTAGGGTGCAAACTGCCCAAGCGGAATATGAGTTGCTGCTCGGAGTTACTTAGCAGGGCAGGCAGAACCCTAGAGAAATGGAATATAGGAATAAAGTCTGAAGAAGTGTTCCGACCCAAACGCCACCTATTTCTTTTCTCAAGAGATGTGGCCTGACCCACTAAGTTACTCCAGCATTTTGTGTCTATCATTTTGTGTCTATCATTCCCCTTGTGTTGGATTTCAAACCTTACTGTACTGCGTTAGCTATTTGCATTTTCTTAGTTTGTTCTTCTAAGTTTATGTTTTATGTATTCCTCTTTATTCACCTCCAGCTCACACCACCTTTTAGTTTGGTTTAGTTTAAACTAAAACAGCAGAAACAGGCCCTTCCCATGCCGACCAGCGTTCCCCGCACACCTACACTATCTCGCATTCTGGGGACAATTTATAATTTTACCAAGTCAATTAGCCTGCAAACCTGTAGAAAGGAACTGTAGATGCTGGTTTAAACCGAAAATAGGTTTGAACCAGCATCTGCAGTTTCTTCCTACACATTTTGTCTGCTCCACTGCGAAATCTCCTCAAGATATGTCTACTTTGAACAAGTTCTCCTCCTCTCTCCTAAGAGGGTACTGCAACATTCTTTCTCACTGCTCCCCCTCTGTGATGCCTCCTGCTCTCCGATTATTCATTGTTCTTTATCTCTCTGCATTATTATCTATATCTCTTGTTTCCCTTATCCCTAACTAGTCTGAAGAAGGGTCTCTACCCGAAACATCACCCATTCTTTCTCTCCAGAGATGCTGCCTGTCCCGCTGAGTTACTCCAGCTTTTTGAGCCTGCAAACCTGGCGTGTTGGAGGAAACCGGAGACCCCAGAGAAAACCCATGCAGTCACGGGAAGAACGTACAAACTCCATACAGACAGCACCTGTAGTCAGGATCGAACCCGGGTCTCTGGCGCTGTAAGGCAGTAACTCTATCGCTGCGTCACCAAGCCACTCCACCTGTTAAATGTCTAATTCTCACCCAATTCTCCATTCCATTGCCCTTATTCCCTCTGTTGCCGACTCACTTTCTGATGAGCCTTTTGGGTGATTGTGGACAAACAAAATTAATAATTAGGTAAAGAATTCAATGAGAGAGAAAAAATAAAATGATGTTGTCTGGACTTTGTAGACCTGAGTTACAGAAGGAGGTTGGGCAGACCAGGACTTTATTCCTTGGAGCGTATGAGGCATGATCTTATAATGGTGTATCAAACCTTGAGGAGCATATTTAGGGTGAATCCTTTTTCTTCCAGGGTTGGGGAATCAATAAACTAGAGAGGATTGGCATAATGTAAGAAGGTAAGAATTAATAGGAACCAGAGGACAAACCTTTTCACACAGGGTGAAACATGCATGGAACGAGCTGGTGATGGTGGTGCATGTATGGAATGGGTTGAGAATAACAACATTGAAAATACATTGGACAGGTGTATGGAATAGGAAGAGTTTGGAAGGATATGGATCAAATACGGGCAAATGGACTTGCGTTGATGGGCAGCTTGGTTGACATGGCTGAGGTGGGCCGAAGAGCCTCTTTCTGTGTTGTATGACTGGCTCTTTTACCAGAGACTTTTACGAGAACCCGAAGGGGAATTAATCAGTGTAGGAAATAGCATGAAGCCAGCGCTATCTACAAATCCTCTGCATACAGAGACTTGTACACCAGTCACATTACTTCTAATGTTGCTGCAATCTTGTTCAAGATTTCAAGAATTAATTCAATTTGCATGTTTGAAGCTGCTAACTCGTTGCTGTGAATCTCCAATCTGCGTCTAACAGAGCAATCCAATTATTGGGCTGGCTCACCGGGGACACGATTAGCCTGGTGGGAAGGGACTCGGGGTTGAGAGACTTTTGCATGGGTGCTTGTGATTCTGTCGTGGGGAAGGGGTGAGTGGAATGAACTGCATCCTTCCTGATTTGGGCCAGTCCTCGCCAAACACAACCTCTTGCTCAGCATTTTTTTTTTTTTTTTCTGATGTCCATCAGCAGAACGAAAATCCTGCTGAGCTGCCGGAAGCCAAAGGATTCAAACGGCAGAACAGCCAGCCATCCGCAAATGCTGAGAAGCGGCGTGGCGTGGAAGCCGCTACTGTGATGTCAGAAGAGGTACGTATAAAGAGGAAGAAAGGCTTGAGTTTGCATCGCATGTTTTTGTTCCTTTCAACATTCCAATTGAAATACTTCGAAGTGAGGCCACTTTATCGAATTAAAAACCGTAGTTTTGCCCAGGAATTGGACCCACGTAGTTTAGTTTAGTTAAGAGATACAGCGCAGAAACAAGCCTTTCGGCCCACCGAGTCCATGCCAACCCGCCATCCAGAGCTATCCTGCACACTAGCGGCAATTTACAATTTTTACCGAAGCCAATTAATCTACAAACCTGTGCGTCTTTGGAGTGTGGAAGGATAAAGGAGTACCCAGGGAATACCCATGCAGTCACGGGGAGAATGTACAAACTCCGTTCAGACAGCACCTGTAGTCAGGATCGAACCTGGGTCTCTGGTGCTGTAAGGCAGCAACTCTTCTGCTGCGCCACCGTGCCACCCTAGTTTAGAGATAGAGTGCGGAAACAGGCCCTTCGGCCCTCTGAGTGCGCGCCGACCAGCGATCCCCGTACACCAGCAGCATTCTACACTCGAGGGACAATTTACAATTCGTACCAAAGCCAATTAACCTTCAAAACTGTGCGTCTTTGGAGTGTGGAAGGAAGCCGGGGGACCCGGGAAAAACCCACGCGGTCATGGGAAGAACGTACAAACTCTGTACAGACAGCACCTCTAGTCAGGATCGAGCCCGGGTCTCTGGCACTGTAAGGCAGCAACTGTACTGCTGCTCCACCTTGCACATGTTCCTCGTGCATTAGTTATACATGAAATATTATTCACATTGAAATTTTGGCAACCTTCCATAATTTTGGAATAATTGGCTTTTGTGCCTGCCTTCAGCTTCTGCATTTGAACTGTATAAAGGCCCCAACTGACACATAAAAAAATGCTGAACTATACAATTTCCAGACATTATTTTTTGCAGAGAACGTTGTGACCATGGCTGCTTAAACTAGAAATGTTGACTACGGGGAAATGTTGGCCAGGGAATTGGGGAGTGTTTCCTTGTCATCAGACTTTAAGGGATCTTTTAAAGTCTATTGAAATAAATTCACACTTTGCCCTCTGTGATCCACACCATGGGAATTTATTTGATTCATTGGAAGAAATCAATGCCAGTAGGGCTGAAATACAAACCCTAGCCACCACAAGCCCACTGCACAACAAAGCCTTGCTTCATAAGCCAACATGCTGCCAAAACTGGAGGAACTGCACCTCGTATTTCGCTTGGGCAGCTTACAACCTAGCGGTATCAACACTGATTTCCCTAACTTCAAGTAACCCTTGCATCATCCCCTCTCTCTCCGACCCTCCCGCACCCTAGTCGCTGTACTAGTTTCACTGTCATTCTGCTGAGTTTCACTGTTTGCAGCACTCGTTATCACCTTCTCCACAACCAACAATGGACCTTTGTGGGCTCTACCCTTGATCATCGTTGCTGGCTTTGATTTGTCCTTTTGCTTATCTTTCATTCATTTGTTCTATGTGCCTTTTCATATCTCTCATTACCCCCTTTTCCCTGACCTAAAGAAAGGGCTTGACCCGAAACTTCACCAATTCATTTTCTCCAGAGATGCTGCCTGACCCTCTGAGTTACTCCAACATTTTGTGTCTATCTTCAGTGTAAACCAGCATTTGTAGTTCCTTCCTATGCCATTTCCATGTAAATGGCGCAGAAGGAGGGTGAAGAGGAGGAGCAGGCCTAGGGTCATACAACTTGGAAACAGGCCCTTCGGCCCAACTTGCCCACACAGATCAACATGCCCCATCTACAGTAGTCCCACCTGCCTGCATTGACCCATAACCCTCTAAACCTATCATGTCCAAATGTTTCTTAAGTGTTACCTATCTATGACACCTTAAATGTCACATATCCATATTCACCAAGGATGCTGCCTGACTCGCTCAGTAATGACTAAATATCATCTTTATCTTTTACATTTGAGGATGTGTTGTGACTTCTACAAGCCACACAGTCTGAGTATAGAGCTTCAACTGAAGAGGAGTGAATGTACATGTATAATAGGTTAACAGGGTGGTAAATCTGTGCAATTCATTGCCACTAAAGGCTGGGGAGGCTGTTGATCGATATTTTGAAAGCGGAGATTGATAGATTCTTGATTAATATGAGTGTCAGGGGTAATGGGGAGAAGGCAGGAGAATGGGGTTGAGAGGGAAAGATAGATCAGCCATGATTGAATTGCGGAGTAGACCTGTTGGGCTGAATGGGCTAATTATGCTTCTATAACATGAACCTATGACTTTGCGAGAGAAATTGAGGTGAAGAGGAAACGTTATTTTTGTTGTTCAAAGAATGTTGTTGTAACCATCAGGTCACCTCTGTTGTGGAACCGATATCCATTCACCAGATGGTGACTGAGGCCTGCCAGTCTGCCCTTGAGGAAATGCAATCAGATACTGAGAGGACTCGCAGCCCCGAGGGACCCAAGCAAGCAGATGAAGCCCCCGCAGCGATTAACACCGATCTGTCTGTGTCCGGGAGGGGGAGTGTGGGATCTGCCATGGAAAGCTCGTTCAACGAGGCAGGCGAGGAACCGAAGCACTTCAGCAGCGAGGACTCATCTGAGGAGGAGGAGCAGGAGAGGGATTCCCGGAGCATCCTCCCCCCGTCGGTTCTGGGCCAGGCCAGCCTCATAGTGGGGCACCTCATGAACGGCCAGCCCAGGTGCAACGGCTTAGCGGCAGACGACGGCGGCGGCTCGTACAGCTGCACCGCGCCAAAGGTGACCAGCAGGCAGAGTAGTCTCGAAAGCAGCGACAAATCGCCTCGATCCAGGGGCGTGCAGGACGATTGGCAATCGAGCGACGTTGCCCGTGGCAGCAATCTCCAAGAGAAAGAGAGCCCCTCCGACGAGGCTCACTTCAGCAGCCTGGAAGACATGGAGTTGGACATGGATCGCAATCTTCCGAAGCGGAGAGACTCCACCCTCTCCAAGCAGGACCGGCTTCTCATCGAAAAGATTAAAAGTTACTACGACAACGCAGAGCACGAAGACGCCAACTTTAGCATCAAAAGGCGAGAAAGCCTGACTTACATCCCAGCAGGTCTGGTCAGGAACTCTGTCTCAAAGTTAAATTGCCAGAACAAGGAGGAGAATTTGCGAGAGGCCACATTGAGGAGACGACTGGCGTCTTCCACTGCCGCCGTTGCCCGCAAGAACAGCCCACCCGCTTTGGCTTTGTGTGACCTTCCGAATCCGAGTGCCAGTGGAGATGCCCGCTTGTCTCCACAGTCGTGCCAGGCTTTAGAAACTCAACAGCCGGAGGCAAAGGACACTTTGGGAGAAAAGCCACCTTTGGACTCTTCGAGGGAGACCAGTCCTGGTCAACAAGACCCAATTACCGAGAACGAATTCCGATCATCTGTGGACATGATTAAGATCTGGCAAGAGATGGAAAGCATGTCGAACGCTGCCTCAAAGTCTCCAAAAGGGACAGGACAGAAAAACGAGACGTCACGAGGATTTAACTTCTTTGAGCACAGCTCTGAGACACCAAAGAAAAGGGAATGCAAGAGCCCCGTGCAATCCCAAATGAAACATCTCAGCAAAGGTAGAACCAGTTTTGGCCAAGAATTCAATGAACCATTGGTTATTCTGGAGGACTCTGACATAAGTGCCATCGCAGAAGTATCTCCCGTTTCTTCTAAATCGATGTCCACTGGAGAAAGTGGTTTGGAGGAAAGACTAAACGATGTGTCAGTAAGCGACGTCTGCACCCAAACCAAAGCAACTGTTCCACCGGCGCAAACACCACTGCGTGAGCAACGACGCAAATGGTCTGAACCGGAGGACCACCCCACGCCACTGCCGGACTCCAGTTCCCATCTGACGCGGAAGACGTGCGATCATCCCGCTCCGATCGCGGGTCCAAAGGTAGTCCCAGGCGCAGAGCGAGGAACTGCTGAGGGAGGTGACGGAGAAGATGAAGACCAAGGTCTTTCAGCTGGCCAGAATATACAGTCAGAGGATTAAGAACAGCAAGCCAATGGTCAGAAAGAGAGGGAAGCTGTTGGACGACGGGCTAGTGAGGGAAGAGGAACGGGGCAGTGAAGCCCCAAAACTGATAGCGGTTCAGGAAGAGGAGAAGGAAAAGGTTGCTGCTGGTAGGTGCACGTTTATTGATTGATTTATTTACCCTATTCTTGGTGGTTTGTGGACTCCTGATAGATGTCCATTTTACAAACATTTAACAATTTTTGTACCTAATAATAATAATACCAATACAAGTCCACCAACGATTTTCCCGCAACTGGTGGTCCAGCCTCTCCTTTAACTCAGACAAGTCCCACCTGGGAAGTCCTCCTGAAATGTGGCGCCTTGGCCAGGTGAGGCGGCCGATCTCGACCTCACCAGGACTTCCGTGCCAATTGGCGGGTAGAATATGCCGCCTGTGCCCAGGGCTCGGGAACTCCCACGCGGCCGGAGCTGGCAGATCTGTTCCCCTCGCCGGCTTGGTCTGGCTGGTACCTCAACCCCCCTCCCCCCTCCTCCCAAGGCCGTGACCTCTGTTGCTCCTGCAAAACGGATCATTCAGAAAGGCTTTTTTCCATTGTTTTTCCGTTTTCTGTTTATTTATGACTGTCTAGGTTTTTTTGTCTGATCTTTTAGACGGATCACATCACCTGATCATTAACAACTCAATACACAGACCAAGAAGCTTAATGTGCTTGTTATTGCCCTCATTTGGCTATTTTGATATATTTTCACAGGCCTTCTCTTCAACCCTCCCCACCTTCTTCCCTACTGACAGCTAGCTTTCATCGCTCTCTTCAGTTCTGATGAAGAGACCTGAAATGTTGACGCTATCTCTTTCCACAGATGCTGCCTGGCTTGCTGAGTTTTTCTGCATTTTCTGTATTTGTTTCTGATTTCCAACAGAATTTTTTGATCCATTCATTCATATATATAAATTTACGTTGCTTTTTAAGATTGAGCACATCTCAGTGTGGTTCACGGGAAACAATATTTGATACTGAGATCAAAGTTTGTCCATCAGTCTCCTTGGGCCATATAACTGGGTGATACTTATCACAGCACCAACACTCCACACTCCCAACCAGCCAAATAGTCTCCCTTAACGTGCAGTTACGAGCAGCTTATGTTTCCTAATGCCCCGTCCCACTTAGGAAACCTCTGGAGACTTTGCGCCCCACCTAAGGTTTCTGTCCGGTTCCTAAATGTTCTATAGAAGAAGCGGAAACCACTTTCGACCATTAGGGAAACTGACAAAAACCTCCGGGAACCGCACGGAAACCTTGGGTGGGGCGCAAAGTCTCCAGAGGTTTCCGTTCAGGTTTCCCAAGTGGGACAGGGGCATTAGAGTCAAGGAGTCATTCAGTGTGGAAACAGATCCTTTGACCTAACTTGCCCATGCAGGCCAAATGCCATATCTCGGCCCGTCTAGACCAGTCCCACCTGCCTGCGTTTGGCCCCTATCCCTCCCAACCTAATGTATCAATGTATCTGTCATGGAGTAATAGAGTGATATACAGGCCCTTCAGCCCAACTTGCTCACACCGGCCAACATGTCCCATCTACACCAGTCCCACCTGCCTGATTTGACCCATATCCCTCTAAACCTGTAGTATCCATGTACCTGTTTAAATGTATTTTTTAATGTTTTTGATGTTTACTAGAGTAATCACAGAATTTAGGGGAAAGATTGAACAGTCTGAGATTTCTTTCTCCAAACTAGGGATCTGATTGAGGTCTTCAAGATAAGTCTAGTTTAGTTTAGAGGTACAGCACGGAAGCAGGCCCTTCGGCCCACCGACTCCATGCCCACCAGCGATTCCCGTACACTAACGCTATTCTACACTCTGGACAATTTATATTCTTTACCAAAGCCAATTAATCAACCAACCTGTGCGTCTGTGTGTACGAGTGTGGGAGGAAGCTGGAGCACCTGGGGAAAACCCACGCGGTCACGGGGAGAACGTACGAACTCCGTACAGACAGCACTTGTAGTCAGGATCAAACCCGGGTCTGTGGCCTTGTAAGGCAGCAACTCTGCCGCTGGTTCAGCATGTTGCCCCGTAAGGAAAACGTTTGATAAGTTAGGAAAGGGACGGGGGTTTATGGTGTTGGGAGGAGGAAAGTGATTCAAGGAAAGGGTTTCAATTCCTGGTGGCATTTCTAACAGTACCACTATTGGTGGAAGAGAGAGAGCTGTTTTATGCAAAGGACATCATTTGAATTAAGCTGGAACTGGTGTCCCAGTGAATGTAGGTGTAATTAAGGCTATAAACTATCAGGGGTCAGGAGGGTTATGATGTGGTGACGTTTATGAAGTTAAAGTGAAAGGATAAAATGATAGTCTGAGGTACCAAAAATGGGTAACGATAACCAGACTTTATCATGAAGGGTCAGAGCACACAGACATTAGAGTACATTTTTGATTAGAATCAGAACAGTGAAATATGGTGAGCAGCCAAACCGAGGGCTCTTTATCTGAACATTCATGTCATTCGTAACAAAACAGGTGAATTAGTAGCGCAGAGAATTAAATGAGCGCAAACAAAAACAGGGATGCAATGTGACCTAGATTAGATATCGATTAAATATTCCATAATTCTTATCTTTTTGACAAGATAAGCAAAATGGAGAAGCGGAGGAGGGGTGTGGTGGTCACCCTGACCCTAAAGAACGGGATTAAGGGAATGCTGCGAAAAAAATCAACATTATTTCATGTTTTATGTATTTTGTGTTTTTATGACTCTTGGCAGATCAATTTCCCTCCTGGAATAAATAAATTCAATCCTCTCGTTAAGAACAAAAATCAGGGTGTAGAACCGGTTTGGGTGGAACTACGAAAACTGCAAGGGGCAGAAGACAGTGGGTGGGAGTTATCACTATTTTAGGGGTAATGTTTGGCAGAGATAGCATTAATTAGAAAATTGCATGCACATATTACAAGGTGACAGAAAAATCATGGAGACTGAGATTGATAACGTGGATGGCAAATTCATGGATTATATATAAAATGTTTTTTTAAGAGCCGGATGCAGAAGAATCAACAAGGAAACGGCTAATTTGGGATCCAATATTATTGAATGAAGATGGGATGGGGGTTTAATTAATAATCTTCTCATTAAGAGCCTTTTTTAAGAAATAGCAATCATTTCTAATGGTGTTCAGATAAACATCCTTTGCTCCCTCTGAGGGCTTGGAACATCTCAAAGATTTAGGGGCAGCACGGGGTGGCACAGTGTTACAGCGCCAGTGACCCGGGTTCGATCCTGACTATGGGTGCTGTCTGTGTGGAGTTTGTAGGTTCTTCCCATGACCTGCGTGGGTTTTCTCCGGGACCTCCGGTTTCCTCTCGCACTCCAAAGACTTACTGGTTTGTTGGCTAATTGGCTTGGTAAAATTGTAAATTGTCCCTAGAGCGTGTAGGATAGTGTTTGTGGGCAGGGATCGCTGGTCGGCTGTACTCGGCGTGCCGGAGGGCCTGTTTCATACTATCGCAAAACTAGCCTAAATTTAATATAACTTGTGAAATATGCCAGTTTTGCAGATGTCCAAAAGAAGGTTTTTAATTATTTGTTTCTGTTTAACCTCTAGCAGATAAGCCAAAGGAATTGCCACATTTGCCCCTCTATGAACAAGTCATTATTCATGAACAGGTCCCTTTGGCTGTGTTGATGGAGGAACCTGATGTTTTCTCACCAACTAAGGAATTGCAGACATGCCTTTCACCTTCCTCCAGAATCACTTCACCGAGACGTTCTGTTATCAGTCTAACTACACCCCCTGTAAGGCTTCTATCTAGGAGGCCACTCAGCCCTACGGAAGTGGAAACCTTTCTGTGGCCTGACGTTCGTGAGCTCCGTTCTAAGTACACGCCTCCACGTGATCTGGCCGCCAAGGATTCTACGCTGAGGATCGCCCGAACAAACCTCTTCAAGCCAGCCGAGAGTAGCTGTGCAAAGCTGAGCCGATTTGCCAAGAGCGTGTCCATGCCAAACGGGATGATGGAAGGCAGAATGTCCCATTCCAGTTTTCTGGAGCAAAAGGGCAAACCTAAACCTGGTTCCTACTCTACCAGCACTGCAGGCAAAAGGGCAGCTTCAGGTACTGGTGCCAGGAAAATGTTGCATTCTGATTCTGCCATCCAGTATTTCCTCCAAGCAGCACCCGAGAGCTCCTCCAGCAATCACACAATGTGTTCGAGGACTCCTCCCTTGGATTGTAGGCTCATGGGACCAAGTCCCAGTTCAGATTGCAAGCACTGCCACTCTACTACAGGTACTGACACCACTCCCTATGGTTCCTCGGAGTTAACTCTGCAAGACGATCACAAGGTCATAATCATGGAGAAGTCCCCCCACCACGGTGACGATCGCAGTAGTCATAGGAACAAGGAGGTTGCCGATGACAGCGGCAGCGATGATGAGGGCTACGTCCAGATCAGGTCCCCCACATCTCGCGAGAAAATCTCAATCCGAGCAGTCATGGAAAGGTGCAGGGCGTACCAAGAATCGGAAGAGTACAAGTCCAGACAAGGAGGAGCAAGACAAGGGCAGGAGCCCGGGGACTTCTAACCCAAAGGCCAAACAATGCAGTTGCAGGGGAGCGGAGAAGGTGACCTGCGCCACTGCTCAGCAGCCAGGGCCGAGGTTTGAGATGCGCCACGTTGGCAGCAGAACAGATTTGGCCCAGCAAGGCCTGGTGAAGAACCTGAGAGAGAAATTCCAAAGCCTAACTTCTTCCATCTGAAGCTTAACCTGCCTCTTACGAATCAAACCACTGTACGTGAACAAATGGGTGTAAAATATTATTTAAGATGCGGAATTTCCTTTTGGACCCGTGGCCAAGACTTGCACCTGGCGACAGAAAATAGTAAATGATATTGCGATGCTTTGCCAGGTTAATTATCATTCCTGAATAAAATCATGGTGAAACGGATTTTCATTTTGCACACCCTCATGTTAATTTAAAAGTAAAATATTCTCCTTAAACTACTGTGACCACTGCATCCCAGCAATGACCAGGACCATCTGAGGGGGTTATTTAACAGTCTATTTAACTGTTCAGTCAAAGGTCCTCTGTTGAGGTGGACACCCTCTGATGATGTGCTCCACTGTGTCTTCCCTTCTGAGAAGGGGTTTCTCATGATTTGTGTGAATCATATTTTCCACTCCCTCAATGGCCTGTCCTTGCCCATCTTTGTAATATCTAGCTATTCACCTGTGATCTCTACGCCTTTTGCCCTCTTCTTGATCATCACTGGTTTTAATAGTTATGGCTGTGCCGTCAGGTGCCGTAGACTCGACAGAAACGGGGCCTTGACCCAACTCCTCCGTGCCGACCAAGATGACCCATCTGTGCTAGTCCAGTTTATTCATCTTTGGCCCTTATCCTTCTGAACCTTTCCTATCCATGTACCTTCCCAAATGGCTTTTAAATGTTATTAATGTACGTGCCTCAACTACCTCCTCTGGCAGCTTGTTCCATACACCCCCACTCCCAGCCACACTTTCTATGTGAAAAAGTTGCCCTTCAGGTTCCCTTTAAATCTTTCTCCTCAAACCTTAAACCTATGCCATGTAGTTCTTGATTCCCCTACCATGAGGAAAAGACTCGGTGCATTTACCCTAACTATTCGCCTCTAGATTTTATACACCTGTATAAGATTACTCCACAACCTCCTGTGCTCCAAGGAATAAAGGCCAAGCCTGCCCAACCTCTCCCTACAGCTCAAGCCCTCAAGTCCTGGCAACATCTCATAAATCTTCTTTTCATTCATTCCCATTTAATGGCATCCTTTCTGTAGCAGGAAGAGCAGAACTGAACACAATAGTGATGTGTAACGAAAGAACTGCAGATGCCGGTTTAAATCGAAGATGGACACAAAATGCTGGAGTAACTCAGTGGGACAGGCAGCATCTCTGGAGAGAAGGAATGGGTGACATCTCACTCTGACAATAGAGGAGGCCAAGGATAGAAAGGTCAGATTGGGAATGGGAGGGGGAGTTTGTGCAGTGCAACCGGGAGATCAGGTAAATTAAGACGGACTGAGCGGAGGTGTTCAGTGAACCGATCACCGAGCCTGCCCTTGTTCTTGCCAATGTAGAGAAGTTCTTTCCCTTTACCTCCCCCCCTCGATTCCATCCAAGGACCTAAACTGTATTTTCAGGTGAGGCAGAGGTTCACTTGCACCTCCTCCAACCTCATGTTCTGTATCCGCTGTTCCAGGTGTCAACGTCTCCACATTGGCGAGACCAAATGCAGGCTCTCCTGTATATCGGCGCAGGCTCGGCGACCATTTCGCTGAACACCTCCGCTCAGTCCGCCTTAACCTCCCTGATCTCCCGGTTGCTCAACACTTTAACTCCCCCTCCCATTCCCAATCTGACCTTTCTGTCCTGGGCCTCCTCCATTGTCAGAGTGAGGCCCAGCGCAAATTGGAGGAACAGCACCTCATATTTTGTTTTTGGGTAGCTTGCACCCCAGCGGTATGAACATTGACTTCTCTAATTTCAAATAGCCCTTTCCCTCTCCATCCCCTCCTCCTTCCCAGTTCTCCTACCAGTCTTACTGCCTCTGACTACCTCCTACTTCTGTCTCGCCCGCTCCCGACATCAATCTGAAGTAGGGTCTCGACCCAAAACATCACCCATTCCTCTCCAGAGATGCTGCCTGTCCTGCTGAGTTACTCCAGCATTTTGTGTCTACCCTCTCTCTGTACGTCCCTTTGCCCGCAAGTCACCTACTCCAATTAAATTTTGGAAGTTCCTATCTGATACCATCAAAGTCGGTCTTGATGCAATTGAGACGTTGAGGACTGCCCCTGCACTTATACAGAACTATTTTAAAGCTGAGATAAACTTTTTGCCAATCCCCGAGTTCAGTAATTCATTCCTTAAGCATCTCCAGCTGGCTGTTCACCTTTTAAATCGTGTCCCAGAACCCTATCTTGTTGAGCAAACTGTAGTATCACGATATGATGGTGTCAAATCTGGTTTGATAATCCTCTGTGAAGAACCTTGTGATGTTTAACGGTGTTAAAGATTATGTGTAAATCCAAGTTTGAGTTGTTTATATGCTGATAAATTAATTACCTGTTGTTAGGACCAAGCATGCTGCGCAGAATTGTTAGTCCAGTCATCTCTGTCCCACATTGTTCCTGTTGACTTCAATGGAATGCGTTTTGGAGTGGCATCCACTGCCTTGAATTCTACAGCATGCTTAGTTCTAACTAATAGGCTTACATTTCTATGCAATTGATTTCAGCCCCTTGGGAACTCATTGATTAATGACTCATTGTGTGCCATCACTGGTTAATGCACAGTTCGGTATGAAATATTCAAATTTATTGCCTTATTATGTATTTATTTAGTTGACCTCGGGTGTCTCTGTAGATGCGAGAATTGATTTCAATTTCGCAAAGTTTGGAGTCCCTGCCCCAGTAACTAATCAACGCCCAGACTGGAGAATGAATGTAGGTTCCCAATGTAGACAAAGTCCCTCCCTGTTGTTGCCAAATGGCCAGCATTCGGCATGTTACCATGCTTATAGACCTCGACCAAAGTACACCATTCTCCCATGTTCGAGATGTACGGCATTTGGGAAGGGACATTAGGACCTACGATGTTTCACAGTCAATTCAGAACGTTTTGAGAATGTGGCCACTGGTTGCTGTATGGATTATGTTACAACGATCGGCACACGGCAAAACCCCCACAAACAGTGACGTGACAATGACCAGATTATCTGTTTTTACTCATTATGTTTAAAGACTACCTATTGGCAAAGACAATGGGATGACTTCCCCTGCTCTTTAAAATATTGCCATGGGATCTTTAGAAAGATACTGATTAGTACGGGTGTCCGGGAGGTTATGGGGGAGAGGGCAGGAGAATGGGGTTAAGAGGGAGGGATAGATCAGCCATGATTGGATGGCAGAGGGGACTTGAAGGGCCGAGTGGCCTAATTCTGCTCCTGGAATCTATGAACCAGTTTCAGTCCCACTGCCTTCTTCGGTCTCTATGTTGAACCCTTCCCAATGATCATTGTCTCGTGGAATCAATGAATGATTCCCCCTGTGCAGTGACTCCCTGGAAAGACAGGGCTATGTTGTGTCGAGAGTTGGTGTCACAGGGCACCTTGCCACTTACTGAAAAAAAAAATTAAGTACCTCACACTACATGACACGTTTCCTTAATGGTCATAATGTTTGCAGAATTAATTTGTTCTCCAACAGATACCCTATAACTCTGTAACTACACTTTCAATGGCTATTATATAAATTGTGTTTAAAAGAGGTTTAAAAAAAAACTGCATATTAATTGTATGGCTTTCATTGTGTTTGAAGAGGCTGGTGTCTGGTTTTGAAGAACATGTCTTTAGAGTTTGTTTTACAGTGGGAAATCTAGTACTTCGTGATTGGAGAGTTTATTAGAGTTATAGAGTCATACAGCGTGGGTACAGGCCCTTGGCCCAACTTGCCCACACCCACAAACATGTCCCATCGACACTAGTCCCACCTGCCTGCATTTGGCCCACATCCCTCCAAACCTGTCCTAGCCATGTACCTGTCTAATTGGTTCTGTAATAGTCCTGGCAATCGTTGTGATAGTCCCTGCCTCAACTGCCTCCTCGTTCAATACACCCACCATCCTTTGTGTGAAAGTTTCCTCCTCAGATTCCGATTATAACTTTTCCCCTTCACCTTAAACCTCTGTCCTCTGGTTCTCGATTCCCCTCTTCTGGGCAAGAGACTGTGCATCTACCCAATCCATACAGACATTGGGAAACTGAGAACAACATGACATCAAAGGAACACGGTGTTGGAGTAAGCACTTTGCATCTTTTTTTGTAAACCAGCATCTGCCGGCCCTTGTGTCTATATGAAATCAAAGGGTGTGCTGAGTAAGCCAGACTATGGCAGGTACCCTTATCCATACAGGAATTATCCTTGGGCTGATAGAGAACAACGATCCACCAGCAGGTAAGGGCAGGCGATGAAAGGTGAGCGTGCAGATTTCAGGTGAGGGTATGATTGCCGTGCCTGTTATGTTCCTTCCGTGTTACAATATCCTGCTCACCCAAGAGGAAAGTAAGTATGACACAGCAAGGCATGGGGTACTTGGGCCTTCTCAATTCAGTAGATAATTCATATTCTTTACAAAGCCACCTTGGTTGAAGGAGATAGGACCCTGGGATGGCAGTGGTAGTAGTGGGGGTAAGAAATGGGAACAGTGTGCCTGGTTTTGACAGTGTGATTGGCCTTTCCTTTTCAATTCAGTTGTGCTATCACCCAATTGTTTAGTTATTCATTATTCAAATAATTTAGTACATGTCAGGAGGGAGTATTTTGAATCTCTCCTGTGTCCTTTGATTTGGGGCCTGCTTGGTGGCAGATGCTTGGGGGGCACTGTGGCGCAGTGGTAGAGGCACTGCCTTACAGCGGCAGAGACCCGGCTTCAATCCTGACTACGGGTGCTGTGTGTACAGAGTCAGTACACTCTTCCTGTGACTGCATGGGTTTTCCCCGGGTGCTCCGGCTTTCTCCCACGCTCCAAAGATGGACAGGATTGTAGGTAAATTGGCTTCTGTAAATTGTCCCGAGTGTGTAAGATAGTGTTAGTGTACAGGGTGATCGCTGGTCAGTGCAGACTCGATGGGTCTGTTTCCACGCTGTATGTCTAAAGTCTGCATGTCGCAGGTTGCCAGAATTGAATGGAAATACAAAAGCAACTGCACCACGGAGTTCCTGACACCGGATGACCACAGCATGTTTCACACATGCAAGGTATAGGAATTCTCCGGAATTGCGAGGGTGCGGTTGCAAGCAAACCCCAATATAATTGAAATGCATGTTATATATGTTTCTAAATATAATTTTATCAGATACATTTATCAGAGCTAAAAATTGAAGATTCTTTTTAAAGGGTTGGTTGACTTGCATTTCGGCCAGTCGAAATGATGAATTTTATCTGCCATCCATTTGATGGGATGCATCTTAAGGTTGATATCATTACGTGGTAAATCTTCAGGAGCACAACCAGCATTGACATACATTTTCAGATGTATAGTGGGACTGGGTTACAGGGAGCAAATCACACAAGATGAGGTCAGCAGGGTAGAAGAATAAGCAGAACAACAATCTTCTTCTTGCGTTTGAGTCAGCAGAAGTCCGCAGCAGTGATGCCATCTGATCGACATCCGTTGGTGCCCGCCCGAAAAAGGGCGCTTGCTCCAGGTCCGCAGCACTGCTGCTGTCCCTGTTGTTGTTCGCCTGACTGAGGGCAGTTGACAGGGCTCACCACGTTGATTTAGTCCATGGCAGACACAATGCGGTGTGCGTGAAGAGCTACGTGTCTTTACTCTATAGGTTTCCCACCAATACTGCTCTCTATCCATTTATTAAACACTTGAAAGTTAGATTATTTGACATGATTTTGTTTTGTGCACTGTCTCGATGGCTCAAACAAGATGCGGTTCATATTTCAGTAAGTAAAAGTGCAGACCAAGTGGTGGTAGGTATCAGTGTTGTGATAGTGAAAGTCAGGAGTCAGTGATAATGCTTGACTCCCATATTCCAACATCCCCAAACTTCAGCAAATGTGCCATTCTGCTGCATGAATCGCAACTTGCGTCGGATCCCATTCACCATCACTCTTGTATTTACTAATATGTATGTATTGATTTCTGGCATAATAATGCCTTGATTTTAAAATCCCCATCTACCGACCTGGTTTTACTGTCACTTTTTTCCCAGTCTCATGAACCTATCAGTACACCTCTACTTTTGGCTTCATAACCATACTGACATTAAACATCATTGCTGGAAAAATCCTTCCCCAACCTCCTACACTGAGACCTCCTTAAGCATATTCCTTGTAGCCCTGACATTGATCACCTGGCCTATGTATTGTGTGACTCAGTCATACAGTCAAAGGCTTGGATCGAGTGGATGTGGAGAGGATGTTTCCACCAGTTGGAGAGTCTTGGACTAGAGGTCATTCCTTTACGAAGGAGGTGAGAAGGAATTTCTTTAGTCAGAGGGTGGTAAATCTGTGGAATTCTTTGCTGTGGAGGCCAAGTCAATGGATATATTTTTTAAGGCAGAGATAGATTCTTGATTAGTACGGGTGTCGGGGGTTATGGGGAGAAGGCAAGAGAATGGCATTAGGAGGGAGAGATAGATCAGCCATGATTGAATGGCGGAGTAGACTTGATAGGCGAATGGCTTAATTCTGCTCCTATTACCTATGACCTCATGAGCAACAGAAACAAACCCCTTAGCGCCAATTAATTCATAATCACACTTCTAAATTACTTTGGTATGTTTTGTAATGTTAAATGTTAAAGGGACTATACCATGACCACCATCCCACAAGGTGCCATTGCACATTCCACAGGGAGATGGGTTGCTGATCACTTTCTTTAAAACTTTCCTCAACTGCACTGCACATCAAAGCTTCGCAGTGGAGGTAAAAACAAAGCTCTTGAATATTTTTTTTTTAATTGGTTATTGTGGCGTTAGCATTTTGAGAGGTTGAACAAACTTGGCTTGTTTTTTGCTGGAACAGAGGTGGAGGGGAGACCGAACAGTATATAAAATGATGAGAGGCATAGATAGGGTAGGCAATCAGAACTTTTTCCCCCAGGGTTGAAATGTCAAAGACTAGAAAGCATAGCCTTAAGTTGAGAGTGGCAATGTTTAAAGGAGATGTGTGGGGCATTTATTGGGTGCATAAAATGTGCTACCAGAGGTGGTAGAGGTAAATATGATAGTCATTTAAGAGAGTTTGGATAGGTATATGGATTATGTTCAAGCAGAGTACCACATGTTTGGCATAGATATTATCTGTTTCTATGCTGTGTTATTAAAGGTCAAAAATTGTTTTTTTTTAAATCTACAATCTCGTAACTTTAAGGCTCTTAGTGGCACAATGGCGCACCAGTAGAATTACTTTCTTACATTGCCAGAGACCCGGGTTTGATCCTGACTACAGGTGCTGTCTGCACAGAGTTCGTACATTCGTCCTGTGACCGTGTGGGTTTCCTTCCACTATCCAAAGACGTATAGGTTTGTAGGTCAATTGGCTTTGGTAAAATTGTAAATTGTCCCTAGTGTGTAGGATAATGTCCGTGTACGGGCGATTGCTGGTCGGCGAGGACTCAGTGGGCCAAAGGGCCTGTTTCCGTGCTGTATCTCTAATGTCATAAAATTGTCTACAAATATAATTCAATGCCAATATGCATGTTTGGGAGTCACATTGAGAATTAGCCAAGTGCTAATATTAAAAGAACTAGTGATATAGCACATTTCATGACAAACTGTACAAACAGTAATTTTTTCCAAAGGAGTTTTTTTTTAAATTGCATTAACATGCAATGTTAATATTGTACACCAATAGGGTTTTAATTCACCTGGATCGAGTTTTGCCAGGGAATGTTAACCTGTCTAAACCTGTAGTGCTCCATTGCCTTCTGATGTAGAATAAGTTGCGTGGCCACTGATTCAGTTAATTACAATGATTTGATCATACAAAACCACTACATTAGAGAAATGGTATTGCACTGTAATAGATTAGAGTGACAACATTCCTTATTGGAAGGACGTGTGTGGATTGGACAAGGCTCAAGTGTGAAATTCTGCAGACAAAAAACTGATTATTTGTAATTGGCAACTGAACTAACGAGATGTGGGCAACTAGGACCCAAATAAACTAAAATCTCAGTCAATGCCAGCAGAAGAGGTATGTATTGATGGAGATGTGAAACAGTTCTAGTTAACTTGCCCCAATTCATGCTCACGACTCGTGTACCTATAGCGACATAACCAGTTCTACCCGACAGACTGGCGGAAACAGATCACTCAACACTTGTAGAGAGAATGATTATGTCAGACTGCCACATTTTCAGTGGCTTGTGAAAGAACCACAATTTTTTTGGTTACTGCTTCATTATGTCCTGTCACTGCTTACTGTATAAACTCTGCTCCAACTAATTTAAGCTCCTGAGTGCCTAATTAAACACAGTTCTTATTAAAATATTTCTGAAGTAAACTCACTGCTATAAGATAGGAAACATAGCAACATCTCACCAAAAAAAGCTAATAGTTGTGTAAATGATTTTGGATAATTAGTGAATAAAATGAAAATTTATTTCATCTTAAAAACATGCTGCATCCATCCTGGATAGCTGGGCCTTGTTTTATGGTCCCATCCAGGTGAAAGCAGCCCCAGAAGTGATGCACAGCTGCAGTGCTTTGACAATGCCAGGACAGATATGTGCACAAGTCCCTGCAGTGAACTGACTCAATATTTACTCGACTACTGGTTGAAAAACTGACCCAAAGCGCTTAGCAACATAGTCTCCACAAAAAAACAACATATTCTGGTGCAATAAAACAAAGTGTTTTAATGTAATTGATGCAGATCTACAATTATCAATACTCAACAAACTAAACCCAAGATGTATTGCAGCATGAAGATTGATCAAGTCATACTGTGCATATTTCTTTAACCTAAAATAAAACCTACCCCCAGAAAGTCAACCAGAACGATCAAACCATGCTAGGAGGTGAAGGCTCCAATAAGGAAATCAAAATTCTCCCTATCACATTCACATGAAGATTTGGTTCCTTCTGGTTGGTTTCTGCTAGAGCAGGAAGGAAAGCTCCTGCAATGGCCTCAAGGGCAGTATCCACACATGACTTTAAAGATCTGGCCTCTGGTGATCAGTACATTCAATGAGTGTAGTAAATGGGAATGGGGAGCAGGGAGGAAGAGGGTGCAGCTACATCAAATGAAGTTAATTCAAATCATTTCAATGGAGAATGCACAGAAATTATCTTTGCTGGCAGTGATCACTTGTTAACAATTCAGTTGAATGAGGCAAAATACCAATAACGATCAAAGAAATGCAGATTAAAATTCACTCTGGCCACGTCCTGCGTTATGCTTCACAATAAGCTTTGCACTGTACATCAGTACGCGTGACAGTAAACTAAACTGAATATTGCTGCACAGCATGGTTAACTGCAGAGAAAGTGAAGTGGGGATAGGATTACGGTTGCAGTGTTGGATAATGACCTTTTTCTAACACGTGTTCATTTCCCCCCCCAATACTCCACCCCCACCACCTATTGATGAGACATGGTTATAAGCATGCTCATGCATGGATTGATGCAAAAAGGCGTCACAAATGGAAGAAGAGTTATCCATACGATGGGTATAGTCCATTTCTAATCAATGCCCTACTAGAACTCTTTCCCCACCCTACATCTGCATGGGATGTGTAGGAAGTAGTCAGGCACAGGAAAAGTCAACCCACCCCCCCCCCCCCCCCCCCATGCCAGGGGCTCCCCCCATGCCTTGACATCATTGCGTGGCCTTTGTCTTCTTACTCTTGCTCTTCTTGTCTTTCTTCTTCAAGCCATCTATATGTGCCCTCAGCAGATTTGAATACGCCTGAAAAATCCAATGAAAGAAACAAACTTAGAGCATGCCAAACTGAATAACACTGACTGAATACAACTGGCACCTAATCTCAATTCTTATAGAACACCAGTGGGAAGGAAGATAAATCAATGTATCAGGCCTGTCGCCACTGACAGAACTGATCAGCGAGATTTGGGTTCAAAAGTCTCCTAGTAATTGAACCATATCTATGCTACTTTAAAACAAGTTCAATAACAGGGATAGAAAAATCTGCTCTATTATAGGTCCTCCCAGGTTACAAACATCTAACGTGTGTACAACCCGTACAATGCAAACGAGTGTCAAGGAGGCCAGCGGGGTGGATTTGCTTGTTGCTGCATCTTCTGCCTTGTGGGGACCCGGTTCGGGGCAATATCTGAACGGTCGAGTTATAATCCTAGTTTCATTGTGCTCGGTCAGCCTATGTTTTTATTTAAATACATTGCCGGCCAGCCGCATTTCCAACTTACAAACTGTTTGGGTTACTAATAATTTCCGGGAACAGATCCCCGTTGTGATCTGGAGAGGACATGCGATGGCTTTCACAACCTCAGGACTTCCCAAAGCACCTCACATCCAGTGAAGTATTTTAGATGTATGGTCACATTATAGTGCAGTAAACACCAGCACCAATTTATACTTTGCAAGATCCCCAAAATAAGATGGCAATAATGACTAGATCCAATATATGTTGCAAAAGGCAGCACATCTCACAGTGCCACATTGCTCCAGAGTGCTAAATCATGGGTTCAACTCTTAGAACAAGGTTTGAATCCATGAAATCTTGGAACTGCAGACGCTGGTTTTACAAAGTCCTGGAGTAAGTCAGCGGGTCTTGCAAAGGCTGTAAGAAAGGGGAGGCGATGTTTTGGGTCGGGACCTTTCTTCAGAGTGCGAGGGGGGGTGGGGGGTAAGAAAGCTGGAAGAGAGGAGGGGTGACATCTTGAGTAGGGACCCTTCTTCAGACTGGGGGGGGGGGGGGACTGGAAGGGAGGAGGGGTGATGTTTTGGGTCAGGATCTTTCTTCACACTGATTGTAGGGGGATATTTGTACTGACAAGCTGAATGGCACCCAGTGAGTCACAGGTGGCACTGATCTAGGTAAAACCAAACATGTCCCAATTATTCAGTTAATGGTTTGCCCAGTACTAGAAGAGATTAAGTATTGCACATCGCAATCAAGTTTAGCCACAGGACAGAGTGCTGCATTAAGCTGTCTCGTCAACTTTCCCAACTGTTTACTCAGGTACACCAATTACACTTCAAACACCTACGCCCTAAAATTGATCATAATATCAATAAGAATGTAATTCATGGATTCTCAGCATCGCCCACCAAACAGATCCTAACCTGAATTTTAACATAATCATAGAGCTATGCAGCACAGAAACAGGCCCTTTGGCCCAACTCCAAGCTGCCGAAATGTCATCAGCCCACTTGCCTGCACCTGCCCCATATTCGCCCAAGTATCTTAAATGTTTTAACCGCCTCTACCACTTCCTTGTCATCTAAATTGGACAGTAGGTAGTTTTCCATTGATGCATGGAGTAGTGACACCTTTCCTTTCTCTGGACTCTGGCATTCCAAAGTTTCCTTGGGCTTCCACCCACTGTCATCTTCATCTTAATTTCAATCCAACACTTTTATGCCTCTATCCTAAGTTTCAACGCAGCTCCAATCAATCATCACTTTGTGCTCCATTTCCCACACAGGCTCCTAGCAACACTGATTTTTACCTCCCCCTCAATTCCTAACATTTCCAGCGTCTGGACTGTCTGAGTTCCTCCAAATTGTGGTCTGCCTTATCCACTTGCAACTTCCTCTTTTCCACCACTGACACCTATGCTCAACCCCAAGCATTCTCTTGCAGCACGTCCCTATCTTTCCCTTAATATCCTCACTAAGCTCCTAATGACTACCTGTTGAGATGTGCCAACTCGTGTTACCAGGTAATAAGTCATTTTAATATGTTAAAGGTACTAACTATTTAAATATAAATTGTGCTGTTTTATATTCTCAAACTAAAACTGACTGAAGACTGGAAGGCAACAGCTTTTGAGTTTGTATTACAGTAAACCCTTGTTTTAACAGACTGAATCTGTTGTGGACAGTTTGTTGTTTCACAGAATGAGCAATAGATGGATGTAGTAAATGCTGTTTTTGAACCTTTTTAGCTTAGTTTAGTTTAGAGATACAGCGTGGAAACTGCAAGTCTGTGCTGACCAGCAATCACCCATACACTAGTTCTAACTACAAACTCGGGACAATTCAGTGTGTAGGATAGAAATACTGCCATGGTTCTATCTTTCCTCCCACATAACTACTGCAGTGGTTCAATCTCTCCTCCCGCATTGCAAAGACATTGAGACAGTGTGGGTTTCCCCCAAACACCGTAAAGACATGCAGGCCTGCAGCCCAAATGGCCACCGCGAAACGCTGCCCCACAGTTCCAGAGACCCAGGCCTGACCCCGACCACAGGCATCCTCTCGCGAACGCAAACACCAGCTCCATCCCACATACCAGAGACAACTCGGTGTGTAGGATAGAACCAGTGGAAGGGAGCACCCGGAGGAAACTCATGCAGCCACAGGAAACACCCGAGGCCAGGATCAAACTTGGGTCTCTGACGTAGCAAGGAAGGTAGCAACTCTACCACAGTACCACTGTGTCGTCCCATGGTCTTGTGTATTTGATGTCCTTTACTGTACATTGTGTAGTGCATGTTTATTGGCTATTTTTCCAATAGTGCTGTACATATTAACCACCTTTTAGCAGATAATTGGTAATATTGAACACTATCTCTCCTCGTGAAGCCTGGTAGAGCGAGGGTTTACTGTATTCTAATGTATGAAAAAGGGTGCAAACTGTTTCCAGTAAAATTACAAGGCCAAAGAAACTAGTTTTGAGTGAACAGTGCCCATCTCCGCCAGTTAGTGACATCTGGCGATGTGCAATGGTACTGCACACCATTTCACAGGCAAGCCAACAGCCATTGCTGCTACGTTAACTATTCACCCACACACTTCAATGGTTCAGAAGCAAGTACTTTAGCCTATTGTATCCTGAGGCAGGAAAATATTTCTACCCTTGACAGAAGGTCAATCTATTCAGGCTGGAGGAAATAAGCCTGGGGACTGCCCAGTCTGCAATAATTTTAATGCAGAAATTGATTGAGGTTTAGTTTAGGGCACTGCAACAAGGAATGATGCATTGTCCTGACAAAAGCTATTTATGAATTCAACTAAATTATACATAAGAGCTTGAACAGTTCATAATGGGAATCAGCTGCATAAACCTGCAATGCATCAAATTTTGATTGCTGAGGTATTGTAACAATATTTGGGGAAAATCATTTTCTCTGATGCATGAATCCAGAGTAAAAAGGCAAAAAATTAAATCAACGGCATATCAAGAGACACCTTCCATAAAGAGCATAAGATGTCTCTTTTTCTAAGACAATAGATAGTTGGGGGACAATGAGCTTTTAAAACTGATACCTATGGCTATTATATTGACTCAAAACATCATCTATTCCTCCGTAGATGCTGCCTCACCCGCTGAGTTTCTCCAGCATTTTTGTCTACCTTCGATGTTTCCAGCATCTGCAGTTCTTTCTTGAAAACTATGGCTATGCATGTTAATGGGTGCACAGTAAAGGCAATGTCATGGAACTGAAGTATAGCCCGAAGATGGACACAAAATGCTGGAGTAACTCAGCGGGACAGGCAGCATCTCTGGAGCGAGGGAATGGGTGACGTTTCGGGTCGAGACCCTTCAAGTATAGACTGGCTGTGACCAAACAAGGCATAAGAGATCCACGACGCAGTATCTTTCAGAGCGTTACCAAAAGATTGCTGGATAGCTGATAGCTGAACATTGAGGAGAATAATTAACCGGGTCAATCAAAGGGTGGCGGCACAGTGGTAGAGTTGCTGGTTTACAGCGCCAGAGACCCGAGTTCGATCCCGACTATGGGTGCTGTCTGCAAGGCGTCTGTACGTTTCCCCTGGGTGCTCTGGTTTACTCCCACACTCCAAAGACGTACAGGTTTGTAGGTGAATTTGGCTTCTGTAATTTGTAAATTGACCCTAGTGTGTAGGATGTTGCTAGTGTAGAGGATGATCGCGTGTCGGCGTGCACTCGGTGGGCCGAAGGGCCTGTTTCCACACTATCTCTAAACTAAACTGGTTACGATCAACTTAAGTAACTCTATCCCTACCACTGAATTTCTGCAGTTACTGTGACCCAACAGCATCATTCTAAATTGTTCCATGAATTAATCTTGTCTCATTTTCCCAACATCCACTCTCCCAGGCAACGTGTCCTCTTTTAAGATTTGTGCTGGCAAAAAGGAGAGGCGCAACTTTCCATAGCTAGGATATCAACCATTAAAGCACCATCATCGTTGCGGTGAAATTCTGCATTGGGCAGAGTTAGGATTTACAGCAATAAATCTTGACTATGCTCAATGCAGAATAGGGGATAAAATAATTGTAGCTATTATGCATTACAGTGTTCTTACAAACTTACCATCTGAAACTTGTTTACTTCCTTGGAGCTTATCTGAAAATGAAAGGACATAATTTAATTGTACAAAATATCTCTTTAATGCCAATTTATTCAGTCACCATGATAGGAGCAGAAGGTAGGTCATCAAGTCCAGCAAGTCTTCTGGTATTTGGTGAGATTTATGACCCATCACATGTCTGGTTTAAAAATCGACAAATGACCCAACTTCAGGTGCCATTTATGGAAGGGTTGCAAATATCTACCACCCCTACATCCCTCTTTCACAGGATTAGTTTAGTTTAGAGATGCAGCAGCGAAATCTCTATTGCTGAGATAGAGCCCAACAACAATCACCTAGACACCAGTTCAGTGTCTGAAGAAGGGTCTCGACCCGAAATGTCGCCTAGCTCCTTTGCTCCTTAGATGCTGCTGCACCCGCTGAGTTTCTCCAGCCTTTTGTGTACCCACCAGTTCAATGTGATCAGAGTTTCACATTCTACACACTAGGGGCAATTTACAGAAGCCAATTAACCTACAAACCTGTTCGTCTTTGGAGTGCGGGCAGAGACTGGAGCACCCAGAGAAAACCCACTTGGTCACAGGGAAAACGGATAAATCCTGCACAGACAGCACCCGCATTCAGGATCAAACCCAGGACTCTAGCCCTGTAAGGTAGCAACATTACTGCTGAGTAACCATACTGTCATCAGCCGTTTATGTTGAAATTATCAATTAAACTATTCCTTAAACCCGATAAATTCATTGCAAGATGACTCTTGGAGTCCAGGTAGCATTTTGTTCGCAATCTCATCCCTAAGCAAGCAATTCCAGGCATCACCACTCATAAAATAAATATTTGCTTGGGGTGGGTGGATGGGATAGCTGTACAGAAATTATTATATAATGAGCATTTCTACAAGTCCAACAGCCCAGAGCTAGAATAGGTATTGGCCTCAAATAATTTACTTTTTTTCCAGAATGTATGCAGCCAATTGGGCAGTACGGCAACACAATGGTAGAGTTACTACCTTACAGTGCCAGAGACTGGGTTTGATCATGGCTATAGCTGCTATCTGTACGGAGTTTGTCTGTTCTCCCTGTGACCACGTGGGTTTTTGCCCGGGTGCTCCAGTTTCCTCCCACACTGCAAAGACGTACAGGTTTGTAAGTTGATTGGCCTCTGTAACGATTGTAAATGGTTCCTAGTGTGTGGCATAGTACTAGTGCACTGGGATTTCTGGTTGGCGAGACTTGGTGGGTGAAAGGCTAATTTCTGCGCTGTATGCCTAAATTAAAGTAAATAGGTTTAAATGCTCTCCTTCCCTGCCACAAGTGGTTACAATTCACTGATTCAAAGATTGTGACCCTCAAGCTCTCATTGCTTAATTTAACTCCCAGAACACAGCATTCGCCAAACTGGGCCATTTGCATGTTCTGTCCAGAGTGCGAAAGAAGCATATGACCACTTGACTGTATCCTATGGATTTCACCCTATCAACCTTGCACAATACACCCTCCCTTTACCAATATCCTGTCAAGCAATAGAAGATGGCAATTTGGTGGGACTGAAAGATAAAATGAGACTCTTGCTCCCATTTCCAAAGTAGTCTATATGTCTTAATTGTCGAATCCTTGACATTTACCTCAATACCCTTCCACAGCTCCTCCCCTTTGTCTTCATTTTTCCAGGTGCCACAGCCAGGTTTCTGGATGTCTTTTCGTCAGTCCTCATCCTTGTAATACCAAGGGGATTGCACTCATGACCCAGGACCAGTCTCTGAAGAAACTCATTTGCTATCGGACACCAACCCTGATCCTGCTCCTCTCTCACAAGTGCAACCGAGGCCTGGATCAAACTGTTCAGATACTCCTTCCCATCTCCTACAGGTCAGGGCGTCTCCAACTCATGAACTTGGAGCCAGACAGATCAAGACAAAGATATCAGCAGCAGATATGGTCAATTTTACTTGCCAGAAACAACAACATTCTGCTGTCCAGTCAGTTAGTGTGCGTTACTATAATTTAATCTGTTATTTAGATCTTGAGCAAAATGCAAAGTGCTGGCAGAACTCAGCAGGTTTGGCAGCACCTGTGAAAGGAACTGACAGACAACGTTTTGGTTTGAGATCCTTCAGTCCGAAATTTCTCGTTTCTCAAGCTTATTTAGATTTTACTTTTCAGCATGTTACAATGGTTTAAAAAATATATTAATTTGTATCAACTACTAAAACACTTGGCAAAACGGTAATTCCTATTGTTTTAAGTTCACAAAAACACTAGAAATGGAGGCAATTCCTTCCCCCTTGTGCTGAATTCCCATCCACACCAAATTCTAAATTGTATAAACATTCTGGTTGAGGCCATCCTGCATGATCATGTAGACCACTACACTGCTCACAACAGGGTCACTGTGAGAATACATTCCCAAGCTCTCCTAAACCTGTGGATGCTATGTATCAGCAGAGTATTAAAACTAAGCTTGCGAGATTCGTTATCTCAGGTATTAGGTAACGTAGAACACGGTGGCAGGCACGGAGGTAGAGTTGCTGCCTTACAGCGAATGCAGTGCCAGAGACCCGGGTTCGATCCCGACTCTGGGTGCTATCTGTACGATCTCCCCGTGACCCCTGTGGGTTTTCTCCAAGATCTTCGGTTTCATCCCACATTGCAAAGACACACAGGTCTGTAGGTTAATCGGCTCGGTAAATGTAAAAATTGTCCCTCGTGGGTGTAGGATAGTGTTAATGTGTGGCCGAAGGGCCATCTTCCGTGCTGTATCTCTAAACTAAACTAACAAAAGGCAGGTGAACGGAGCCAAGATCTGGCTAAAAATGAGGAACATGTTTGCCAGTCAAATCACCTGCTTTTATTTGTTGGTCTGTTCAGGGCAGTTGCCCACCTCCATTCGGCCACTTACCACGGTGCTTATCTTCTTTTTCCCATCAGTTGCTCGCAGCAGACACTTGTTATCAGCAGGTTCAAAATTGTCAGGGTTCCCTTTCCGCGGAACTGGCTTGGTCCGGCCATCATCTACAGAAATGGAAATGTTAATATTTGTCATCTCTCTCCGATTTACTTACCTGATGGTCCTAGGCTCTCTCTACCCTCCTCCAGTCTCAGATTTTGGATAATTATCCAATGATAATCATGGCATTATGATTTCATTTGCCCCACCAGTAGAACCGTAACTTCAAATATCTTGGTCCTAAGCTCTGGAATTTCCTTCTCTCTGGTACTCACTTTCCTTAAGACACTACTTATAACATGCCTCCTTTTCTCACCTGCCCCAACTGCTTGTTTTATGGTGCAGTGTCAAATCATTTCAGCAAATTGTTAAATATATTACAGTTGCTACGCAAGTGAAGCTTTGACTAACCTCTGAACTATAGCCAGAAGGTTATTGCGCTTGAGGAAACAAGAGTTGCAGGACCACAGTTCAGTTCCCCCTCAACTAGCACTCCGCCTGGCAGAACTTGTCCTCACCCTCAGCAACTTCTCTTTTGACCCCTCCCACCTTCTTCAAGTTAAAGGTGTAGCCATGGGCCTCAGCAGTGCCTGCCTTTTTGTTGGTTACGTTGAACAGTCCTTATTCCAAGCAAACACTGAATAGTACATCAGATAGGCGATTCTATGGACGCAGTCAGGACCCGGATGGTAGTTTGCCTCCCTGGTGCCAGGGTCCGGGATGTGACTGAACGTGTCCAAGATATCTTGATATGGGAGGGAGAGGAGCCAGAGGTCGTGGTACATATAGGTACCAATGACATAGGTAGAAAAAGAGAGGAGGTCCTGAAAGGGGAATTTAGGGAGTTAGGATGAGTGTTAAGGAGAAGGACCGCAAAGGTAACAATCTCAGGATTACTGCCTGTGCCACGTGACAGTGAGAGTAGGAATGGAGAAAAGGTGGAGGATAAATGCGTGGCTAAAGGACTGGTGCAGAGCGCAGAGATTCAAGTTTCTGGATCATTGGGACATCTTTTGGGGAAGGTGTGACCTGTACAAAAAGGACGGGTTGCACTTGAACCGGAGGGGAACCAATATCCTGGCGGCGAGATTTGTAAAGGCTACTGGGGAGACTTTAAACTAGATCGGTTTGGGGGAGGGACTCAAATAGAGAAAGCAAGTAGCCCGTTTGTGAGGCAGGAGGCAGAGAAGCAGTCAGGCGCAATACGTAGGGGGGAAAGAAGAAAAAATAACAAACGGAGAATAAGAAGTGGAGGGTTTCTTAAATGTGTGAGCAGAGAGACAGAGGGGTGTAAAATGAGGATAGGAGCAATAGGTAGCAAGGTGAAAAGTGGCAGGCAGACAAATCCAGGGCAAAAATCTAAAAGGGCCACTTTTCAACATAATTGTAAAAAGGGCAAGAGCATTGTAAAAACAAGCCTGAAGGCTTTGTGTCTTAATGTGAGGAGCATTCGTAACAAGGTGGATGAGTTGAATGTGCAGATAGCTATTAATAATTATGATATAGTTGGGATCATGGAGACATGGCTCCAGGGTGACCAAGGCTGGGAGCTGAATATCCAGGGATATTCAATATTCAGGAGGGATAGACAGAGAGGAAAAGGAGGTGGGGTAGCGTTGCTGGTTAGAGAGGAGATTAACGCAATAGAAAGGAATGACATTAGCTTGGAGAATGTGGAATCGATATGGCTGGAGCTGCGAAACACTAAGGGGAAGAAAACGCTAGTGGGTGTTGTGTACAGGCCACCTAACAGTAGTAGTGGAGTTGGGGATGGCATCAAACAGGAAATTAGAAATGCGTGCAACGAAGGTAAAACCGTTATAATGGGTGACTTCAATCTACATATAGATTGGGTGAATCAAATTGGCAGGGGTGCTGAGGAAGGATTTCTTGGAATGTATGCGGGATAGTTTTCTAAACCAACATGTAAAGGAACCAATGAGAGAGCAGGTTATTCTAGACTGGGTATTGAGTAATGAGGAAGGGTTAGTTAGCAGCCTTGTTGTACGTGGCCCCTTGGGCAAGAGTGACCATAATATGGTTGAGTTCTTCATTAGGATGGAGAGTGACATTGTTAATTCAGAAACACGGGTCCTGAATTTAAAGAAAGGTATCTTTGAGGGTATGAGACGTGAATTGGCCAAGATGGACTGGCAATTGATTCTTGAAGGGTTGACGGTGGATATGCAATGGAAGGCATTTAAAGAATGCATGGATGAACTACAACAATTGTTCATCCCAGTATGGCAAAAGAATAAATCAGGGAAGGTAGCGCATCCGTGGATAACAAGGGAAATCAGGGATAGTATCAAAGCAAAAGATGAAGCGTACAAATTAGCCAGAAAAAGCAGCCTACCAGGGGACTGGGAGAAATTCAGAGACCAACAGAGGAGGACAAAGGGCTTAATTAGGAAAGGAAAAATGGAGTATGAAAGAAAACTGGCAGGAAACATAAAAACTGACTGCAAAAGTTTTTATCGATATGTGAAGCGCAAAAGATTAGTTAAAACAAATGTAGGTCCCTTGCAGTCAGAAACGGGTGAATTGATCATGGGGATCAAGGACATGGCAGACCAATTGAATAACTACTTTGGTTCTGTCTTCACTAAGGAAGACGTAAATAATTTGCCGGAAATAGCAGGGGATCACGGGTCAAATGAGATGGAGGAACTGAGTGAAATCCAGGTTAGCCGGAAAGTGGTGTTAAGTAAATTGAATGGATTAAAGTTCGATAAATCCCCAGGGCCAGATAGGCTGCATCCCAGGGTACTTAAGGAAGTAGCCCAAGAAATAGCAGATGCCTTAGTGATAATTTTTCAAAACTCTTTAGACTCTGGAGTAGTTCCTGAGGATTGGAGGGTAGCTAATGTAACCCCACTTTTTAAAAAGGGAGGGTGAGAGAAAACAGGGAATTACAGACCAGTTAGTCTAACATCGGTAGTGGGGAAACTGCTAGAGTCAGTTATTAAAGATGGGATAGCATTTGGAAAGTGGTGAAATCATTGGACAAAGTCAGCATGGATTTACGAAAGGTAAATCATGTCTGATGAATCTTATTGAATTTTTTGAGGATGTAACTAGTAGAGTGGATACGGGAAAACAAATGGATGTGTTATATCTGGACTTTCAGAAGGCTTTCGACAAAGTCCCACACAAGAGATTGGTATACAAACTTAAAGCACGCGGTATTGGTGGTTCAGTATTGATGTGGATAGAGAAATGGCTGGCAGACAGGAAGCAATGAGTAGGAGTGAACGGGTCCTTTTCAGGATGGCAGGCAGTGACTAGTGGGGTGCCGCAAGGCTCAGTGCTGGGACCCCAGCTATTTACAATATACATTAATGATTTGGACGAGGGAATTAAATGCAACATCTCGAAGTTTGCGGATGACACGAAGCTGGGGGGCAGTGTTAGATGTGAGGAGAATGCTAGGAGGCTGCAGGATGACTTGGATAGACTGGGTGAGTGGGCAAATGCATGGCAGATGCAGTATAATGTGGATAAATGTGAGGTTATCCACTTTGGTGGCAAAAACGGGAAAGTAGACTATTATTTGAATGATGACCGATTAGGAAAAGGGGAGATGCAACGAGACCTGGGTGTCATGGTACACCAGTCATTGAAAGTAGGCATGCAGGTGCAGCAGGCTGTGCAGAAAGCGAATGGTATGTTGGCATTCATAGCAAAAGGATTTGAGTACAAGAGCAGAGAGGTTCTACTGCAGTTGTACAGGGTCTTGGTGAGGCCACACCTGGAGTATTGCGTACAGTTTTGGTCTCCTAATCTGAGGAAATACATTCTTGCCATAGAGGGAGTACAGAGAAGGTTCAGCAGACTGATTCCTGGGATGGCAGGACTTCCATATGAAGAAAGACTGGATAGACTCGGCTTGTACTCGCTGGAATTTAGAAGATTGAGGGGTGATCTCATAGAGACTTACAAAATTCTTAAAGGGTTGGACAGGCTAGATGCAGGAAGATTGTTCCCGATGTTGGGGAAGTCCAGGACAAGGGGTCACAGTTTAAGGATAAGGGGGATGTCTTTTAGGACCGAGATGAGAAAATCATTTTTCACACAGAGAGTGGTGAATCTGTGGAATTCTCTGCCACAGAAGGTAGTTGAGGCCAGTTCGTTGGCCATATTTAAGAGGGAGTTGGATGTGGCCCTTGTGGCTGAAGGGATCAGGGGGTATGGAGAGAAGGCAGGTACAGGATACTGAGTTGGATGATCAGCCATGATCATATTGAATGGCGGTGCAGGCCTCGAAGGGCCGAATGGCCTACTCCTGCACCTATTTTCTATTTCTATGAAAGCTAAGCTCAAGCATCTCAGTGGATCAAAAGGCCAACCCCTACTGGTCTAAAGTAAAGCAGGACACACATGCAATGGTACTCACATTTCTTCATGGTGAGATAAATGCTTCCCGAGGATCGACATTTCTGGAAAAGCCGGGTTAGCTCCGTCAGAAACTGCAGTGGGAACAAATATCCGTCAACACACAGCAGAAGCAGATTATACTGGCGAACATTGGTCTGGAAAGGTACAAGTTCCACAGAGAAACCACTGCATCGCATTTTTGGGTGAAATGGTGGAACACCAGATGTCGTCGCCTTATCATAGATCCAGTAGCTCAGGTTGATTCTGACCCTTTGGTGCTGTCTGCGTTCATAAGTCATAGGAGCAGAATTAGGCTATTCAGCCCATCAACAGAGATGCCAACCCTAAATTTAGTTCACAGTAACATTCAACCCATTTGGCCGTAACAAATGGGGTTAAATGCATTTCTCTCCGTACTCACTTGGGGTTGTTGCCGGCGGGTCTGCGCCTGCGCACTGGTGCAGATCAGCGGGCTGCCGGCAGGCGGGTGCGGCACATGCGCACTTGGCAAGGTTGCCGGCGGGTCTGCGCATGCGCACTGGGTGGGGGTGGGGGGGAGGCCCGGTGATGGGGCTGCCGCGAGCGGCCGGCTGGCGGCAAGAAAGTGCCGCTGATCGCGCGGGCCGGCGCCGCCCGGGCTCTGGGCCGGGCGTGGCGTGGCTCGAAATGGCGCCAGGCCCGGCAACCCTCCCCCACTGCGCACGCGCGGCCACTGGGGCCCGGCAAACCCTCCCAACTGCGCAGGCGCGGACACTGGGGCCCGGCAACCCTCCCCAACTGCGCAGGCGCGTACACTAGGGCCCGGCAAAGTGCCGCTGATCGCGCGGGCCGGCAAACCGGGGACACATGGCGCCGGCGTTCACCACGGGAGGAACACCGGCGCGGCGGTGTTCCGTAACAGCATGTTTGGCTGCCGGAACACCGTAAAAAGGTTATTTCGCCGGGATAAAATACGGCGAATCCGGGACACTTGGCATCTCTGCATCAAGTCTACTCCACCATTTAATCATGGCTGATCTATCCATCCTTCTCAACTCCATTCTTCTGCCTTCTCCCCGTAAGCTTTGACATCCTTATTAATCTCCATTCTCCAATCTGCCAATCTCCACTTTAAATACACCCAATGACTCAGCCCTCATAACAGTCTGTGGCAAAGAAGTCACAATGCAGTATACTGACGAAATTCCTTCTCATCTCCTTTCTAAACGTACGTTCTTTTAATTCTGAGGCATGTTGAGTATGCATGCTTTCCCTGTGACTGTGTGGGTCTTGCTGGGTACACCAGTTTCCTCCCACATCTCAAAAACAGCTACCGCAAGTGTATATGGGCGGTAGGAAATCATGAGAGAAATGATAGCTAGAAGTGTGTAGGATACGGGGCAATAAGTGAGCAAATGAACATGGCTTCTCTGTCCGCCTGCATAAAGTCAATAGGCCTAATAGCCTCCTGCATCATAATAAAATATAAATATATAATGTATTCTTCTATTGCACTACCAACTCAAGCACTGTGGGAAAACTCCCAAGCCCTTCAATTGTTCTTCCTGTCATAAATTAATCAGTTCTAGGAGCAGAATTAGGCCATTCGGCCCATCGTCTACTCAATCATGCCATTCAATCTTCCCCTCTCAATCCTGTTCTCCTGCTTTCTTCTCATAACACCTTTACTAATCAAGAATCAACCTCTGCTTTAGAGATTTTCAATGACCAGAGTAATCCTACGAATTACACTGTTAGCACCCCCACCCCTCCCAAATATCATCATCAGCCCAAGCCAGTCCGCTGCTAATCTATCCCAGTGAAACCCCACACCAGTGTTAACCTCTGACCCAGCGTAATGTTGCACGTGATCTCTATTAATCACCCCGAGCATACCTTACAGCGGCTCAATTAACCCTCATCTAAGTATACCCCCTGCACTGGTCCAATTTTCACCTCTGCCACAGTATACATCTGGCTTAGTCCATCATTATCCTACTTCCCCCTTACTATGGCCAGCCCAATCCTCCCCAGGACAAGCTATTCCCAGGGTCCAATGATCCTTACCCAAGTGTGCCAATTCTAGGCCTGGTCAGCTGCTGCCTCAGAGCTAGAATTACTCAGATTCCCCCGTGTAACAGTACATTCATATACAGTTACCCACCTTTCAAAGCAGCCGTAACACTCATGGAAAGAACAATTACCCCCACCTCTGTATAACCACTCCTTGGGACCAGTTTCCACCTGGCATAGCATAACCGCTTCTGGGCCCAGTTACCTCAGGCCCAAATATATTCTTCCATGGGGCCAGGTACCACCTGCCCAGTGTAACCTCACCCCGGGCCCTGTTATTCAGGACCTCTGTGTAACCCAATTCCCCACAGCCCTCTGTAACGTCACCCCAAGTTCAGTTATCCAGGGCCCCTGCGTAACCTTACTGACCCAGATCCCCACAGCCCCTGTGTAATCTCACCAAGGCCCAAGATAGACACAAAATGCTGGAGTAACTCAGGGGGACAGGCAGCATCTCTGGAGAGAAGGAATGGGTGACGTTTTGGGTCGAGACCCTTCTCTCACTAAGGCCCAGTTCCCCATGCCATGGACCCTACATAACATCACCCCAGGCCTAGTTCCCAAGACCCGCGTCCAACCTCTCCCACAGCCCAGTGTAACATCACACTGGGCACAGTTCCCCATGACCCCCCTCTGTAACCCCACCAAAGCCTAGTTGCAAACAGCCCCTGTGTAATATCACCAAGGGCCAGTTATCCAGGGCCCAGTGCAACTTCACCCAGTTATCCAGGCCCCAGTGCAACCTCACGCAGTTATCCAGGGCCCAATACAACCTCACCCAGTTATCCAGGGCCCAGTGCAACTTCACCCAGTTATCCAGGGCCCAGTGCAACTTCACCCAGTTATCCAGGGCCCCAGTGCAACTTCACCCAGTTATCCAGGGCCCCCGTGCAACTTCACCCAGTTATCCAGGGCCCCCGTGCAACTTCACCCAGTTACCCAGGGCCCAGTGCAACTTCACCCAGTTATCCAGGGCCCCAGTGCAACTTCACCCAGTTACCCAGGGCCCTGTGCAACTTCACCCAGTTATCCAGGGCCCTGTGTAATTTCACCCAGTTACCCAGGGCCCAGTGCAACTTCACCCAGTTATCCAGGGCCCCAGTGCAACTTCACCCAGTTACCCAGGGCCCTGTGCAACTTCACCCAGTTACCCAGGGCCCTGTGTAATTTCACCCAGTTACCCAGGGCCCAGTGCAACTTCACCCAGTTATCCAGGGCCCCAGTGCAACTTCACCCAGTTACCCAGGGCCCCCGTGCAACTTCACCCAGTTACCCAGGGCCCAGTGCAACTTCACCCAGTTACCCAGGGCCCCCAGTGCAACTTCACCCAGTTACCCAGGGCCCTGTGCAACTTCACCCAGTTATCCAGGGCCCTGTGTAATTTCACCCAGTTACCCAGGCCCCAGTGCAACTTCACCCAGTTACCCAGGGCCCCAGTGCAACTTCACCCAGTTACCCAGGGCCCCAGTGCAACTTCACCCAGTTATCCAGGGCCCCAGTGCAACCTCACCCAGTTATCCAGGGCCCAGTGCAACCTCACCCAGTTACCCAGGGCCCAGTGCAACCTCACCCAGTTATCCAGGGCCCAGTGCAACTTCACCCAGTTACCCAGGGCCCAGTGCAACTTCACCCAGTTATCCAGGGCCCAGTGCAACTTCACCCAGTTATCCAGGGCCCCAGTGCAACTTCACCCAGTTATCCAGGGCCCCAGTGCAACTTCACCCAGTTACCCAGGGCCCAGTGCAACCTCACCCAGTTATCCAGGGCCCAGTGCAACTTCACCCAGTTACCCAGGGCCCAGTGCAACTTCACCCAGTTATCCAGGCCCCAGTGCAGCCCCACCCCGTTACCCGGGTCCCAGTGCAACTTTACCCAGTTACCCGGGCCCCAGTGCAGCTTCACCCCGTTACCCCGGGCCCCAGTGCAGCTTCACCCCGTTACCCGGGCCCCAGTGCAGCCCATGCAAGCTCAGATACCCCCACCCCACTGTAATCCCCCCCGGGCCCGTTGCTCGATGCACCAGACCAGACCAGACTCACTCTGACCCCCCCCCCCCCCCCAGCCGCTGCCTGGCCCGCTGTGTCCCGGCCCCGGCCCCGGGGGTAGTGTCTGTGCGGCCCTTCGGCCCCTCACCGAGTCGCTCTCCAACAACACCATGACCAGCGCCGCCGCCGCCTCTTCCGCCTCCGGCCCACGCGGCCCCGCCGGAAACCCGCCCGACCGCGCTCCGCCTCGCTTCCTCTTTCACTGCAAGAAGGAACCGCCGGTTTCCACCGACGATAGACACACAATGCCGCAGTAACCCAGCGGCACGGGCAGCATCTCTGGAGAGGAGGAATGGGTGGCGTTTCGGGTCGAGACCCTTCTTCAGGCGGTCGTGTTTTTATTGGTTGTGGTCGACAATAGTTTGGTGAGGGCGCCCGCCCGCGCGCCCGGAGTCAGTCCCAGTCAGCAGTGTTGTGTGGGACAATGACCTTGCAGCAGCACAGAGTATGTGGACATAGTACTCTGTAAAACCTATAATAAGCAACAGAAATGTGACATTTATATTTATATATATTATATAGCATATATATATCCAGCAAAACACATACACACACATATTATGTGTGTGGAAATATATATATATATATATAGTGGCTTGCAAAAGTATTCATACCCCTTGAACTTTTCCACATTTTGTCACGTTACAACCACAAACGTAAATATATTTTATTGGGATTTTGTGTGATAGACCAACACAAAGTGGTGCATAATTGTGAAGTGGAAGGAAAATGACACATGGTTTTCAATTTTTTTTTACAAATAAAAAACTGAAAAGTGTGGCGTGCACAAGTGTTCAGCCCCCTTTACTCTGATACCACTAAATAAAATCCAGTGCAACCAATTGCCTTCAGAAGTCACCTAATTAGTAAATAGAGTCCACTTGTGTGTAATCTAATCTCAGTATAAATACAGCTGTTCTGTGAAGGCCTCAGAGGTTTGTTAGAGAACATTAGTGAACAAACAGCATCATGAAGCCCAAGGAACACACCAGACCGGTCAGGGATAAAGTTGTGGAGAAGTTTAAAGCAGGGTTAGGTTATAAAAAAATATCCCAAGCTTTGAACATCTCACGGAGCACTGTTCAATCCATCATCCGAAAATGGAAAGAGTATGGCACAACTGCAAACCTACCAAGACATGGCCGTCCACCTAAACTGACAGGCTGGGCAAGGAGAGCATTGATCAGAGAAGCAGCCAAGAGACCCATGGTAACTCTGGAGGAGCTGCAGAGATCCACAGCTCAGGTGGGAGAATCTGTCCACAGGACAACTATTAGTCATGCACTCCACAAATCAGGCCTTTACAGCAAACATGTGGAGGAAGGTGCTCTGGTCTGATGAGACCAAAATTGAAATTCAGCATCACCCTGAACACACCATCCCCACTGTGAAACATGGTAGTGGCAGCATCATGCTGTGGGGATGCTTTTCTTCAGCAGGGACAGGGAAGCTGGTCAGAGATGATGGGAAGATGGATGGAGCCAAATACAGGGCAATCTTGGAAGAAAACCTGTTAGAGTCTGCAAAAGACTTGAGACTGGGGCAGATGTTCACCTTCCAGCAGGACAACGACCCTAAACATACAGCCAGAACTACAATGGAATGGTTTATATCAAAGCATATTCATGTGTTAGAGTGGCCCAGTCAAAGTCCAGACCTAAATCCAATTGAGAATCTCTGGCAAGACTTGAAAATTGCTGTTCACAGACGCTCTCCATCCAATCTGACTGAGCTTGAGCTATTTTGCAAAGAAAAATGGGCAAAAATTTCAATCTCTAGATTTTCAAAGCTGGTAGAGACATACCCCCAAAAGACTTGCAGCTGTAATTGCAGCGAAAGGTGGTTCTACAAAGTATTGACTCGGGGGCTGAATACTTTTGCACGCCACACTTTTCAGTTTTTTATTTGTAATAAAATTTGGAAACCATGTATCATTTTCCTTCCACTTCACAACTATGCACCACTTTGTGTTGGTCTATCACATAAAATCCCAATAAAATACATTTACGTTTTGTGGTTGTAACGTGACAAAATGTGGAAAAGTTCAAGGGGTATGAATACTTTTGCAAGCCACTGTATACACACACAGATATGTGTGTAGGAAGGAACTGCAGATGCTGGTTTAAACCAAAGATAAACACAAAAAGCTGGAGTAACTCAGCGGGACAGGCAGTATCTCTGGAGAGAAGGAATGGGTGACATTTCGAGTCGAGACCCTTCCCTACACTAGTCTCCTAGACTAGAGTTCCCTAGTCTGGGGAAGGGTCTCGCCCCGAAACGCCACCCAATCCATCTCTCCAGCGATGCTGCCTGTCGTGCTGAGTTACTCCAGCTTTTTGTGTCTTATCTCCAGCAACATATGTCTTTTAAAAGGTGAAATTAAGTCACGCTTCGCACGAAACAAAAAGGGTTTACCAAAAAAAAGAAGACACAAAGTGTTGGAGTAACTCAGTGGGTCAGGCAGCATCTCTGGAGAATATGAATAGATGACGTCTCAGGTTGAGACTCCTCTTCAGACTGATAGGAGGAGAGGGGGGAAAGCTGGAAGAGAGGATGAATAGGACAAAGCCAGGCAAGTGTTTGTGTCCCTGTCACACTTTCTATCTGTTTTTAGAATGGTAGATGGTTGGTCAAAGGCCAGAGATGAAGAAGCAAGGCACAAAAGAGAGAAATGGTGAACATTGCATGTTAATGACCTATTCACGTCTGGAAGAGAAATAGCAGGTCATACAATGCACTGTTTAAAAGGGGATATGGAAAGTATGACAAATTACATCTTTTAGAGTTTGTGGCCCTCTTCTGCCCTATGATTTCTGCCTTTGCTTGAAATCCCTCCAATGTCCACCATATGGAAAGTTTTTTCCTAGAGGGGAGTATGTTAAAAGACCAAGCACAAAATAGTGCAGGTGCTGGAATCCTGAGCAAAAAACAAACTGCTGGAGGAAGTCAGTGGGTCAGGCAGCATCTATGGAGGGCAATGGATAGACTGATTTGTTAGTTTCCCTCCACTGCTGAGTTCCCTCAGCAGTTTGTTTTTATTTTGTGTTAAAAGGCAACAAGATTGAGGTATATAAAATTATGATGGTTATGGATAGGGTAGTCTGGAGGAAACTTTCCCTCATCAGAGGTGGATAAAACTAGAGGACAAAGATTTAGGATAAGAAGTAGGAGAGGAAATAGTTGAGGCAAGTACAATAGCAACACTTGAAAAACATTTGGACAGAAACAGGGATATGAAAAGGCTTAGAAGGATTTGGGCCAAATAGAATTAGCTGAGACAGGGCATTGTGGTTGGCATGTTGGGCCAAAAGGCCTGTTTCTGTGCTATCTATCTATCTATATAACTAAAAGTCTCATCTTGACCACTTTCTGTCTGCTCTGTCTAGTGATTTTAGAAAAAAACGCTACCCTATATCGCTATGATGTTTGGCCATCTTACTCATAGTCCTCCTCCGCTGTGGCAGCCCCAAGGATTTTTCCGATCGATGAAAAATAAAACAGTATTGAGTGTTTTTAAAAAGCTTGAGATCAGCTGATTGGTCCTCTCGCCTGTCAATCATCAAGGTAACACCCCTTCCAGGGTGGGGGGGCAGGACTATAGAATGCCTGGACGTGAGAGTCACTCTGGAAGATCGACGAGGGAGAGGCCACAACTGTGATTCTAAGCTGTGAATCATCTGAACTGTGAGTCTGCAATGTACTTGCAATAAATTATTTGTTAGCCCTTAATGAAAATGGAATGAGTTGTTTGGCCTGCCCTGTGCTTGAAACTGCAATGGAAATGGAAATAGAAATGAAATGAAAATGCAATGAGCTGTTTGGCCTGCCCTGTGCTTGAAACTGCAATGGAAATGGGAATTAAATTAAAATGCAATTAATTGTTTCGCCTGTCCTGTGCTTGAAACTGCAATGGAAATGGAAATGAAATGAAATGAAAATACAATGAGCTGTTTGGCCTGATCTGTGCTTGAAATGGAAATGGAAATGGAAATGAAACTAGTTGTTTGGCCTGCCCTGTGCTTGAAATTGAAAAGGAAATGGAAATGAAATGATTTGTTTGGCCTGCCCTGTGCTTGAAATTGAAATGGAAATGAAATGAAATTAGTTGTTTGGCCTGCCTGAAACCACTAATTTTGGCCCACAAGGCCCCTGTTGTCCAAAAAAACAGTCCTTTTTGCCCAAAATGCCCGTCTTCACCCAGGAGGAACATTTTGGCCCAAAAGGCCCGTGCCAGGCTAGTTAAAGTCCAGAAAAAAGTGCCTTTCACTGAGATTTCACTACGATTTTTTTTAAGAGCCCCTACGGCCCATCAGGCCTGTACTAGCCCAGGAGGAGTTCCTTCAGCCCATCAGTAAGTATTCCCCTTGCAAGTATTTTTCTCCCTCCCTTCATTTGCTCCCAGTGAGATCCAGGCCAGGATAGACTTTCCTCCTTCATTGCTGTGATCTGCAGAAAATTATGAAAAATGCCTAAAATTGATTCACCACCATTCTCTCTCACAGAGTCTCTCATCTGTTTTGGGCAGAATTTCTGGCAGTTTCTGAGCTGCCAGCCCACCAGGCCTGAGTGACTGAGCTGCCAGCCCAATAATCCATTCAGCCCACAATGTCCATACTAACCCTCTGGAAACAAGTCCATTTGGCCCACAACACCCACACAAAAAGTTGGAGTAACTCAGCGGGACATGCAGCATCTCTGGAGAAAGGAATGGGTGACGTTTCGGGTCGAGATCCTTCTTCAGACATTTATTTTACCCGAGGGTACACTAAAGGCTGGAGAAACTCAGCGGGTGCAGCAGCATCTAAGGAGCGAAGGAGATAGGCGACGTTTCGGGTCGAGACCCTTCTTCAGACTGGTCAGGGATCAGGGAAACGAGAGATATGGACGGTGATGTGGAGAGACAAAGAACACTGAATGAAAGATATGCAAAAAAGTATCGATGATAAAGGAAACATGTCATTGTAAGCTGTTTGTAGTGTGAAAATGAGAAGTTAGTGCGACTAGGGTGGGGGAGAGATAGAGAGAGCGTAATTGCAGTTTGAGATTTTGACACTAGATGGTGATGTTGCCTTTATTGACAAATGGTTTGCTTGTCAGGTGTATTGTGTTAAATGTAAGAGCCTCAAGTCTTTGGACTATCAAATTAATCTTGGGCAGCAAATAATCTATTGCAACTCAACCGGCTGTTTTACACCCCATCTGATTTTAATACTGGACAAAGTTATACCTTGTTGTGTCAATTAGATTTATCCCTGAGTCAACATTACTGAAGAAACATTGCCTAGCTTTGCTGTTATGGTTCAAACCAGCTGCTGTATTTTCAGTGGTAGTGCTGTAATTCCATTGCAAAGGACTTCGCTGACTATAACAGGTATTTTGACGTCATGAAAGGCACTATATAAATGCAAGTCTTTGTTTAAATTTGGAGATCAAGTAAAAAATGACACACCAGAACTTTATGTATGGTTTCTGTTGCAGAATTTTAGATTTTGATGTCATTATCAGCCTAAGGATAGAGTCAAAGTCACAGAGACGTACAGCATGGAAGCAATGTAGAAAGGAACTGCAGATGCTGGTTTATACCAAAGATAAACACAAAGTGCTGGAGTAACTCAGCTTCTCTGGAGAAAAAGGATTGGTGACGTTTCGGGTCCCGACCCTATCTTCAGCAATCCTATCCTAACCCATTTTATTCTCTTGACATTCTCATCTCCCAGATCATGCTACTCATTTACACACTAGCGGTGATTTACTGTGGCCATTTCATATAGAAACCCACACATAATAGGGAGGTGGGTGGAAACCGCAGCGCCTGCAGATAATCCATGCAGTAGAAGGAAGAATGTGCAAACTACACATACAGTGGTCAAGATTGAACCTGTGTTACTGGAGCTGTGAGGCAACAGCTCTCGTAACTGTGCCACTCCAATTGATGGGTCACGCGTTATACTGAAAATTCAGATGGAATTCTTGGGACGATTGTGGGAAAAGTCGTCGCTTCCTGGAATACTTTGAAGCATTTCAGGGGAGGCCACAGCCCTTAGTAGGGAGTGCCCGGTGCTCTGAATGGTTCAAAGACCCGAGGGCGCTAGATCTGATCGCTGTTTGTTGCCAGTTGCTGCCTCAGTGCTCTGGATGATATTTGTGATCCAGGCGGCTGCGAGCTGGTCACTGAGATGGAGACTCGTGCTCTCAACCATTCAAAGAAACGTGCCTTCCGAAATGATAGCTCCAGAAACTACTGCCACAAACAGCGGTAACTTTATTTCCACGTTTCCTTCCAACACTGAGGGAGAGCTTTCACCCCTTGGGCTCAGGAGCTGCAGATAAAGGCCTCGCATAACCAGAAGGGAGACAAAAGTGCTGGAGAAACTCAGCGGGTGCAGCAGCATCTATGGAGCGAAGGAAATAGGCAACGTTTCGGGCCGAAGCCCTTCTTCAGACTGATGAGGGGTGGGGGGGTGGGGGGGGGGGGGGGGGGAGTAGAGAGGAGAAAGGAAGAGGAGGAGCCTGAGGGCTGAGGGAGAGCTGGGAAGGAGAGGAGACAGCCAGGGCTACCGGAAATTGGAGAAGTTTATGCCGTAAAATGAAAAAGAAAAACTGAAAAACTGAAAAAAGAAAAGAATTCTTCTTAATAACCAGAAGGGATCTCATTCCTATTAGATGTACAAATAAGGCAATCCAAATATACTTTGAAATCTAAATAAGGGAGGGGAGAAGAGATATTGATTAAAAGGATAGACTTTCAGCACAATCTCAGGAGATCGCCCTCACACATTGACCAGTTAACCAAGTTCTTACTCAAATGTAGTCGATGTTACAATGCAAACAAATAGGAACCTGTTTGTGCCTAGTGATATGACACAGACAGCATTGTAGTAAGTGCCTCCATCATTTCTTATTGTTGTTGATATGGGCTGAAAGCTGAGTATCGTTCGCTCGAACACAAGAGTAATCTTCTTGAACACTCCAGGTAATCACCAAAGGAAAACCCAGGAATTTCTTACAGTCAAGAGTGTTTAATGGTAATATACACCGGGATCAGAACATTAAATACTTGCTTCCTGCAGTTTTACATTACATTACAGGCACATTAAATACAACTATGTTTACATATCTGTTGTGCTGCTGTGAGAATTTCAATGTTCCATTTCATGACATTTAAATACTGGAGGGTGGCAAATATTGTGCCTCTATTCAAGAAGGGCTGCAAGGAAAATGCTGGGAACTATTGGCCAGTGAGCTTAACATCTGTAGTTGGAAAATTACTAGAAAGTATTCTGAGGGATAGGATATACTGGCATTTAGATGGATTAGGGCTGATTAGGGATAGTCATCATGGTTTTGTACGTGGGAGGTCGTGTCTCATAAATCTGATTGAGTATTTTGAAGACATGACCAAGAAGGTCAATGAGGGCAGAGCTACAAATGTGTATATGGACTTCAGTACAGCATTTGACAAGGTTCCACACAGTAGGCTGCTCTCGAAAGTTAGATCGCATGGGATCCAAGGAGTGACAGCTGAATGGTTAGAAAATTGGCTTCATGGAAGGAAAGCAGAGGGTTTTGGTGGAAGGTTGCGTCTCGGATTGCAGGCCTGTGATTAGTACTGTCGGTGCTGGGCCCATTATTGTTTGTCATCTACATCAATTATTTGGATGAGAACATACATGGCAAGATTAGCAAGTATGCAGATGATACAAAAGGGGGTGGTTTTGCTAATAGACTGTAGTCTGAAGAAGGGTCTCGACCCAAAGCGTCACCCATTGACGAATCTGAAGAAGGGTCTCGACCCAAAACGTCACCCATTCCTTCTCTCCAGAGATGCTGCCTGGCCCACTGTTTATCTTCAGTTTAAACCAGCATCTGCAGTTCCTTCTTATACAAGGGTGCAGAGAAGATTTACAAGGATGTTGCCAGGATTAGAGAGTCTCAGATATAGGAAGATGTTTCTATATCTTGGAGCGCAGGAGGATGAGGGTTGATCTTATAGACGTATATAAAATCATGAGAGGAATAGATTGGGTAGATGCACAGAGTCTCTTGGCCAGAGTAGGTGAATCCAGGATCAGAGGGCATAGGTTTAAGGTGAAGGGGAAAAGATTTAATAGGAACCTGAGGGGTAACTTTTTCCACACAGAGGGTGGTGGGTGTATGGAACAGCCTGCCAGAGGATCTAGTTGAGGCTGAGACTATCCCAACATTTAAAAAACAGTTGGACAAGTACATGGATAGGACAGGAATGGAGGGATATGGACCAAATGTGGGCAGGTGGGATAATTGTATCTGGGACATGTTGGCCGGTGTGGCAAGTTGGGCCAAAGGGCCTGTTTCCATGCTGTATCACGCTGTGACTCTATGACATCTATATAACTAAAAGTCTCACCTTGACCACTTCCTGTCTGTGCTGTATATTGCTTTTAGAAAAAATGCGACCCTATATCGCTATGATTTTTGGCCATCTTACAGTCCTCCTCCACTGAGGCAGCCCCAAGGATTTTTCCAATTGATGAAAAATAAAAAAGTTATGAATGTTTAAAAAATCCGGTGCTTGAAACTGAAATGGAAATGGAAATTAAATGAAAATGCAATGAGCTGTTTGGCCTGCCCTGTGCTTGAAACTGCAATGGAAATGGAAATGAAATTAAAATGCAATGAGTTGTTTGGCCTGCCCTGTGCTTGAAACTGCAATGGAAATGGAAATGAATTGAAAATGAAATGAATTGTTTGGCCTGCCCTGTGCTTGAAACAGCAATGGAAATGGAAATGAAATGAAATGAAAATGCAATGAGCTGTTTGGCCTGCCCTGTGTTTGAAACTGCAATGGAAATGGAAATGAAAATGAAATGAGTTGTTTGGCCTGTCCTGTGCTCGAAATTGAAATGGAAATGGAAATTAAATGAAATTAGTTGTTTGGCCTGCCCTGTGCTTGAAATTGAAATGGAAATGAAATGAAATGAGTTGTTTGGCCTGCCCTGTGCTTGAAACTGCAATGGAAATGGAAATTTATTGAAAATGCAATGTGCTGTTTGGTCTGCCCTGTGCTTGAAACTGCAATGGAAATAAAATGAAATGAAAATGCAATGAGCTGTTTGGCTTGCCCTGTGCTTGAAACTGCAATGGAAATAGAAATGGAAAATAAATGAAAATGAAATGAGTTGTTTGGTCTACCATGTGCTTGAAATTGAAATGGAAATGAAATGAAATGAATTGTTTGGCCTGCCTGAAACCACTAATTTTGGCCCACAAGGCCCATATTAGCCAAAATACCAGTTCCTTTTGCACAAAATGCCCATATTAGCCCAGGGGGAGCATTTTGACCCAAAAGGCCTGCGCCAGGCCAGGAAAAGTCCAGAAAAAAGTGCCTTTCACTGAGATTTCACTCAGATTTGTTTTTAAAGAGCCCCTTCAGCCCATTGGGGCCTGTACTAGCCCAGGAGGAGTCCAGCCCATCAGTAAGTAATCCCCCTGCAAGTATTAAACCTCACCCCAGTATTTTTCTCCCTCCCTTCATTGGGTCTCTGTGAGATGCAGGCCAGAATGGACTTTCCTCCCTCATTGCCGTGACCTGCAGAAAAATATGAAAAATGTCTAAAATTTTCCACCCTCTCCCCCTTCTCTCTCACAAGTCTCTCACCTGTTTTGGGCAGCATTTCTGGCAGTTTCTGAGCTGCCAGCCCACCTGGCCTGAGTGACTGAGCTGCCAGCCCACTAGGCCTGAGTGACTGAGCTGCCGGCCCACCAGACCTGAGTGACTGAGCTGCCGGCCCACCAGGCCTGAGTGACTGAGCTGCCAGCCCAAGAATCCATTCGGCCCACATTGTCCATACTAGCCCTCTGGAAACCAACCCTTTGGCCCACAACACCCATACTAGTGCTCCAGAAAGCCCCCCCACTCCCACTGGCCCCCAATATTGGAATTAGTGGAGAGGTTGAATATTGCATTGGGGGACCAGCCCTCCTGTGTGATGATGGGACCCAACGGGTTCCAATTAGTCTAGTAACCTCGAACTCCAAGCATAAATTCCCACCTTTATCCTTGAGAGGTCCTACCTTCTCTCTGGTTATCCTCTTGTTTTTAATGTTTTACATTTTACATAATTGTTTTTAACGTTTAACAAAAAAGTTTTATTAATCCGACTCACCAAAGAGATTTCATGACCTTTTAAGGCCCTTCTAATTGCCCACTTGATTCTTTCCTGCTTGCTTTATATTCTTCAAAGCCTCTGTCTGATTTAACCTTACATACACTTCTGTCTGATTTAACCTTACATACACTTCTTTTTTATTTTTGACCAATTTGACAACCCTTTATGGTTCAGTGGTTCAATGCTACTTTATTGTCACATCTACCTGAATACAGTGACATTCTAATTTTTGCATACAGTTCAATACAATCATATAAGCACAATCATAAATAAGTGCAAAAGTGCAATGATTGTAGTGTTAGAATAGCAGAATAGTAAGAATAGTGTAAGAATAGCAGACTTCACCGAGGCAGTACCCAAAGAGTCACCTTGTCTCTGGCACCATCTTGTGTCCTGGTTATCCAAGGTTCCCCTATCTTACCATCCCTATCCTTCCTCCTTATTAGAACATACTCTGACCTTAAAATGACTCGCACTTCATATCAGATGTGGACTTAGTGGCAAGTGGCAAGTAAGAATTGCATTAAAAAGTGCCAGGTCATGATCAGCTCCAACAGGGATCTGCTCACCTTCCTGAGGAGTAAATGACAGTAGGATCCTGTTCTATCTGCTTTGACCAATTCGGTCCCACTTTCCCCCATTGAGGTCCAAGCTTTTCAAGTATTTATCCAATTTATTTTTCAATTAACACTGCTTCCACCAACTAAACAGTATGCTGCAGACTACAGCAACTCTCTGCATAAACAAAGATCACCACATCACCATGTTAACACTGTTTAGTTTGAGATGCAGAAACCGGCCCTTCGGCCCACCGAGTCCCTGCTAACCAGCCATCTCCCCACATTAACATTATCCTCGACACACTAGGGGCGATTTATAATTATACCAAGCGAATTAACCTACAAATCTGTATGTCTTTGGAGTGTGGGAGGAAACCGGGGATCCCGGAGCAAACCCACGCAGGTCACGGGGAGAACGTACAAACTCCGTACAAACAAGCAGCTGTTTGTCAGGATCGAACCCATGTCTCTGGTGCAGTAAGGCAGCAACTCTACTGCTGCACCACTGCTGACATATTTAGTTTAGTTTAGAGATACAGCATGGAAATGGGCCCTTCTAACTCCAACTGTTGATCACCCATACACGAGTTTTGTCATCCCACTTTTGCATCCTACACACTAGGGCCAATTTACAGAAGACAATTAACCTACAAACCCGCACATCTTTGGAATGTGGGAGGAAACTGGAGCACCTGGAGAAAACCCATCTAGTCACAGGAGAAGATACAAACTCCACGCAGACAGCAACTGTAGCATGGCAGCTTAGTTGCAGGCAGTTTCTATTGACTGCTCCTAATTTACTTTAGACATTACTTTAGATTTTAGAGTGTGGAAACAGACCCTTTGGCCCACCGAGTCTGCGCCCCCAGTGATCATCCCGTACGCTAATGCTATCCTACACACTAAAGACAATTTACAACTTTACCAAAACTAATTAACCAACAAACCCGTACATCTTTGGAGTGTGTGAGGAAACTGGAGCATCTGGAGAAAACCCACGTTGTCACAGGGAGAACGTACAAACTCCACACAGAGAGCACCCATAGTCAGGATCAAACTCGGGTCTCTGGTGCTGTGAAGCAGTAAATCTACTCCACTGTGCTCTGTCATACAAGACAAGTTATTGAATTTGAAATGCTATGTCAGCTTAGTTGCATGTAGTTTCTATTAACTGATCCTAATGCTTATAAAAAAATGTTTATATTTGTTTAGGCTATTACTCTCCATTAAGTCTGGCTTCCATTGCTTTGATCTTGCTTTCCAGGATCTTGAGGAATACTTCGAGCAATGGAGCTTCCTGTGAAGTCTTCCCTATGTAAACAAGCCTTTCTAGGATGGACTTCTGGAATCTATCCACACCGGTACCTGTCTGGTCAGTGTGTGAAGGTGGTGTTGTGATTGTCTATTGTGTAGCCTACAATGTTCAGCAGCCAGTGATTGTTTCCTGTTTTTCTCACTCAAACAATGGTGGGAAAGGCTTCCCCTCTGTGACTAGGCCTCGGGGTTAATGGAACAAAGAGCAAAAAGTCCTCCCATTGTCTGCAGTTCAGTAATCGTACTCTTTTCCTCCGTTTTAAAGTTACTTTAAGGATAATAAAAATCTAAACGTCTGGAAACTGTATCAGTGCACATTATGAACTCAAAGCCACTCTACCCAGGGCCTTCTAACCTTTCAGGCTGTGAACATATCTCCAGGAATTAAAGACAAACTCCCAGAACAACATAAGGAGAAAACAATTTTAAAGTCGTTAAAAAGATTGCTTATTTTAATTCTCTTTCATCATTTTTGTTCATTGGTTAAAAGAGCAAGGGACGTGGAAATAAAAGACTGCTTTTTGAATGGCCATGAATCATCCTAGTTGGTGGGAGGAACATGGCCAATTACAGGGGGCTAATGGAGGCAGCAGATCATGTGGTGAAACTTCCAAGAACTTGTCCAATCAATATTCTTTTTCTGATGGAATTCTCTTCTGTCCCATGTTATTTTCTCACTTTGGCAGATTAAACGATCTTCGTTCCCTCCAAACCTCCCGAGCCGCCACCTCCATCACATTCCCTCCTAACCTCCCAGCTTATTCACATCCCAGTCCCTCAAGGACCCCAACCCAATCTGATCTCTGCTTTCCAAACTCTTGAGTCGTACACACTCCTGATCACGCACACTTCCTGCCCATTCAATCAGCTCCCTGACCATGCCAAAACGACCCCCCTCCAATTCAATCTCAACCCAATCTCACCAACCCCTCCAACTCAATCACATCCAAATTAGAATCATTTTGGATTTTTTAATATTCCTTCAAGTGGCAAAGGGGCTCTATCATTTTGACAGCCTGGTGCCTCAGGAATGTTGGCAGGAAGGGAATGTTAGCAGGACTCCTGTGGGTGGGTGAGCCAAATTAGCAGGGTCTCTATGGGGATGAGTGCTCAAAAGAAGGTGCCCATGCTCTGAGAGTGCCTGCAGGTGAGCATTCAGGAGCGGGTGGGTGAGTTCAGTAGTGTGGGGCCCATGTCGATACAAGGACCTGCAGATGCTGATTTGTACCAAAGATGGATTCAAAGTGCTGGAGTAACTCAGTGGATCAGGCAGCAACTCTGCAGACAAAGAATGGGTGATGTTTTGGGTCAGGACCTTTCTTCAGATGCAATTGCAATGCAATGCCCATGCAATGAGAGGGCTTACAGTTGGGCATTCAGAGGAGGACAGGTGAGCCCAGGTGGCAAGGCTCCTATGGGTGGGTGAGTCCATATAGGAAGGTCCCATGGCATGAGAGGGCCTAGAGGTGGACATACAGGGGAGAGTGGGTGAGCCTGGGTAACATGGCACCAATGGGTGGGCACTTCAAAGGAGATGAGTAAGTCCAGGCAGTAGGGGCTCTATATGGATGGGTGCACAAGGTTGGGAAAGGGTTTGCAGGTTGGTGTTCTGGAGAGAGTGTGTGAGGCCAGTGGATATATCTATGTAACAAACTGTATGACTGGACCTAGATCCAATTTAAAATAATATTTATCTTCTCCACCGGGGTCAAGGAAAGAGCATTCACTTCACGGCTCTGTTTCCACCAATCTTTCCACCACCGTGCACAAGAAGCAACAAGACAGAGCTCTGAACAACTTCTAATCTTGTGTGTGAACTCGATAAGAAGAATCTTCTCCACCCAAGGCAACGCAAGTCTTCGTTCTGTAATAAACTTGCAAAGTGATGGAAACACACTGGAGGTCAGGCAGCATCCACTGGGACAGAAACAAACAAAGCTAACATTGCAGAACAATGATTTTGATCAGAATTGGACAAACATTTCCAGAGGTAACAGGCTTTGCCCAAACACAGAGATGAGGATTGTGGGAAGGGAAGGAGAACTGTGAGAGGGTATGCGATAGAACGGGTAATATGACAAAGGCAAGATAGAGCAATACAAGACAAGGTTAGCAACGAGACAGGAGTTAGGGAGTTAGGTGACCATGATAGTGGCAAAGTCAAGCGTGTCAATGGCTGTCTGAAGAAAATGAGGGGAATGGTCTGAAATAAAATTTGAGCTCAGATGAGGTAATCTATATAATTAAAAGTCTCATCTTGACCACTTCCTGTTTGCACTGCATATTGATTTTAGAAAAAACTACTTGCAGCTGTGATGTTTGGCCATCTTACTCAGAGTCCTCCTCCGCTGCGCAGGACAAGAAGATTTTTCCCATCAATTAAAAATAAAAGAGTTATTAGTGTTTAAAAAATGTTGAGATTCTCTCTCCTGTCAATCACCGCCATGAAGGCCACGCCCCTTCCGGTGGGAGGGAGGGGCTATAAAACCCGGAATTGTGGGCGTGGCTCAGTCTTTGCAAGATGTCTGGATGTCTGGCTCAGTCTTTGCAAGATCACCTTGGTGACCTTGCACCCTTCTTGAAATGGTAGGAAACTGCTTTTGAATTTGGTGGCCTTGCACCCTGCTTGAAATGGTAGGAAACTGCTTCTGAATTTGGTGGCCTTGCACCCTGCTTGAAATGGTATGAAACTGCTTTTGAATTTGGTGGCTTTGCACCCTGCTTGAAATGGTAGGAAACTGCATTTGAATTTGGTGGCCTTGCTCCCTGCTTGAAATGGTAGGAAACTGCATTTTTATTTGGTATCCTTGCACCCTGCTTGAAATGGTAGGAAACTTAATTTGAATTTGGTGGCCTGCATTCTGCTTGAAATGGAATTTCAAGGAATAGCCGTGTCAACTGCCAGCCCACAAGCCGTGTGTGAGTGAGCTGCCAGCACACCAGGCTTGAGTGACTGAGCTGCCAGCCCAAACATCCATTCGGCCCACAATGTCCATACTAGCCCTCTGGAAACCAGTCCCTTCAGCCCACAACACCCATACTAACGCTCCAGAAGCCCCCCCCCCCCAATATTGGAATTGGTGGAGAGGTGAAATATTGCTTTGGGGGACCAGCCCTCCCGTGTGATGCTGGGACTTAGTCTAGTGTTCATTAAAGATCTGCAGACCTACCATGATAATCTAACCATTTAATATCCAGGTACATTCTGGTGAATGCCTCCAAGCCCACTAGATTCTTCCTGCAGTAGCAGACCCAGTCATTATTGAGTACCCCTGCTGGAGTCTATCACTGACATCTAGTATCCACTCACATGGTCAGCAGTAGCTCATTCTAACAGTCGGATCCAAAACACATTTCCTCAATGTATTTACGTAAGCCCTTAATGGGAATTGTTACTCTTGGTGACACTTCTGACAGAATGCACTAGATAGTCAATCGGTCGATTTATTTTCCCCTTCCTTGTCAGGACAACTTGTGCCATTCATACCTGTCGGGGAGATGCAGAAGATGGTCCAATTCCTCCAACTCTATCTTGGATGCTACATTGTTGCAACGGGAGTACTAAGCCATTTTACTTGAATTTGATGAGAGAAGCATCCTAAGGGAAACTGGTTTTGAATAACCATAGGGAAGCCAAGGCCCTTTCTTCAGTTTCACAGCTGATGAATTAATAGCGAGCGGAAAAAAAAAAGAGATTTCTTTCCAAATGAAAAGCAGTCCATCATTCACTTCCAGCCCTCCCTGTACCCAGACAGAGCTTTCTGTATATTCAGCAATTTTATTAACCAAAGATTACTTTAAATCATTATGAGCCTCTTCAGCGTGATACGGTTGGACAGTGTCCAATGCAACAGGTGAAAGCAATGAATCACCAGTAGTTTTGAGAAGAGATCTTGCCAAATCGAGATAGAGAGCAGCTGGTTCCTTTGGAACAGTCATGTTGTTGTCAGTTGTCTCTTTAAACTGCCCTACCTTTTAATAGGATATGTAATAGATAGCTAGGAGTGTATTAAAGGCTGGGATCTAACCCAGGGTTTTGGATGATTCATATGCAGAGTAATGAATACCTGTGAGTGAGTTCCAAACTAAAATTTAATGGAGCAATTCAAATTTCTTATATAGTGAAAAGTGGGTAACTTATATGTGCCTTGGATGGTGCAGTAGCAGGGTTCACATGACCTCGGCAAGGTGGTGCAGCCGTAGAGTTGCTGCCTTACAGCATCAGAAACCCAGGTTCGATCCTGACTATGGGTGCTGTCTGTATGGAGTTTGTACGTACTCCCCATGATCGTGTGGGTTTTCCCCAGATGCTCCGGTTTCCTCCCACACTACAAAGAATTACAGGTTAATTTGCGTAGTTAAAAATTGTAAATTGTCCGCAGTGTAGGATAGTGCTAGTAAACAGGGTGATTGCTGGCCGGTGTGGACTCGGTGGGCTGAAGGGTCTGTTCCCGCACTGTATCTCTAAAGTCTAAAGTAAAGCTGGACTCAGACATTTTCCACCTTCAAAAATGTTGCCTCAGTATAGACAGCAATTAGTCACGTAATGCAATCCTAAGAGTAGTACAACCTTCCATCGATAAGGGTCCGATGTTCTTTAGATCATCAATGGTTGAGGGGAGACTTGATAGAAGTATATAAAATTATCAGAGGCATAGGTAGGGTAGACAGTCAGAATTCTTTTCACAGGGTGGAAATGTCAACATTAGAGGGAGTACAATGTGCGGAGTACATTTGTTTTGCACAGAGAGTGGTGGGGGCCTGGAACGCTTTGCCAGAGGTGGTGGAGGAGGCAGATATGATAGTGGTGTTTAAGTGGCTTTTAGACAGGCACATGGAAGTGCAGGGAATTGAGGGATATGGATCATGTTGTACAGGCAGATGAGATCAGTTTAACTTGGCACCATGCACGATACAATCTCAGTGGGTCAAAGGGCCTGAACCTGTACTGTACTGTTCTATGTTCATTGACATTGCTTTGTTAACAATGAATATTATGTATGTTACTTGAATGATCTACATTTGGATTCAGGAAGTAATCAGGGAATTATTGCAATGTTTATGGTGGGGGTGGCGCTGATGCAGATCAGATTTAGGAAGTGGAGGAAATCGGGGTGCCAGCTTGAAGTAGGATCATCTTTTAGTTTAGTTTAGAGATACAGCGCGGGAATGAGCCCTTTGACCCACCGAGTCCGCGCTGATCAGCGATCCTCGCTCACTAGCACACACTTCACACGAAGGAGAATTTATACCAATGTCAATTAACTTACAAAACCTGGACGTCTTTGGAGTGTGGGAGGAAATTGGAGAAAATTCACATGGTCATGGGGATACTGTACAGAGTCTGTACAGCCGGACATGATCAAATCCAGGTCTCTGGTGCTGTAAAGCAGCAATTCTACCACAGTGCCGCCTGGTTAGAAAATTGGGGCACACTGATCCAGTCATCAGGGAACCAATTGGAGGCCAGATTGTTGGGAAAGATATGTGATGGAGCAGGTGGATCCTTTAGCATGAAGTCTAGCACTGTGCTGGTCAGGCAATGTTCTCACAGTTTGCATGGGCATTGCATCTGAAGAATGGTCCCGACCCATAACGTCACCCATCCTTTGTCTCCAGACCAGTATATTCATGAGAATGCGGGGTGACTTGGACAGGTTGGGGGAGTGGGCAGATGCATGGCAGATGACGTTTAATGTGGAGAAATGTGAGGTTATCCACTTTGGGAGCAAAACCAGGAAGGCAGATTACTATCTAAATGGCGTCAAGTTTAGAAAAGGGGAAGCACAATGGGATCTGGGGGTTCCGTGTTCATTAGTCTATGAAAGTAAGCATGCAGGTACAGCAGGCAGTGACTAAAGCGAATGGCATGTTGGCCTTTATAACAAGAGGAGTCGAATATAGGAGCAAAGAGGTCCTTCTGCAGTTGTACAGAGCCTAGTGAGACCACACCTGGAGTATTGTGTGCAGTTTCGGTCCCCTAATTTAAGGAAGGACATTCTTGCTATTGAGGGAGTGCAGCGTAGGTTTAATTCCCGGGATGGCGGGACTGTCATATGCTGAGAGAATTAAGCAGCTAGGCTTGTACACTCTGGAGTTTAGAAGGATGAGAGGGAATCTTATTGAAACATATAAGATTGTTAAGGGTTTGGACACGCTGGAGGCAGAAAACATGTTCCTGATGTTGGGGGAGTCCAGAAACAGGGGCCACAGTTTAGGAATAAGGGGTAAGCCATTTAGAACGGAGACGAGGAAAATTTATTTCTCACAGAGAGTTGTGAGTCTGTGGAATTTTCTGCTTCAGAGAGTGGTGGAGGCCGGTTCTCTGGATGCTTTCAAGAGAGGGTTAGATAGGGCTCTTAAGGGCTCTTAGTGGAGTCAGGGGATATGGGGAGAAGGCAGAAATGGGGTATTGATTGGAGATGATCAGCCATGATCACATTGAATGGCGGTGCTCGAAGGGCCGAGTGGCCTACTCCTGCACCTATTGTCTATTATCTACTTACCTTGGCATGTTCCAAAACGAGTATTGGATGGGAATTCACAAAATTGACATCAGGGATACAAGGATCACTTTAGTGTATTGTCACTTGGTACCGAGGTACAGTGAAAAGCTTTTGTTGAGTGCTATCCGGTTAGCGGAAAAACAATACATGATTACAACCGAGCAATTCACAGTGCACGGATACATGATAAAAGAATAACGTTCAGTGCAAGGTAAAGCCACCAAAGTCCGATCAAGGGTAGTCCGAGGGTCATCAATGACTGATACCGGAAATGTTTGACTGATTTTTTTGAGTAACGCAAAATAACCTAGAAACGTTACAGTAAATAATCAATGGGTACACAAAAAGCTGGAGAAACTCAGCGGGTGCAGCAGCATCTAAGGAGCGAAGGAGATAGGCGACGTTTCGGGTCGAGACCCTTCTTCAGACTTTCTCCAGCTTTTTGTGTACCCTCGATTCTCCAGCATCTGCAGTTCCTTCTTTATCCTTCGCTCCTTAGATGCTGCTGCACCCGCTGAGTTTCTCCAGCTTTTTGTGTACCCTCGATTCTCCAGCATCTGCAGTTCCTTCTTTAAAAAAAAAAAAAGTAAATAATCAATTGTTGGTTATGTTAGCACTGAAAATAACAGCATTATGCAACTGAGTTTTGAAGTTTTACACTGGAACTCTGTAAGCTTTATTTGCGGATGCCTGGAAGTTTGGATGGCTTTTACTAATAGATTCATAGGAGTGCATCAGAGGCTGAAATCTAATTGAGTTTAGAAAGCATAAGCATAGTAACATGGATTCCTGGAAGTCAATTCCAAGGCTGGAATGTAATTGATGGATCTGTCTTGCTAATATTTAGAAGTTTAGTTAACAGTTTCATATGGTTTTGAATAAAGGACACCACAACAGGGCCTGAATATAATTGAACATGGTTTTTACTGTAGGCTAGTGGATACTTGATAATTTGATTAGTTTATAGACTAATAGTATGGTCTGCAATTTAATTGCAGTTCATTTTATTTAAATAAGGTTAACGGATCCTTGGGACATGCAAAGATCAGGAATCTAATCAAGGGGTTCTAGATGGTTAATGAAAAGAATGGAAAATTCTGGATTAAAATCTAATGGAGGTGGTGAGAGTTCATTTCAGAAGATTTATATATAAACATTGAAAACGTAGGAGCAGTTTTCAGACTTCATTAATCAAACGGATCAGATGTTATTTCTCTAGACTACTGGATACCTGAGAGTGAGTTCTGGGGTGAAATTTAATCAAGGGGTTAAAATAATTTCTGTGTCGTTTTTTTAGTTTAGAGCAGTTCAGTTTAGTTCAGCACGGAAACAGGCCCTTTGGCCCACCGAGTCCGCACTGACCAGCGATCCCCGTACATTAACACAAGCCTACACACACTAGGGACAATTTACACTTATATCAAGTATTCAAACCCAAGCCAATTAACCTGCAAACCTGTACATCGTTGGAGTATGGGAGGAAACCGAAGATCTCGGAGAAAACCCACACGGTCATGGGGAGAACGTACAAACTCCATACAGACAGCACCCATTGTCAGGATCGAACCCGGGTCTCTGGCGCTGCAAGCGCTGTAGGGCAGCAACTCTACTGCTGTGCCACCGTGACGCCCATATATTTAATATATTCATATATTCAAAAACATGGAAAACTAGAAGTGAGTTCCTTGCTGGAACTTAATTGAGGGATTCTAATGATTAACTTATGGAATAATGAACACCAGCATGTGACTTACAGCCTGAAATATAATTCATGCTTTTAGTTGGTCTTTAAATTGATTGATATCTGCTGAGATGACAGCTAGGATGTATGACTCTAATGGTAGGTTTCGGATGGTTAAGTGTGGGTTGATGGTTAACCTGGGGTCAGTAGCGAGCTGGTATCTGAGATTCAGGAGCAGGTTTACAGGCACTAGGCAGCTGTGCATCATACATCATTCCGGCGTTATTTATACTGGTTGTTCATTTATGGAGCCACCAGTGTAATGAAGGAAGTCACGTCCCTTCTAACCAAAGTGACAATCTGCCTCCTCAGTGACACACAGGACACTGCTCTCAGATCTCTTGCTCCATCATTCCACCAGTTACGTTTTGTCTTAACCGGAGGTAGGAAGGGCCCGTGTAGGTAGGTAGGAAGGGTGCGTACCAGAGGTTAGACTGGGTCGGCGGTAGTTTAGTTTAGAGATACAGCGTGGAAACAGGCCCTTCAGCCCATCGGGTCCGCGTCGACCAGCGATCCCCGCATATTAACACTATTATTAACACGCGGGACAATTTTTACATTTACCAAGCTAATTAACCTACATATCTGTACGCCTTTGGAGTGTGGGAGGAAACCGAAGATCTCGGAGAAAACCCACGCAGGTCACGGGGAGAACGTACAAACTCCGTACAGACAGCACCCATAGTCGGGATCGAACCCGGGTCTCCGGCACTGCATTCGCTGTAAGGCAGCAACTCTACTGCTGCGCAACCGTGACGCCCCATGCCCCTGCTGGCCGCATGAGTGCCCGAGGTGGCCCCATAGCAGAAGTGCCACATTGCGGGATTGGAAACTGGAAGTATCCTGAGCTAATTCTACTACCACCATCATCTATTGTAACAAGTGATGGCTTCCACTGATTGTCGCCGGAAGATTGCATCCAATTCAGGACGGATGATGACAGCGATGTCAACATTTGAAACATGGAAGATGGACACGAAAGAAGAAGTGCCCGAGGTCGGGTGGGCCGGCGGTGGGTGCTGGAGGTCGGTCAAGGGCATGCCACCGAGAACAAAGGCACCCGGCATGGAGGGCCGCAGAGAACAAAGAAGGGCCATTGGGAACCACTTTGGAACTTTGATGGCGTCCTATACGTGGCGACTCTTTGCACACTTTGTGTATGTAGCAATGTTACAAAATTTTGAGATTTTAAAAATCAAGTCTGCAAATTATCCCATCAGATAAAGCATAAAAATAAGTTTAATTTGACACCTAATTCACTTTCATATCTTCAGTGTTAAAAGAGTTATGGCCATTTTCATACTCGGAAATTAGCATCTTGTTCGTAATTGCTTTTCCATTGACTTAACACAAAAGCTTTGATCGAGGACAAAAGTCCATAACTTTCTTAAAAATTAAGAGAACGGAATGAAATTTTCAGTTATTATAGATTGAAGCATTCTGAAACAAATATAAAACATCTTACTTGGATGACCTGAAATTAAAGCATATAATTAGTTAATTACCTAATTGTAGCTAATCACAAAATTGACTGTTGTGACGGAAATAGTAACACACAGCCAGACTGCCTTGAAAATTCAAAAATGTGATATTCTCAAGATCAGAACTTTAATATTATTGTATTATATGCTGTAAGTCCGTAACAGACAGGTAAATAAATTACAATTTCTAGCAATACACCAAGTCTTTATGGAGAAGATCAGTTGCTAGCTGGTACATTGGCATATCATAATCAGTAGCATCATCATACTCCTCAGATTGTAACCAATAAGCAACTCTGTACACCTTGTTTTTCCTCAACGTTTCAATGTTGGCATTGTAAACTACAAGTTTTTGCTCTTCAAACCACGCATGACATGTCTTTCTTCCCACTACTTTCCCATTAAGAATGACCTGTAGATTCTATTTCTTAAGAAAAGGATATATTTTTTAAATAGCCTAAGTATCCAAATAAAAAAACTAATCCCATCCACACAAGAATTCACAATATAACATGATTTTTAAATCTCACTGTCATAAATTCATATGCCAAATGGAAGGAATTTAATGTTTAATTCCCATAAATTAATCTTGAAACATCCACTCCATATAATCAAAATGTTAATTTTTTTGCATAATATATGAGACTAAAACTGATATTTAGTATAAAAATATTGACTGTGGATAGATAATAACACAATATATAGACGATTCAGATGCTCTTACGACATGATTGTCCAAAAATAAGAGCATTTAAATCATCTTGCGAGTGGGTTTTTCCGGAACGCGATCGATTGGAACGTTGCATTTGCGGCAAATTTGAACCCCATATCGGCAGGAAAAACACTGCCAGTTCGTATGGGGCCCAAATCACATTTTCGCAACGTAAAATTAGATTAAAGCCATCCCAAGAAGCAAGTTTATATGTAAAATACACGACTTACCCTTTGTTTTTTCCCGTTCTTGCGATCCGTCATGTTGTAGGTGTTGAGGGCGTTAGAAGTCGCTTTTTATTTTAATCAAATTATTAAATTGTCTCGCGATTTAAAAAAATTAAAAACGGAAGTCGGATCGATTATTCTTTAGCAGCTAGCAGCCCGAGGAAATCCGCCTCGGATAAGCGGTAGATGACTGGATTTTAATCACGCCCCCCCCCCCCCCCCCCCCCCCCCCCCCCCCCCCCCCCCCCCACAAAGGAGCCAAACGGCCAGTGGCAGAACTGCAGCTCCACTGAAAGTAAGTTTTGTAACATCGCTAGTGTATGATATGCAGAACAAAGAATTTCACTGTGACATGTCACATGTGATAATAAAGTATCAATGAATTATCAAACCAGTTGTCTGTTGTTTCCTGGACACTGGTTCTATCTGTCCTCATTGCCATAGAATTGGGCTGAACCAGATTGCTCAGAAGCTAGGTGCCCTCTTTGAACATGAACTGGACAATCTAACCCAATATCCCCATCATCATCAGGACAGTCTATTTCCACCTCTGTAACATTGTCCACCCAACATGCTTGTTCTCAATTGCTGCTGAAGCTCTAGCTATGCCTTTGTCATCTCTAGGCTTGAAATTTGCTCAGCCCAATTAACATCAGGTTCGTATCATGGCTCTCACTGGCTCTCTAACCTTCTTCAGCCCAACCCTTGTTCATCCCCAATTTTCACTACAGCTGTCTAGTCCCAAAGCTCTGGAGTAATCTTGCCAATGCCTCTCTACTTCCCTATCTTTCAATAAAATCATTCTTTAAATCATTCTTTGAAACCTACCTTATTAACCAAGATGTGTAGGAAAGAACTGCTGGTTAAATCGAAGGTAAGACACAAAATGGTAGAGTAACTTAGCGGGACAGGCAGCATCTCTGGAGAGAAGGAATGGGTGACGGGTTAGGAACCCATCTTCAGACCTCGGGTTCCTATTTAAAAAAAAGTTTCAGATCGGGAGGAGTTAGCTGGAATGTTTGAAGTGGTCCATTCTCATTCCCATCCAGTCCTTCGGGATCTTGAGCAAACCGTCCCCCGCACCCCTCTCTATTACTGCTAAAGTCACAGGGAAGCAACACAGAAGGGTAGAAAACATTTAGTAAAGCGTCCCGGCCAGTATTGGTGCTCCATATACAATGTACCTACTACCATTATAGACTAAGCCTAAAGGGCCTGTCCCCACTTGTATGCGATTGAGGCATACGGGCACCGTATGGTCGCGCGGGGCAGGTCCCACTTGGAAGCGCGGAGGCATATGGAGTTGTGCGGGGCTGGTCCCAACATCGCGCGGGGCTCCGAAAATCCTGCACTGTCTGAAAATTTTGCAGGCCAATGGCCTGTCGGCGTACACAGCGTCTTGACGTCGTACGCAGAGTTTTGACGGCGTACGCCTAGCGCGTGGCGTTCCCCGATGACATCACCGCCCGGTGTAGCATTGCGTGTTGACGTCCCCACTCGACGCCGTGCGACGCCAAATAAGTGTATAATACATTACTCTGTAAAACCTTGAAAACCTTGGATTGTACCAGCGGCTTATGATACAAGAAACTAAATCCAGATCTTTTAACAGGGAATGTATTAACTTGTAATGTTTAATGAAGTGTATTAGTAAATAAATCTTTATCAGCACCAAAATATAACCAGAAAGCCGAAATATGTCCAATCCATTTTCAGCTCTTTCTCTCTTTTAACATTTGTAAATAGTGTAATCCTAACAGAGTGGAAAATCTCTTTTAATCTATTACTGTGATAACATATGTGGCCAGTTATGTAAGGGTCCAATTTCTGGGGAAGAGTGATGGTTTCCAATACTGGTGTAAAATACATCAATCAAGTATACACAGCATGCCTTTCCGACCGAAAATCCGGCGGCCCGCCTCCTGTCCAGCTGATTGGTAGGTATGACGCAAATTACGTCATGCACGAACTTAGCGCGTATATAGCATGTACTTAGCGCGAACTTCGCGTGAACTCCGCTTCCAAACGCTTGCAATCAATCGCATGCTAGTGGGACAGGCCCTTAAGGCTGCATGTTCACCAGCATCAGTACTTTAGTCATGTCTAATTGAAATTTATAGATAGTCACACAGCATGGCAATAGTCCCTTTGGCCCTCTGAGACCTCATCGACAATCAAGCACCCAGTTATTCTAAGAATCCCCTTACCTATTTTATTCACCCCACGTTCCCATTGACTCCCACAAGATTCTACTACTCAAGCTACAAGCTATGGAACATATCCAATGATGCAGAACACTGTGAACATATGAGGGCACCTCCAGAATCGCATGAGCACGTGAGCCACATGTTCAACATGCTTAAAGACCACATCTGGTTGCCATCTGTCTCCTGCTGACTCACAGTGAGGTGAGGCTGGGGTCGCCAGAGTTTGGAAAGAGCATCTTCTCTCTCCCATGTGACAAACCTTGGACCCGTTTCCTAATGACAAGGTTTGGAATGTTGGATTGCTGTTGTATAGACGCATCATGACAATTATTGGTGAATCTGGTGCGTTTGTTGTAAACGTTTGAAGATTTTTCGCTGGTGCGTGATACACCGCAATGGCTGATTCCCTTACTACCGCACTCCAGACAGGGCACGCTCAGAACTATACGCAGTCTTAAAGGAAATGTACACAAGGTGCATTCTTTAAAGGAAGATATATGAACATTGTACCACATTAATAGCATTACAGCCAGGCTATCAATTGGGATCAAGGCCTATGGGACCAGGAATGGCCAAACAGGTACGGATATTGGAGCTGGGAGGATTCCAACTTGATCACTAATGGGTTGGTAATGCAGGGGAATATCTGACATGCACGAAGTGATCAGGTCAGTGATCAGGTAGGGGTGCAGAGTTCATGATAGAGACCATGATTGGGATCATGTCCACGATCAAAATCTGGGTGGGTGGTCACCACAGAAGTGAGAGAGTCAGGGTCCTTGGGCAACTATTGATAGTAATGGACATTGGTTTGTCTGTGGGGGTTGAGACGTGAGTGAGAGTGGAGTCTGTAGTAAATAACGGGACTTATCAGGTTGGGAGTAGGCCAAATGCTAAAACATGATGATCGCAAGTGACCAACAATGGCTGTTCCATGGGGAATGATGTTGTTTGGTGCACGTCTCTTGCTAAAAGTATGGCAGATGGTCAAGTGTGACTCACATACTGAGTTGTCTTTCCGGGATTAAATCATTTGAGCACGTGGGTGCATTTCACTCTGTGTAAAGTTTATTTTCAGCCACATGCTGTTGAAAATGGATAATCGTTTGATTATCGTTGGATGTCCAGGCTAGTATTTTTCACAGTGCAAGCATGAGGGCATTAACTGGGAGTCCTCTATTAATAATCTGGACAAACACGTTCAAATGCTGTCCAGATTATTAATAGAGGACTCCCAGTTAATTGTTCAGTAACTTAACATTAATGTTGAAGAAAGACACAAAACTCTGGAGTAACTCGGCAGGACAGGCAGCATCTCTGGAGAGAAGGAATGGGTGACGTTTCGGGTCGAGACCCTTCTTCAGACTGAAAGGGAAACAAGAAACATATACAGCATATAGAGAGATATAGAATAAGAAATGGAAGATATGCAAAAAAAGTAATGATGATCAAGAAAATGGTCCATTGTTAGCTGTGGGCTAGATGAAAACAAATGATACAGACAATGAAACTCAGCAGGATGCCAGTGAAACTAGTACAATGATTAGGATGGGGGAGGGTCCTGGTCCAATATCTCTCTATTTCGCTGTCTCTATCTCTTGTTTCTCTTTCTCCTGACTCTCAGTTTGAAGAAGGGCTTCGACCTGAAACATCAGCCACTCCTTCTCTCCAGAGATGCTACCTGTCCCGCTGAGTAAGTCCATAATTTTCTGTCTATCATAGAAACATAGAAAATAGGTGCAGGAGGAGGCCATTTGGCCCTTCGAGCCAGCACCGCCATTCATTGTGATCATTGCTGATAATCCACAATCAGTGACCTGTGCCTGCCTTCTCCGCATTGATTCCGCTAGCCCCAAGACCTCTATCTAACTCTCTTTTAAATTCATCCAGTGAATTGGCCTCTACTGCCTTCTGTGGCAGAGAATTCCACAAATTCACAACTCTCTGGGTGAAATCGTTTTTTCTCATCTCAGTTTTAAATGGCCTCCCCTTTATTCTTAGTCCTGATTTCCAACATTGGGAACATTTTTGCTGCATCTAACTTGTCCAGTCCTTTTATAATTTAATATGTTTCTAAAATACCCACTCATCCTTCTAAATTCCAGTGAATACAAGCCCAGTCTTTCCAATCTTTTCTCATATGACAGTCCCACCATCCCGGGGATTAATCTAGTGAACCTATGCTGCACTGCCTCAATAGCAAGGATGTCCTTCTTCAAAATATGGTATCTTCGTTGTAAACCAGCATCTGCACTTCCTTTCTACACATTTATATTAATGTTGTTGTTCCACTTTTATAACTTGCTCATTTTAAGGGCATGTGTGCGATTTTTCACACATTTAGTGACAGTCCCATCAGGCAACTGTGCAATGAGTTTCTGCCTGATTGGGGTTGGTTGTCTGGTTCGTGGGTGATGGGAGGCAGTGGAGCACCATTAGTTGAATTGTAAAGCACCAGACCTATCCTGGACTTTAGGCATTACATTTGTGGGACTTAGAGTCAACACTCATCTCTGTAACTGGATCCTCGACCACCTGTTCAACAGACCCCAATCAGTGAGGATCGCGGACAAATCATCCTCTTTGATAATCCCCAACACTGGTGCTCTGGATGTGTTCCCCTGTCTTTACTCCTTGTACACCCACGTCCTGTGCAGCCATGTATAAATCCAATTCTACTTACAAATTTGCCAACAACACCGGATATTGCGGGCCGGATATCAAATAATGATGAGACAGAGTACAGGAAGGAGATTGAGAACCTCGTGTCCTGACATTGAGACAACAACCTTCCTCTCAATGTTGCCAAGCCAAAGGAGATAAACTTTAGGAAGCAAAGTGGCACACATACCCCAGTTTGCATTGACTGTGCCGAAGATGAATGGTTGAAAGCTTCAAATTCCTTGGAGTAAATATTGCCAACAACTTGTCCTGGACCACCAAATTGAAGCAATGGCCAGGAAATGCCTCTTAGATGGCTTGGGAAGTTTGGCATTTCCCCCAACAACTCTCATCAACATCTACAGATGTGTCGTAGAAAGCATTTTATCAAGATGCATCACAAAATGATTTGGGAACAGTTCCATCCAAGACCACAAGAAATTGCTGAGAATTGTGGATGCAGCCCCAACCCTTACACAAACTAACCTCTCTTCCATTGATAGACACAAAAAGCTGGAGTAACTCAACGGGTCTGACAGTATCTCTGGAGAAAATGAGTCTCTGGAGACTCCTTGAAGGTGGAGTTGCAGGTAGATGGGATGGTCAAAGGCTTTTGGCACATTGGCCTTCATCAGCCAGAGTATTGTGTAGAAGTTGGGAGGTCATGTTGCAGTTATATAAGATGTTAGTGAGGCCACATTTGGTGTATTGTTGCCAGGTCTAGAGGGCCTGGGCTATAGGGAGAGGTTGAGTAGCCCTGGACTCCATTCCTTGGAGCACAGGAGGATAAGGGGTGATCATATAGAGGTGTATAAGATCATGAGAGGAATAGATCGGGTGGATGCACTTTTGCCCAGAGTAGGGGAATCGAGGACCAGAGGACATAGGTTAAAGGTGAAGGGGAAAAGATTTAATAGGAATCTGAGAGGTAACTTTTTCACACAAAGGATGGTGAGTGTATGGAACAAGCTGCCAGAAGAGATAGTTGAGGCCGGGACTATCCAAACATTTAAGAAACAGTTAGACAGGTACATGGATAGGACATGTTTGGAGGGATATGGACTAAATGCAGGCAGGTGGGACATGTTGCCCGGTGTGGGCAAGTTGGGCCGAAGGGCCTGTTTCCACACTGTATCACTCTATGACTCTCTAATAGGTGATATTTTGGGTTGGAACCCTTTTCAGAATTATGCTCCAGTTTTGTATGTTTTTGCAGGCTTGCTAGTCTGTAGGATGAACAACTGGGATAACAGAGAACTAGTGTACAGGTGATTGATGGTTCACATGGGACTCGCTGGGCTGAAGCATCTGTTTACATGATGTATTTCTAAACATAAACATAAGCCAGGTTTGATCATGATCTCCTGTGAACAGGTGGATTTCTCCGAGTCCTCCAGTATCCTCTCACATCCCAAAAACGAGTGGATCGGTCGGTTAAATTGGCATTGGCAAATTGTTTCCAGTGAGTAGCAGAATCTGCGAGGGAGATGATGGGAATATGGAGACAATATGCTGCAGGAACAAAAATCAATGTGGGAATGGGAGGTGGCATTGGCTCAATGGGCCAAAATGGTGTCCTTCTACGAGTTAAGGAAATATGGAAATCAAAAGAACCACTGTGATTCTGTTGGACTGGATATCACTTCTTCCCAATGTCTCTTCAAAACGTTTGTGTCAATCGGTCATGGCTCCAACTTTCTGGTCGTGAGGGTCAACACACCTTGCTCTGTTTCTTTGTTGACTTTTTGACGATTTACTTCCGATTCATAAATGGCGGGTGGAATATTGATGCTTTGAAGAATGATACTTTTCGAGTGATGTTTCGTGAACCTGGCAATTGTGTAACCATTGAACCTGGCGCGGCAGTCACTCCAAATGCGTGCAATGTCAAACGGAGTTGCTTTATTGCCCATATGTTTATCGCGTTTCACAAGAATTCCATCCCCAGACTATAATGGCACCGAGCTGAATTTCATGTGATTCTCCGCATTAGTTTCCAGGCTGTTCTTCTTGGCTTTGTCACACTCACTTAGAAGTTGATCATCTCATGGGATATCTCTGGCAGACTCGTACACATAGGCTGTGCATAAACAAGCACGGCTGTTGGCCTTTCTGTCACTTAGTGCAGCGTAGCTCTGTAAAACTTAGAAACATAGAAGGATAGAAAATAGGTGCAGGAGTAAGCCTTTTGGCCCTTCGAGCCATCTGATCATCCAAAATTAGTACCCCGTTCCTGCTTTCTCTCCATATCCACTGATTCTGTTGGCACGAAGAGCTATATCTAACTCTCTCTTGAACTTATAACTTATAAAGTTCTGACTTCATGATAGAGTCATAGTGCCTTAGAGCTGTACAGCACGGAAACAAGCCCCAGAGCCCACGTTATCCATGCCGGCTAGGTTGAGATACTGGGCTTGTCTCATTTGACGCCATTTGTCCCATTTCCACCTTATTTTAAAAGTCATATGTATATCCTTTATTTGTATTCATAAGTTTACAAGTTATAGGAGCAGAATTAGGCCATTCGTCCCATCTACTTTGTCATTCAATCATGGCTGATCTACCTTTCCCTCCATTCTTCTTGACACCCCGGATACCTGTACTAATCAAGAATCTGTCAATCTGTCTTAAAAATACCCACAACCATCTGTGGCAATGAATTCCACAGACTCAACACCCTCTAACTAAAGATATTCCTTCTCATCTCCTTTCTAAAGGTACGTACTTTTAGTCTGAGTCGATGGCCTTTGGTCCTAGACTCTACCACTGCACCACCATGCTATTGATGAACAGTTGCCTGGTGTATGTGTTTCTGTTATGTAGGTGGACCAGAGCAGAGCGGGGAATCAATTCTTCTTCTTTCGTGTCCTTATGCTATACAGTGCCTCGCCACTGCTGTACATATCGCTGCACTATTGGAGTGTTAAGTGCAAGGTCTGCAGTAGTACATGAATTATCTAGCAATGGGCATTGCAGTAGGTGTTGCATTGTCTGGGTCAGTGTGCCACAGTCACAGGTTGTTGTTCCCTCGATGTAACCCCATTTGTGCATTGACCTTTGACCACCCGACCCCGATTCGCAGTCGGGGAGTCAATGAGATAGTATCTGCAGTTGAACTGTTGTGGCGATAGGCAAATTGCAGCGGATGTAGGTCATTTCTACGGCAGGAGTTGCACAGCGCCATACTCAACCTCTCACACTTCATTATGGTGGACGCAAGTGCTACTGGATGCTAGTTATTGAGTTCCCCGTGCACAGTGAAACCCCTGCTAGAGATTTTAAATCCAAAACCACATTAATCACATGAAAATCATCATATCATCAATTTCACTTGTGTCCCAATGCAGCTTTCATGTGTACTTTGAATGACTTGACCTATGTTTAGTTTAAGAGTCTGATGAAGGGTCTTGACCTGAAACGTCACCTATTCCTTCTTTCCAGAGATGCTGCCTATCCCGCTGAGTTTCTCCAACTTTTTGTGTGTATCTATGTTTAGTTTAGTTCAGTTCAGTTTATTGTACAGTGAAAAGCTTTTGTTGCGTGCTAACCAGTCAGCTAAAAGACTATTCATGATTACAGTTGGGCCATCCACAGTGTACAGACACATCATAATGGGAATAACGTTTAGTGCAAGATAATGTCCTATTAAAGATAGTCCGAGGGTCTCCAGTGAGGTAGATAGTAGCTCAAGACCACTCTCTAGTTGTTGATGGAATGATTCTGTTGCCTGATAACAGCTGGGAAGAGATTGTCACTGTATCTGGATGTGTGCAATTTCACACTTCTATACCTCTCTTCTGAACTTCTTGCCCGATGGGACAGGGGCGAAGAGGGAGTGACCAGGGTGAGACATGTCCTTGATTATGCTGCTGGCCTTGCCGAAGCAGTGTGAAGTGTAAATGGAAGGGAGGTTGATTTGTGTGATGGTTTGTGCTACATCCACAAATCTCTGTAATTTCTTGCGGTCTTGGATGGAGCTGTTCCCAAACCATGCTGTGATACACCCCGATAAAATAAAATGCTCTCTTCAGTCAATGATCCTTTGTTTGACCTAACCTTTCTGCACATATCAGTCAGCTCAGCCAATTACCACCCTTGGTTCCTTAATTCTGATTAAAGCCAGCATCTTACTATCTCTTCAGATTTTGCCTCAAACATCACGTTCATGTTCGAATGACCCCGGTTCAACCTTGGACGTCTGACACTATTTTCTCGTGACCTTGTGGGTTTCCTCTAGGTGCTCCAGTTACCTTCCAAAGCTGGTCAGTGGGTTTATTGGCACTGAAATTTGTCCTTAACGCTGGTGGGTGGTAGAATCTGGGGAGAATTAATGGGAATGTGGGGAAAGTAAACAAAAATGATTAATGCAAATGAATGGTTGGCATGGACTTGGTAGACCAAAGGGCTTGTTTCCCTGCTAAATGTCATTTTGCCTTTATGGCTCTAATCTGCTGGACCATCCAATCCACTGTAATAAAAATGAACTGCAGGTGCAAACTTATTCCAAAGATAGACACAAGATGCAGGAGTAACTCAGGCAGCATCGCTGGAGAAAATGGATAGATGACATATCGGGTCTGGAGCCTTCTTTTGAGTTCTTCGGTTCCAAAGTGACTCAGTTACTCTAGCGACCCCAACCAAAGAATCGTTCTCTCCATTGGTGGCTCGTGTTGGTATGAACATCACTACGGAGGGAGTAGACTATGACAGGAGTAAATGGGAGACCAGAGCCAGAGGTGAAGGGTAAATCGCACAGTCCAACAAGCCAAGAAGCACTACATAGATGAAGTATAGCCCTATCCCATACATTGGTGAATTTTCGCAGGAGTCTCGCTGAATTAGCTTATTTTGGCAAGATATCTATGCAGAGCTGGCACACTATGAAAGAGGAACCACTGATGCGTCAACCTAATCCTTCGGTGAGATGTTAGATCCAGATATTCAACTGAGCAATAATAATCTTGTGGCACTGCGGGGAGGCGAGAGGTCCCCAGGGTCCCGACCAACATTCATCCCCCAGCCAACACCAACAAAATCAAAATGAGCCTTCACTCATCTTGCTTACTTACATGGAACACTTGCCGTCTGCAATTGGCTGCTGAACCTGCTTACATAAGAGGCACTTTGCTTCAAATTGTGCAAAGTACTCCCCGACATCCTCAGGAGATCCCAGAAGTAAGAGAAAGTCTAAGTGGCTGGGTTGAATTCATCCCCATAACTCAGAGACTGTGTTGGGCTGCAACATGATCCATTATCTCTGGAAATGGGAGTCAGGCAGGGTGTTTATCCTGGCCTCTCTCTCTCTCTCTCTGTGTGCACTGGGTACCTTCCATCACTGGCTCTCGCCTCATGCCTAAACAAACACAGTGATGTTGGGCCCCTTGACAGGTAAGCAAACATTCTCATTCAGCAAAGTCTAATTGAGTTGGCCAGTTAGAGGCATCAATGGCCTTGTTTGGCATTGCACACTTTTGCTTTTAACATCTGTACATGCAATTATCAGTGAATTAACTCCAGGAAGACTAATGTTGAAATTTAAAAGGCTATTTTCGCAGAGATATAGAAATGCTTTATATCTCACATTAAAAATGCCCATCTCCCTATTCTCACAGTGGTACACATATAATGACCATTCTCACATCTCTGTCAACAAAGGGATATATCCAAACTGACTTTGGTCACTTCTCTATTTATAGTACAGTAATTATATATGTCCGTAACTTGTCAATGGACTTAAGATCAGATCATTAAGATATGATAAATATGGGCCTTTTCTCACCTCTAGTTTCCACCCCCATGTCCCCCTCGCCCCACCTCTATCTTCCAATCTGAAGAAGGGTTCTGACCCAAAATGTCACCTATTCCTTTTCTCCAGAGATGTTGCCTGACCTGCTGAGTTACTCCAGCATTTTCTATCTATCTTTGGTGTAAATAGGCACATGCAGTTCCTTCCCACCAATAAATAGTTAGATAGAGCTCTCAAAGATAGCGGTTAGGGGATATGGGGAGAAGGCAGGAACGGGGTACTGATTGTGGATGATCAGCCATGATCACATTGAATGGCGGTGCTGGCTTGAAGGGCCGAACTCCTGCACCTATTGTCTATTGTCTAAATACTGACACTTGTTTCAAAATTCACTCCACATCCTCTGTACACCTGAGATCATCCAAACTCTATGGCCCAAGTCCTAACTTCCCGTGTAGCTCACCCATCACCTCTGTGCTGTGGAGATTTACTGCTTCCTGCTAAGTAACACAACGATTGTAAATTTCTCACTTTTGTTTTCAGATCCTGAAATCGTGAGGACCTTTTCCCCAGGGTGGAAACGGCCAACGCTAGTGGGCATAGCTGCGGTATAAGGCGAGAGGGGGAAAGCTTAATGGTGATGGGCAAGGCAGAGTAGTGGGAGCATGGAATACATTGCCAGGGTGTTGGTGGATGTGGATATGGCAGTGGCGTTTAAGAGGCTTTCAGAGAGGCACATGGTAGTGCAGGAATATGGATTATGTACAGAGAGATGAAATCAGTTGAACTTGGCATCATGTTTGGTGCACGCACAGTGGGCTGAAGGACCCGTTCCTATGCTGTACTGTTCTATGTTCTATATTCCATGAAGTGCTTTGAGAAGCTGGTGTTGGTGCACATTAATTCCAGCCTCCTAGACAGCATTAGTCCACTACAACCACTGCAGCAGGTACATGGCAGATGTTATCTCCCTGGTCCTTCATTCATTACTGGAACATCTGGATAACAAAGGATGCCTACATCAGACTCAAGTTTATTGACTGCAGCTCAGCCTTCAATACCATAATCCCAATCAAACTCCTGGTCCTCGGTATCAGTAACTCTCACTACATCTGGATCCCTCACTTCCTGACCCATAGACCACAATCAGTAAGGATCGAGGACAAAACACCCTCCAAAATAATTCTCAACAATGATGCTCTGCACGGAAGTGTTCTAAGCCCTTTACTATACTCCTAATACGTTCACAACTGTGTGGCCAAATCCTGTTCTAACTCCATTTACATGTTTGTGGATGACATCACTGCAGTGTAGGAAAGAACTGCAGATGCTGGTTTAAATCGAAAGTAGACACAAAATGCAGGAGTAACTCAGTGGGTCAGAGCAATGGGTGATGTTTTTGGGTCGAGACCTTTCTTCAGACACATCTCTGGGCAGGATTGCAAACGATGGCGAGGTGGATTACCAGAAGGAGATGGAGAGCTTGGTAACGTGGTGTCAAGACAACAACCTCCTGCTCAGTGTCAGTAAGACAAAGGAGTTTGTCACCAGGAAACGGAGTGGTGTACATGCGCCAGATATCATCAACGATGTTGAAGTGGAGACAGTCAAAGCATCAGGTTCTGAGTTGTAAATACCATCAGTAATTTGACCTACTCCTACCACATTGATGCTATGGCCAAGAGAGCTCATCCTCGCCTCTACTTCCTCAGAAGATTAAGGAAGTGTGGCATGTTTCCTATGATTTTTACCTATTTCTATAGACACACTGCAGAAAACATCCTACTAGGAAGGATCAAAACTTCGTTTGGCAACTGTTCTTTCCAATACTGCCAAAAATTGCAGTCAATCATTCAAAACAGCCTTCCTGCTCATCAACTCCATCTACACCTCATGCTGCCTGGGAAAAGTGGTCAGTATAATCAAGGACTACTTACACCCCGGTCATTCCCTCTTTTCCCGTCTCCCATCAGGGTGAATATATAAAAGCTTGACTCTCATTTAGTTTAGTTTAGTTCATTATTGTCATGTGTACTGAGGTACAGTGAAAAGCATTTGTTTGCATGTTCTTCAGTCAGAGGGAGGACTATACATGAATGCAATCAAGCAAAGATAAAGGATAAAGGGTACAACATTCAGTGCAAGATGTACGGCCAAATTTAGAAACAACTTTTTCCCCGCTGTTACTAGACTACTAAATGGATTTTTCATGAGCTAAGGTTGTAGTCTCGATCTTCCAACCTACCTCATTGCAGCCCTTGCACTTGTTATTTTTTCTGTTGTTTCTCAGTAACTAACACTGATTTTTTCTACACTCTGGTTATTCTTCTCTTTGCACTACCTGTTGTACTTGTGGCTTGAGTGTACTCATGTATCGTCTCCTTTGACTAGATAGCCAGCAAAAAAAAAATGTCACCATATCTCAGCACATGTGACAATAATAAACGATAACCAACGTAAATATAAATGGCAAATCCCTTTGGAAATCTTTCTCTATCCCTATCCCCTCTTTCATTCTTAAAACTGCTGAGATTTCTACATTCTGAAATCTGTTTCACTCAATATTTAGATATGGCTGTCATTTTCATTTTCCCTTGTCCTCCGCTTTGCAAATACTTCCCTAAACCTTTCCATCTGTCTTTCCTCATTTGAAGATGCTCCTCAATAGTTAACTCTTTGACACATTAAAAGGAGAGATGGGAGTGATTTAAGAAAGACCTCAGGGGAAACATGTTCACTCAGAGGGTAGTGCATACCTGGAATGAGCTGCCAAAGGAAGTTGTAGGTATGGATAAAATTATGACTGAAAAGACATTTGGACAGATATATGGATAGACCTATCCACAGCACGGAAACAGACCTTTCAGCCCAATGTGTCCATGCCGAGCAAGATACCCATCTAAGCTTGTCCCATTGCCTGCATTTGGCCCACATCCCATGAAACATTTCCTATCCACGTGCCTATACATATTTTATGTTTTAAATGTTGTTATTGTAACTCCCTCAATTATTTCCTCTGGAAGTTTGTTCGATGTACCCACTGCTCACTGTATGAAGAAGTTGCCCTCAGGAAGTCAGTTTACAGCTTCACAGAACTTTTGTTATGCTGCGCTTGGAGTATTGTGCGCAGTTCTGGCTCCCTGTTGCAAGAAGGACATTGGAGAGGGTACAGAAGAGGGTTACTGGAATACTGCCTGGGATAGTACAGCGATTAACTTTATGCAGAGGCTGACATACTTGGATTGTTTTCTCTGGAATGTTGGCGATTTAGGGGAAATATATATAATTCTGAGAGTTACAGTTAAAGTAGACACTCATAGAAATGTCATCCTCGAGAGAGAGAGAGAGAGAGAGAGAGAGAGAGAGAGAATAGCTTTAAGGTGAGAGGGGAAAATTTTAAAGGAGATGTGCGGAGCATGTTATAACATATAACCATATAACAATTACAGCACGGAAACAGGCCCTCTCGGCCCTTCCAGTCCGTGCCGACCATTTGTTTTCCCCTAGTCCCATCTACCTGCACTTTATATGCACTGTTTTTACCCAAAAAGTGGAATACACTGCTGGATTGGCATGGAGGCATATATGAAAGGGGTATTTAAGAGACTTTTAGATAGGCACAAGGTTATGCAGTGAATGGATGGGCTATAGATCATGGGCGAGCAGAGGAAATTAGTTTAACTTGGCATCATGCTCGACACATACATTGTGGGCTGAAGAGTCTGTTCCTGTGCTGCACTGTTCTATGTTCTACGATCCTACTAAATCTTTCCCCTCTCTCCTTCAACCTATTCCCTCTAGTTCATGATTCCACAATGTTAGGGGTTATTCAGGGGCTACAAAATTATGTATCAATTGCAGCCGTTAATTCAAAACACGTATTAGCCTTCAGAATATCTGTTCTAATGCACAGTGAAGGCAGTGATCTGTTTGACATTAAAAGGACAGCATTGTAAATAGACAGGCTGGCAACTCACATGGCCATGACATGTTCTGGTATGCATCAGCTGACTAAGACAATGGGGTTTGTTAATTGGCCTTCATCAAACCAGGAATGCAGATACAAGGAAATGCAGATGCTGGTTTACAAAAAAAAAGACAGTAAGTGCTGGAGTAACTTAGCAGGTCAGGCAGCTTCTCTGGAGAACAAGTTTTAGTTCGGGATCCTTCTTCAGATTGATGAGGAATCTTCATCTTAAGTTGTTTCACACCTTTGCTATAGAAATCGAAAGCTTTGAGACCAGACATTTGTCACTTAGCACATCAAATTTGGTTCAGTTTAGTTTAGAGAAAGAGTGCGGAAACAGGCCCTTCAGCCCACCGAGTTCGCACCGATAAAACGATTCCTGCACATTAACACTTTCCTGCACTAGGGACAATTTTTACATTTTATGCCTAGGCAATTAACCTACAAACCTGTGCGTCTTAAGGAGTTTGGGAGGAAGCCGAAGTTCTCTGAGAAAACCCACGCAGGCCATGGGGAGAATGGACGAACTCCGTACAGACAAGACCAGTAGTCAGGATGGAGCGCGGGTCTCTGGCGCTGTAAGGCAGCAACTCTACCGCTGCGCCACCGTGCCGCCCATGGTGATAGGCATATTTGTCTACCTATCAATAGCGGAGTATTCATGTACACAAGGGTCAGCCCTCACAACACTAATTTCAGGGTTCCGTCCTCAGAAGCTTTCACACCATCCATAAACGCTTTGAATCAGCAAATGAACCATAAAATTACTTTGAACCAGCAAAGGTGTTTTGAATATTTAGAATTGTCTCAGCAGCTACAATATGTTCCCATTGTAAATATGTAATTCTGCAAAATGATTTGTCCATCATCAAAATGTTAGAGTTTAGTGGGTTAATAGCCATTGAAAATGTAGTTAATTGCATATTGTTGTCTTTGTGTTTATAATATATACAAACTTGATGTACTTTAAGTTTGGAGATTCTACTGAGAGGGTCTTCAAGAGAATGATTGTTTCTCATGACGAATAAAGACTATTCTATCAACCAGCTTCCATCTCCGAGTGACAGTTCACGAGTCACAACACCCCACCCTGGGAAAAAAAAAACTCTGCACAATCACCCTATTTATTCCCCTCATAATTGTTTACATCTACATAAGATCACCTCTCGGCCTCCAACTCCAAGGAATAAAGTTCAAGCCTATTCAACGTTTTCCTGGAGCTCAGGTACATGGCTTGGTGACATCCTTATAAATCTTCACTGCATTCTTTCAAGTTTAATGACATATTTTCTAGAGAAGCGTGACCAAAACCGAACACAATAGTCATCAATGCCTTGTACAACTGTAAAGTAATGTCCCATAGAATATAGAACAGTACAGCAGAGGAGCAGGATCTGTGGCCCGCCATGCCAATGCTGAACATGATACCAAGTTAAACTCGCCTCCTCTGCCCGCATGTGATCCATATGTGTCAATTCCCAGCTTCTGCACTCAATTCCCTGAATGGGAAGGCCAATGTGCCTAAAGCCCTCTTCACCACCCCATCTACTAATGCCACTTTCAGGTCACTATATACCTGTACTCCTAGATACCGCTGTTCATTATCTCTCCTCAGGGCCCTACTATTCACTCTGGAGGTCCTGCTCCGATATGCTTTCCCAATATGCAACACATCTCACTTATCTGAATTAAACACCATTTGCAATTCCTCAGCCCACTGGCTCAGTTGATCAAGATCCCACTGAAACTCCTGATAACATCTTCACTGTCTATGATGCACCTATTTTACTGTTATCTGCAAATTTACTAATCATGTCATATACATTACTGATCCCTGAGATACACAATTAGCGATAGGCCTCCAGCCTGGAAAACAATCTTCCACCACCACCATGTGCTTCCTCCCCTGAAGGCAATTCTGCATCCAGTTAGCTTGCACTTCCTGGATCTCCTGCAATCTAAATTAGGTGGGGTCGGTGGGGGTGGTGGGGGCACTGCAAGTCGGCTGCCCTGCCAGCAGCGTGTTCGTTATTTCGACTTTTTAAAATTTATTTTAATGTGTCTAATGTTAGATTAGGTGTCTCTTGGTGTGTCTTGTGTGAGGGATGGTGGGGGGAAAAGGGGGGGGGGAACCACTTTTGGTTCCCTCCTCGACGGAGAGGCAACTATTTCCATGTCACCTCCCTCACGGATTGGATTGGAGCGGCCTTTCCCGGAGTCGGGCCCAGAGCATCAGCAGCAGGCGCAGTGCGGAGCGGGCGAACCCTTGCTGGGTGTCGCCAGAGAGGAGTGCTCCAATCACTGGCCCGGTGACTTTGGCATCATGGGGCTGTGGTCTGCGGAGCTTTTAGCCGCGGGCGGGGCGTGGACTTACCTTCCGGAGCCTGGGATCCTTTGCCGGGAACCGCCAGAGAAGAGCACCGACCGCCGGCCTGCGGCCTATAACATCCTGAAGCCGCGGTCTACGGTAGGAAAGTGGCGATTCGTGACCTCCAAGCCGCGGAGTGTGTTTGACCGTCCCGACGTCAGAGTTTGGATCATCCCGACGAGAGGGCCTGTACATTGGGATGTCCTTAGCGGCGACTACGGAGGGTTCATGGCCCCGACCATGGGTGAACAAAGGAGGAGGACTTGCTGAACTTTGTTGCCTTACACCACAGTGAAGAATTTATTTTTTTAAATTTCAAAATATACTTTATTCAATTGATAAATATATACAATACATGAACCTTGCGGAAAATCCATCTGACATTTTCGGAGGCTGTACAAATAGATCAATACAGTTTAGACATTTCTTTTCCATAAATTTCCACAAATCAGTCCCCCACCCATGCCACTCATGTGGCACACTGGCGTGGGATACCTTCCCTTATATTGAGGGGCGTCTCCACCATACCATACCGTGCCCCCCATGTCCAGCAGCGGAAGGACCTTAGACTGTGGCCCTCCCCCACCGAGCCTTGGCGTTGGCTGCACCGAGCTTCAGTGCGTCCCTCAGCACGTATTCCTGCAGTCTGCAGCGGGCCAGTCAGCAACATTCCCTGACGGACATCTCGCTCTGCTGGGTGGTGAACAATGCTCGGGCAGACCAAAGGGCGTCTTTCACCGAGTTGATAACCCTCCAGCAGCACTCGATGTCAGCCTCTGAATGTGTCCCTGGGAACAGTCCATAAATCACCGAGTCCTCTGTGACGGAGCTGTTCGGGATAAAGCGTACCAGGGACCCTTGCATTTTTCTCCAGACTCTTTTAGCAAAACCACACTCTGTAAAGAAGTGGGCAACCGTCTCCTCGCCATAGCAGCCGTCCCGAGGGCAGCGTGCGCTGGCAGTGAGGTTCCGACGGTGCAGGAAGGATCTGACTGGGAGGGCTCCCCTCACCGCCAGCCAAGCCAGGTCTTGGTGCTTGTTGGTGAGTTCTGGCGATGAGGCATTTTGCCAGACAAGCTGGAAAGTCTGCTCAGGGAACCACGCCACCGGGTCCATAGAGTCCTTTCCCCTGCAGTGCCTGCAGGACATTTTGTGCTGACCACTGCCCAATGGACATGTGGTCAAAGGTGTTGGTCTGGACCTTGGTCTCACCCTTCCACCGATGACAGTTGGGGCGGCAATGTCCAGCTGACTGGCACATTGCGTGGCACCTGCGCCAGGCCCATCCTTCTCAACACCGGGGACAGGTAGAACCTCAGCAGGTAGTGACACTTGGTGCCCACGTGCCTTGGCTCTACACTCCGCCTGATGCAGCCACACACGAAGGTGGCCATCAGAATGAGGGCGACGTTGGGCACATGCTTTTACCCCCGTTGTCTGCTGACTTGTACATTGTGGCCCGTCGCACCTGGTCCATCCTTGAACCCCAGATGAACTGGAAGACAGCCCGGGTGATCCCTGTGGCGTAGGAGGGAGGGACAGGCCACACTTGTGCCAAGTACAGCAGCCCGCGAGCACCTCACACCTGATGACCAAATTCTTTCCCGTTATGGAGAGGGAGCGTTGCCTCCACAGCTCCAGCTTACTCCCCACCCTGGCTATCCGCTCCAGCCAATTTTTGTTACATGCCTCAGCCCCCCCGAACCAGATCCCCAGCACCTTCAAGGTCAGGCTTGATGGTGAAGGGGACGGAAGATCTGTCGGGCCAGTTGCCAAAGAGCATGGCCTCGCTCTTCCTGCGGTTCACCCTGGCTCCCGTGGCCGACTCAAACTGGTCGCAGATACTAATCAGTCTGCGGACCGACCCTGGATCCGAGCAGAAGACAGCGACATCGTCCATGTACAGGGAGGTCTTTACTTGAATGCCCCCACTGCCTGGCAATGTCACTCTTATGCTCGCATCCTTCCTGATGGATTCAGCAAAGGGTTCAATACAGCAGACAAACAAGACAGGAGAGAGAGGGCAACCCTGCCTAACTCCAGACCTTACCGGGAAACTGTCTGATTCCCACCCATTGATTTGGACTGCACTACGGATGTTGGTGTAGAGCAGTTTGATCCAATTCCTGATTCCCTCCCCAAAACCCATTTTGGAGAGCACGCCCCTCATGTACGTGTGCGAAATCCTGTCGAAGGCCTTCTCCTGGTCCAAGCTGACTAGGCAGGCATCCACCCGTCTGTCCTGCACGTAGGCGATAGTATCTCTCAGCAGCGCTAGGCTGTCTGAGATTTTCCTGCCAGGTACAGCACAGGTTTGGTCCGGGTGGATCACCTGTCCCTGAACAGACTTGACCCGGTTGGCGATGGCCTTAGACAGGATCTTGTAGTCTACATTCAATAGTGTTATGGGTCTCCAATTCTCCACAGTGAACAATGCTGTGGTGGATATTTGTGTTAAATTATAGTGTGTATTGTGTGTTCTTTTTAAGTGTGTCGCTGCTGGCAAATTCATTTCACTGCACCTTCGGGTGCATGTGACGAATAAAATTGACTTTACTTTGACTTTCCAGAGCAGTCAGCCATCCTGGAATCCCTTTAGCTGAGTATCTCTCATCTGTCACCCTAACTAATGAGTCTCCTATTACTCTTGCTCAATTTGCCTTCACACTGAGCCAAGTATGCCTCCACTGAAGCCAAAAGAGGGCCCTTTGGAAGGGCACTACATGGTACTTGATCTTTAGACTTTACTTTAGAGTTACAGCATGAAAACAGGCCCTTCGGCCCAACATGTCTGCGCAGACAAGCAATCACCCTGCACACTAGCACTATCCTACACACAAGGGACAATTCACAATTCTACTGAAACCAATTAACCTACAAACCTGCATGTCTTTGGAATGTGGGAAGAAACTGGAGCACCCAGAGAAAACCCTCGCCTCACAGGGAGAATGGAAAAACTCCCTGCAGACAGCAACCGTGGTCAGGAATGAACTCGGGAAACTGATGCTGTAGGGCAGCAACCCAGCCCCTGCGCCACCATGCCACCCCTGTTCAAATCTGTTTGAATGTTTCCACTCAGATGCTACAGCCTGCCTGCTTTTGGGGTTAAAATTCCTCCCACGTGTTACTATCTTCCAGAGTGCACGTCTGGCTCATATTTAGTGAGTCAGCCTGAGGCTTACTTGGGTGGGAAAATAGGCATCACTCCCACCCATCAGATGCAGAATGCACGCCTCACTTAGCAATGTGGACTGTGGCCTGGGCTCTACGTCAATCAATCACACCTTAAATACTCTAGGACGTCTTCCAGAACACTGCCCTGTGTCAGAAGTCATTAACTCTCCCCCTCTAACCATAATTTTAAATGTTCTTCCATTGCCAGCTCCATGTAACCACGGTCCCAAGTTTTCCATAATAGTTTAAATGGATGTGTACACATTTCTGGGCATAAAATCAAAAGCAGTAAGAATCGCTCATCCTGTATCATAATCTGCACAATACATCAGGATCGGCCGAAATTAGAAGACGGCAACGAGGAGATGTAAACCATTCTTCCCCTGTTCCCTCCCTATCCATGAGAGCTTGCCAACAGCTCAAATGTGATAAAGTATCTGCCGGAATTGTCTCCTTGAAGCGGAAGGTTAAATTTAACCAATATTATCCAGAATGAGTTGGGTTGCATTTTCTGATCAATTGGTCAACCCTGGTCAATTCGCCCCTTCCCACCCAAACTACCCCCTCTCCGGCACTTTCTCCTGCAACCGCAGGGAATGCTACACTTGTCACTTTACCTCCCCCTTTGACTCCATTCAAGGACCCAAGCAGTCCTTCCAGGTCCGACAATGGTTCACCTGCACCTCCTCCAACCTCATCTATTGCATCCACTGCTCTAGGTGAGCGCTGCTTTACATCAGTGAGACCAAGCGTAGGCTTGGAGATCGCTTCGCCCAACACCTCCGCTCGGTTCGCAATAACCAACCTGATCTCCCAGTGGCTCAGCACTTCAACTCCCCCTCCCATTCCGAATCCGACCTTTCTGTTCTGGGCCTCTTCCATCGCCAGAGTGAGGACCACCGTAAATTGGAAGACCGCACCTCACATTTCGCTTGGGCAGTTTACACCCCACCGGTATGAACATTGACTTCTCTAATTTCAGGTAGTCCCTACTTTCTCCTCCTCTACCCAGCTCTCCCTCAGCCCACTGTCTCCGCCTCTTCCTTTCTTCTTTCCCCCCCCCCTCCCCCCCGTAACCCTCACATCAGTCTGAAGACAGGTCTCGACCCGAAACGTTGCCTTTCCTTCGTTCCATAGATGCTGCCTCACCCGCTGAGTTTCTCCAGCATTTTTGTCTATCTTCGATTTTCCAGCATCTGCGGTTCACTTCTTAAACATTTTCAGATATCAAGTTCATTTGAGAGTATCACAGGGTTCATCCTCCTGGTGTGAACACTCCCTTGTGTCAGGTCTCCACCTCCCCCTGTCACCTTTGGTCATCCTTCGTCTTCTTGCACGGCCTACTAATGTGCCCCGTTTTTCTCATCCTTTTGTTCCACCTATTTTGCCCACCATCATCTTTCTCCCACTCTTTCCATGTCAAGTTTTAGTTCAGTTCAGTTCAGTTCATTATTGTTGCTTGTACCGAGGTACACTGTAAAGCATTTTTGTTACATGCTATCCAGTCAGCACAACATCTATACGTGATCACGATCAGGCTGTCCACAGTGTACGGGTACCTGGAAATAAAGTTTAGTCCAGCAAAGTCCAATTAAAGATAGTCCGGGAATCTCCAATGAAGTAGATGGTAGGTTAGTACCACTCTCCAGTCGGTAATAGGATGGTTCAGTTGCCTATCACCAGCTAGAGTATGGTACCAGCCTAAAACCAACTAGAGGGCTGCCCTGACCTACCAACTACCTCATTAGGGGCCCTCTGTCTAAGAAAAGAGGGGGAGAAAGATAATTGCAATCTGCTTGATTTGGTTTTCCGAAGGGTTGTGTGTGGGGCAAGCTCCCATGCTCAGCTGACATTCAATGTAGTGCAAATGGAGTCCTGTAGAGGTGCTGTCCTTTGGATGAAATAGAAAACCAAGCTCCATTTGTTCAAGAGAAAGGAACAACTTGCAATTGTGGAGCACCTTTACCTGGGATGTTGGAGGTAAAAAGCAAAGGTTCAATATCTATTTGGTTCACTTGTCTCAACTTCTTCATAAAATACAGTTTAACATCTTAGAATGGAGATGAGGTGGGATTTCTTTAGCCAGAGGGTGGTGAATCTGTGGAATTCATTGTCACAGATAGTTGTGGAGGCCAAGTCAATGGGTATTTTTTAAACGGAGATTGATAGATTTTTGATTAGTAATGGCGTTAAAGGTTGATGGGGAGAAGGCAGGCGAATGGGGTTGAGAGGCGAAAAATACATCAGCCAAGATCGAATGGCGTAGCAGACTGAATGGGCCGAATGGCCTAACTCTAGCCATGATCTTCAATGTACTTTCCTTGAGACTGAGCACTATCAGACCCTAGATCCATGATGCTTTTGTACATTTAAAACAATGTACATTTTAAATGATTGTACTCTCAAATGATTTTACAGCTGGACAACATTTTTACAAGTATATAAAACATATAGGGGCATTTTTTGTACTTATTTATTTCATTTATTAATATTTTAAATTTCTTCTTGAAGAATCACTTGCTTCATGTAGTTTATATTTTAACCATTTTTACAGTTGGATATTTTGACTGGATATCGCTAGAGCAATCAGGCTATTAAACACTACAACCTCCAAATGAGCTCTGAACTACATAGTAGTTCATAGAAAACTACATCGATTTGTGGGCATTTGTTTTGTCTATTTGCACTATTATTATTTGTTTTTATGTGTGTCTATATATGCATACACACACACACACACATACAGTATATATATGTATATATATATATATAAATATATATATATAACTAAAAGCCTGATCTTGGCCACTTCCTGTTGTTCTGTATATTGATTTTAGAAAAAAAGCTGCCACTTACGGCTGTGATTTTTGGCTATCTTACTCCCCTCCGCTGCGCAGGACAAGAGGATTTTTCCCATCGATGAAAAATAAGAGATATTAGTGTTTTATAAATGTTGAGATTCTCTCTCCTGAAGGCCATGCCCCTTCCAGAGGGACTATAAAACCCGGAAGTGTGGAGGTGCCTCAGTTCTCTGCAAAATGGGGGAGCGAGAGGTCGCAATTCTCAGTCTGAGCTGTGAATAACACTGAACACATGTCTACTAAACTGTGAGTGGTTTTACTGATCTGTCACAGCCCTTAATGTGGTTTGAAAATGTAGTTTGAAAATGCAAAAGTGTGTTTTGGTTTGAAATTGCTAAAGCTGTGTTGCCTTTGGTTTTGAAAGTGCTAAAGCAAGCTGTGTTGCCTTTGGTTTTGAAAGTGCTAAAGCAAGCTGCCTTGCCTTTGCATTTGAAAGTGCTAAAGCAAGCTGCCTTGCATTTGGTTTTGAAAGTGCTAAAGTGCTAATCTTGACCACTTCCTGTTTACGCTTTATATTGATTTTAGTAAAAACGCTACCATGTACGGCTGTGAATTTTGGCCATCTTACTCAGAGTCCCCCTCCACTCATCAGGTGCTGAGGATTTTTCTCATCGATGAAAAATAAAAGAGTTATTAGTGTTTAAAAATGTTTAGATTATCTCTCCTGTCAATCACGCCATGAAGGCCACACCTCCAGAAGTGTGGGCGTGGCTCAGTCTCTGCAAGATGGGGGAGGGAGAGGTCACGACTCTTGAAATGGTATGAAACTGCACTTGAAATTGGTGCCCTTGCTTGAAATGGTATGAAACTGCACTTGAATTTGGTGCCCTTGCTTGAAATGGAATTTTAAGGAATAGCCGTGAGTCAACTGCGAACCCACCAGCCGTGAGTGAGTGAGCTGCCAGCACAACAGGCTTGAGTGACTGAGCCGCCAGCCCAAGAATCCATTCGGCCCACAATGTCCATACTAGCCCTCTGGAACCCAGTCCCTTCGGCCCCCAACACCCATACTAGCGCTCCAGAAAGCCCCCCCCCCCACTTCCACTGGCAACCAATATGGGAATTGGTGGAGAGGTGGAATATTGCATTGGGGAACCAGCCCTCCCGTATGATGCTGGGACCCAACGGGTACGACTTAGTCTAGTATATATATATACTAGACTAAGTCATACCCATTGGGTCCCAGCATCATACGGGACAGACATATATATGTCTGTCTGTCTGTCTGTCTGTCTGTCTGTCTGTATATCTATCTATCTGTATATGTGTGTGTGTATATATATATATATATATGTATATATATATATATGTATATATATATATATTATATATATATATATATATATATATAAATATATATATATATGTATGTGTGTGTATATATATGTGTGTGTATATATATGTATATATGTGTGTATATATATATATATATAGTGTGTGTGTGTGTACATATATATGCATGCACATATACTTCTATATATATATGTACACACACACATATATATATACAGTGAATCTGTGAACTTTGTATTGTATTGTTTGTAGAGTACTATATTTAGATATTCTGTTGCGCTGCTGCATAAGAATTTAATTGTTCTCTCTGGGACATATGACAATAAAACTTTTGACTCTTGACTCTGGACTCTTGTACTTGGAAGTTGTACAACCAGGCATGTGTGCCTTTAACACAATACCTTTACTGGAATCGGGACACATTGACCCATTGTTCTGCATGCATTGATATATTCCACAGGAGCACATTGATCCAATACATTCACAATCACATTGAGTGAACTCTCCAATTCCTCTTCACTCCAAGTTGGCTTGAGTTGTCCTTAGGTGGATTGTGATCACATTACAACTGCTGGTGACTCGAGCCTCGCCCGTACTTACACTAGAGATTTGATCTTCCCTATTAATCAAATCCAGGATGTTTTCACCCCCTGGCTTGTTTACAAATTGATTCATGGAACAGTCTTCCATAAACTCAAGTAATCCCTTCTGTTTTACCAATAGATGTGTTATTGTCCCAGTCTAAACTGAAATCTCCATTTGTATGTGGTTGGTCTCCCACCAGTCGCCAACCTTATCTCTTTCCATAGTTCCAGATCATTTCTTTCACTCTGGACTGTCTGCAGCACATCCCTTACAAGAGATTACATCTGTTAGCATCTATTAATTCTGCCCAAAGAGATTTTGTGTCTGCCCTCTTCTTTTGTATGTCCTTTCTCACCTGTGCTTCGGTATTGAAGGTTGCGTACTGTATTGGTACACTACTTCCTTTACTGAACAATATATGTCTTTTCAAAAAGCTTTCCCATTGATTGTAGCCATTCAACCCTAAGATGACCAATCTGTCAACTCTTGTAATACATTCTCTTTACAAGTCTTATTCGACATACTCCTTACATTAATGCAAGCTCGGGTTTCAACTTTCTCTTTAAGTTGTTGATATTTTTACTTTTTAAAATCATCCAGAATGGGATTAATTCAATACGGATGTACAATTCCACTCATATGCCTACTGTCAGTCCAGTCTGCATGGGCACACTTTTATAACTATAGTAGCCACTTCTAACACAATACGATATGATATGATAAAACTTTATTCATCCCCAGAGGGAAATTGGTCTGCCCACACTCTGTCTATCCTGAAAAAGACAGAGTACTGGAGTAGCTCAGCAAGTCAGGCAGCATCTCAGGAGAACATAAATAGGCAATGTTACGGGTCGAGACCACGGCCGTCTTAACAGCATTATAGGCCCCCGGGCAAAGCAGTGCACTGGGGCCCCTACACTTCCAGTTTCGTTATGCCAAATCAAATATGCCGTCATGCACTTGCGATGTTCTTCTCCGTTTTCATGTTCTACAATAACATTCTACAATACATAGATTAGCATGGGATCCCTATGCTCGTGAGGCCCCGGGCAACTGCCCAGCGTGCCCATGCGTTAAGACGGCCCTGGTCGAGACCCTTCTTCAGACTGATTCCGAAGGGTTCTTTTCCCTTCTTGAATCCGCAGTTCAATGCATCTAATCTGTCTATCCTCCCAGCCAATAGCTATGCCCTACTCTTGCTGCAATGTGGCATAGGGCATTGGACCTCTGTCATAAGGCCGTAAGTGATAGGAGTAGAATTAGGCCATTTGGCCCATCAAGTCTCCACCATTCAATCATGGCTGATCTATTTCTCACTCCTAACCCCATTCTCCTGCCTACTCCCCATAACCTCTGACACCCGTACTAATCAAGAATCTGCCTATCTCTGTCTGTCTGGCCTGACCCGCTGAGCTCCACCAGCAGTTCTTCATTTTATTGGTGTAGATTCCAGCATCTGCAATCTCTTGGCCCCCCTACCAGATATGACCCCATGTTTTAACAACACCTCATGGGTAGTTCAGTAAATCCCATGCAGTCTTTCAGATGAAGAATTAAACTGAGCATTGTCCGCCCTTTCAAGTCCCAGGGAATTATGTTGAAGGATTCTCTGTTGTGCCCTGTTCAATATTCATCCCTCAGCTTGAACTTGTTTTACAAATTACCTAGGTGGGATTTTTTTCCCTTCATCATAACGGGGAACATACCTAAAAAAATACTGCGTTGGTTGTAAAGTGCTTCAACACATCTTTGTGTCACAAAAGATGCTATACGAATGCAAGTTATTTTCTCCTTTGTTTTTTATTGCATGCAGGCATTGAGTTGTATTTGTCATCACATACCATCATTGCCACAGAGAAATTAAATTTCCATTTGGACCTCCCAGAGTCACAGCTGGCTAAAGACATTAAATGCAAAATTGGATAGACTCCATCTATAGTTACGTAGATGTCAGTTGGCAGCACACAGGATTTGCAGAAGACCCTTCAGCAAAATGTTTTGATTTTTCCTGGTGTCATACATGTGGCTGATGTTTAGAATTCATGTTCATAAGTTATCGGAACAGAATTAGGCTATTTAATAGTAAGATTAAACGAGAACTTACCAGTTTGAAGTTTGATCTTTATTTTATGAGGAGTCGAGTTGAGGGACTACGTGAATAGAAGCCCGTACAGCCGTTGGTGCGTCAATCTTCAAAGCAGCGGAATGAATTCACAGCTAATAATGACTGAAGTATAATGGTAAGATGATAAAACTAGAACTACCAGATGAGATCTATGAGGGTGGGAGCGGAGGGCACGTAGTCCCTCAACTTGACTCCTCATAAAATAAAGATCAAACTTCAAATTGGTAAGTTCTCGTTTAATCTTACTATTTTACTTCAGAGTCACGTGAGTGACTACGTGAAGACTTCAAAGCACTGTGAATTCACGCCGCAGACTCAAATCCGACGTTCACACTGCCTGGATTGACTCAAAAGTCGTTAACAAGCAATCATGCATCAGTAATACATTTGTTAAATGAATAACAGTTTATTTACAAACAAATCATAACAAACCCCTCTAACTCAGGGGAAAAGTGTAACAGTACTGAAACTAGAATCAGCAAACACCCCGAGCCTTGAAATCGGCTTGTGATAAAACCTCTGAAAAGATAGCTCACTGGACCATCCTGCGGCCGTGAGGATATGGTCTATTGGCAAGTCCATCGCCCTTGCCGCGGAAGTTGATGCCGCCCTGGTGGAATGAGATTTGAATTTATCAGTATCAATTCCTGCACTTGCCAGGACCTGCTTTAGCCACCTTGAAATCGTTTGCACCGACACCTTACTGTGTGGTTTTTTGTGACTAATAAACAAAGCCAACTCTGTTCCTCTCAGAGGTTTAGTAATCTCAATGTAACGAGATAAATGTGAGACTACACACAAGCGATCATCTGCGGGGTATGCTGAAAACACAATCTTACATCCTGTCATGCCTCTTCTATTATGTTTAAGCAAATCATAGACATTAAATATAATGGCATCTGCCGACACATGCATTCTATCTAGCCGTAGCTTTTGCAACGTTTGTACACGTTGAGCTGAAACCAACGCCATAAGCATGACCACCTTCATAGATAATTTGGCTATAGATAGGCTTGTAACCGGAGCCCACTGGCGAAGAACCATAAGAACCTCACTCACATTCCAAATACCGGCATACCTGGGTTTAGGAGGATTAGAATTGAAAACTCCCTTCATGAATCATGAAACTAACGGATGTGTCCCTACTGTATGCAATTTTGCATTCATAGGTAAATAAGACAGAGCACTTCTGGCTGAATTAATCACACTGTAACTTAATTTTTGGTCGAAATAAAGAGTTGACAAAACTCCAATACGTCCGTGATCCCTGCAGTGTGATATACAATATTCTGCTGTAGGCAGAATTGCTCCCACTTCCTTATATAGGTGATATATTGCTGCTGTTTACTATCCCTGCAGGCCAACGTGAGAATATCCACAGTCCGATGAGACAGTCCTTTCCCCAGGTATGGCCTCCTTAAAATCTGCAAATTAACAGATCAATACGATCATATAAAGGATGTTGATCCCCAGTGACTGGATTTACCAGTAGATTTTTATTCTTGGGCATAAGCATGTAAGGCTCCCTAGCCATTTGTAATACAACGGGAAACCATGCTTGTGTAGGCCAATCTGGCACTACCAATACCCCTGAAGCGGAGTCCTCCTTGATCTTTTGCAAACATCTGCTGATGAGACAGAATGGAGGAAATACATACACAAACATTCCTCCCCAATGCAGCGAAAACGCATCCACTGCTACAGCCCCAGGATCTGGTTCCCATGAAACATATCTAGGTAACTGATGATTTAATCGAGATGCAAACAAGTCAATATCTGGCAATCCATACTGAACAATCATTTGGTTAAATACATCCTGATTTAACATCCATTCAATGTTGTCATTAAACTGACGTGACCTAGTGTCAGCTACCGTGTTGAACCTTCCTGGCAAATAAAGTGCTGAAAGCCAGATATTTTGGTCAATACACCAGCTCCAAATCTGGTTAGCCAGTCTATCACAAGACTGTGACTTAACTCCAGCCATGTGGTTTACATATGCCACTGCTGTGGTGTTGTCAATCTGAACCTGCACATGCAGATCCCTCCTTGTAGAACAATAAGCTTTGAGCCCATACCAGGTGCACAACAACTCTAAATAATTAATCCCTCTTAATTGAAGAAGCGATGTCTCATCCACATTCCATCTGCCTCCACAACTAGAAGACATATCTGTTGCACCCCAACCCAGTGCACTTACATCAGTCTGTAATATCAGTGACGGTGGTTCCACCAAAGCCTTCCTAAACTTTTTGAAACATGTACTATCCACCATTGTATGTCAGCAATCGCCCCAGCTGACAACTGCATAGGCCTATCAAAATGGCCCCTTTGTATTCTCAGTGCCTGTTCCTTTGACCGTTGTAATTGTTGATAATGCAGAGGACCATACTGCACAGCTGGAAATGCTGCAACAAACTTCCCAATTAAACTGGCTACTTGTCTAATCGAAGGCCGTTGTTCTCCAACGAGATTAACACAGTCCTCAATTAACTGATTCAATTTATCCCTGGGCAAAGTTACCAACATGTGATTGGAATTAATGGTAAATCCCAGATAATCAATAATTTGGTGATAATTTAGATTTATCTGGGTGAATAACAAATCCCATTTGTTCAAAAGTGATTTTAACAACTGAAACTGATGATTGAGTTTCAGCATGAGTCTTTCCAACAATCAGAATATCATCTAAATAGGCCATTACCACATGCCCCTGAGCTCTAAGTAATGCTAACACAGGTTGTACCAATTTAGTAAATAATCTAGGAGCTGAAGTTAATCCATTCGGCAATGCCCTGAATTGCCACAGCTCAGTCATCCAAATAAATTTCAAATATCTTCTATCATCACCATGAATAGACACTGAGTAATATGCATTCTTTAAATCAATGGTTGCCATATAATACCCTTTGGACACTAGATGTTTGCCCGTGGTAAAGGTCTCCATTTTGAAATGCCTATAACAAACAAATTTGTTCAAACTCGATAAATCCAGAATAATTCTACATCCCCCAGTCTTTTTAGATCTGGGAAATATAATTGACAGAAATTGTTGACTTTGGTAGACAGAAGGCTCAATTACCCCTTTCTTATGTAACAACTGAATCTCTGCTTGAATAAGCACATTTTCCTCATCTGAAAAAAATAAGTTTACGACTAGGAAAATGTTGATTAGGTAGACTGTCCTTAGAGTAAAATTCAATTTTTCACCCCTTCAATACTACAAAAATATGAACAAATCTGATGTCAACTGCTGCCATTGTTTGAGAAACAATTTTAACCTTCCCCAATTTGAACAGGAACATCAGTTAATTCATCGTCTGTCAATGTTATATTCCTTACCTGCATCTTTCCTTGCGGACCTTGGTGTCCTCGACTTCTTGTAGAGAACCCTTTTTGCCTTGCTTGCCAGCTGGCTTAATGAGGGCCATGGTTTTAACAACCTCATGACAGTCTTTGACCCTTTTTGCAAAGTTACCACCAAACAACAGATTTCGTGGTGGTACACTGGTCGGTTTGCACAAACTCGCCAAATTCGGATTAGCACTGGCCTAATAGCGGCCCTCCCGATATTATTAATTTCAAAATGCATTACAAAGGAATCCCAGTTCGTCCTGGTGTGCTTCAACCATATTGCTTGTATCAATAACTTTCACCACAGCTGTAATACCTGCTGACAACAGGTTAAGCACTTTTTTAAAACTTCATCTCCTGGGCCCTAGCAGGCATACCCATCTATGACAAATTTGGTGATTAACCACCGGTACCTTCAGGAGATCACAATTAACAGGAGCTTTATAGTTTTTTGCTACTTCATCCATAGCTAGCTCCTGTAACTGGTGAGAGAGCATATACTGAATTGCTTCGGCCAATTCTACATCAATCGCCTTTCCTGCCTCTCTAGCTCAGCAAACTTCCCAGCAATGTTCGGAATTACCTCCAACCGAACTCGTTTACTGCTCTCCCCCAGCATAGAATCAGTGTCAGCAAACTGCACTGATAGAACATCCTCCTCACAGGCAGGATAGTTCTGCAGCCCTGAAACAGGTGCTGCTAGCACAAGCTCTCCATCAGCCTGGCTTGGGCACCACTCCTCCTCACGGAGCTGGTCCCTGTCGAGCATTCTTTTGTAATAGAATCTCGACGTGGGAGAGCCGTGAGCAAACGGACTCTCCTATGGAGGGTATAACTCCAGCCCGACTCATCTACGGGCCACAGAGACTTGCCAGTGGCCTTCCGCCCTACTGACAAGCCTCCACTGCCCCCTGGCAGTGGGTCCGCAACCACTGGCTGTGTAGCCAGCACCGGACCAGGTGTACCAGACGGGCCTCCATCCTCAACACTCTCCTGGCCACTTTTCCTTTCTACCCCCGGAGCGCCTCGCCGACACCTTCTTCACTTTCTGCAACATATCTACCAGAACTCCAAACCGTCGCAGAAAATGACCTGTGGTAAAAAAAATTTAAAAACCTTACCTCCGTTTAAACTTACCGCTCGGAGGAGCGCTGCTGCTCCAACCGGCCGACTGCACCAACGTCTGACGTCATGACGCACCAACGGCTGTACGGGCTTCTATTCACGTAGTCACTCACGTGACTCGAAGTAAAATAGGAATTTGATGGGCAACCTTTTTTACACAAAGGGTGGTGGGTACATGGAACAAACTAGTGGAGGATGGAGTTGCAACAGGTACTATCACAACAAGGCTGCCACTTCCTTAGAAGGTTTAGGAAGTTCCTCATGTCCCCAACAACTCTCACCAACTTCTACAGATGGTCCGTAGAAAGCATTTTATCGGGATGCATCACAGCATGGTTTGGGAACAGCTCCATCCAAGACTCTTAAGAAATTGCAGAGGATTGTGAATGCAGCCCAGACCTTCACACAAACCAATCTCCCTTCCATTGACTTAATTTATACTTCACGCTGCCTCGGCACTGTCACCAGCACAATCAAGGATGAGTCGCACCTTGGCCACTCCCTCTTCTCCCCTCTCGCACTGGGCAAAAGGTACAGAAGTGTGAAAACGTACACATCCAGGTTCAGGGACAGTTTCCTCCCAGCTGTTAACGAAGAAACTGCAGATGCTGGAGAATCGAGGGTTACACAAAAAGCTGGAGAAACTCAGCGGGTGTAGCAGCATCTAAGCATCTTAGATGCTGCTGCACCCGCTGAGTTTCTTCAGCTTTTTGTGTAATCCTCCCAGCTGTTATCAGGCAACTGGACCATCCTACAACGAGTAGAGAGCAGTCCTGAACTACGATCTTCCTCATGAGAGACTCTTAGAATATCTTTGATTGGACTTTACTAGCTTTATCTTGCACTAAACGTTATTCACGTTATCATGTACCTGGACACTGTGGATGGCTTGATTGTTCTTAGGTATAGTCTTTCTGCTGACAGGTTAGCAGGCAGCAAAAGATTTTCACTGTACCTCGGTGCACGTGACTGTAAACTAAACTCAAACTCAAATATTTAAGAAATATTTGGAGAGGTACATGGATAGGATAGATTTTGAGGGATATGGGCCACACACAGGGAGGGGAACTAGTGCAGATGGGACTTGTTGGTCGCCGTGGGCAAGTTGGACAAAAGTTGACTCTTCTCTCTCTCTCTACCACCTAATTGAATGGCAGTGGAAGCACAGCCGTCTGAAGAAGGGTCTCAACCCGAAACGTCACCTCTTATTTTTCTCCAATGATACTGTCTGACCCATTGTTACTCCACCATTTTTGCGCCTATGTTTAGTGAAATGGTCCGCTCCTGCTCCCGTTTTATTATGTTCTTGTGTAACAACAATGGCTGTTGAGCTCTTATGGACATTTTAAGGAAACAAAAAAGATTATAATGATGATGTTCCTATTTTAATGAAATGAGACAAATCGTCAGTAATCTTACGGTAACATAAAGATTTTTCCACTAGTGGGAGGTCACAGCCTAAGAATTAGACGTTCTTTTAGGAAGGAGATGAAGAGGAATTTCTTTAGTCAGAAGATGGAGAATCTGCGGAATTCTTTGCCACAGAAGGCTGTGGAGGCAAAGCAAGTGGATATATTTAAGGCAGAGATAGACAGATTCTTGATTAGTACAAGTGTCAGAGGTTATGGAGAGAAGGCAGTAGAATGGGGTTGGGAGGGAGCGATAGATCCGCCATGATTGAATGGCAGAGTAGACTTGATGGGCCGAATGGCCTAATTCTACTATCACTTATGATCTTATGAGCAATCATAATTTTCATAGCACCTATGCCACAGTTAAACCTAACCAAGCACATTACAGGAGCAATTATCAAACAGAGTGCTATTCAAACCTTCGTTTTATCAGACCCAGGTGCTTTTTAGATGCAACTTAAAGGAAGGAAGTGTTATAGAAGGGCAAGGAAGATTAGCAAGGAAAATCTAGAACTTCGGAGCTAGAAAGGCAAAGACAGTTCTAGGCAGACTTGCTTAGAATGCCAGACATTGAAACTATGGACGTCTCAGAGGGTTGGAGCTGCTGGAGGTTACAAAGGGATTTGAAAATGAGAAGAACACCAAGTGCTGGAGTAAATCAGCAGTTCATGCAGCATCTCTGGAGAACGTGGATAGGAGGCGTTTCAAAGGGTTGCCAACTTTCTCACTCCCAAATAAGGGACAAAAGGTCAAAATAAGGGACAAATTCTCAACGGCAATTCGTTGACCGACTCTGCCGTGGCTGGGTGAATGATGAGTTGGCCCAGGTGCTGGACTGCACACAAAGCCCAGCCAATGAGCCAGCAGAGGAGTTTTGGCCCGGGCGCCGGACTTTGCGCGTGATGTCATGCACGAGGTCCAGCATCCCATCCAACTCATGAACCGACGATTGGCCATGAGAAGGAGGGGTGGTGGTGTCGGCGCTAAGCGAAGGTCTGAAGGTCGGACAGCTGGCCGGGCTGCCGACTGACGGGGCCACGGGCGAGGCGCTGCTGCTGTACTCCATGGGCTGCACTACGTCAGGACGGGTGAGGCGGGGCCGGACACGGCGCTCCAACCCGACCCGAGTAGTAACAGTCAAATACGGGACAAGGGCGGTCCTGTATGGGACAAACCAATTTAGCACGATATACAGGATGTCTCGGCTAATACGGGACAGTTGGCAACCCTACGTTTCGGGTCGAGACCCTTCTTCACACTGCAAAAACTCCAGCAATGCTGCCTGACTTGCTGCGTTATACAGCACTTTGTGTCCTTTTGTGTACTAACCAGCAGTTCTTTGTTTCTACATTGAAAATGAGAAATGTGCATTTTAAAATCTCTCCACTCTATTATCCTCGTGTTCTGGCGAGTGGGGCCAAGCCTTCCAGCAGGCCCGGCTTGCCCACCGCAGATTCCAAACTCAGCCCCGAGACACCGGCGTTGACAGGACCAGCTCGCCTCGAGAGTGCGGAGATAGACACAAAATGCTGGAGTAACTCAGCAGGACAAGCAGCATCTCTGGAGCGAAGGAATGGGTGACGTTTAAGGTTGAGACCCTTCTTCAGACTCTCCAGAGATGCTGCCTGTCCCGCTGAGTTACTCCATCTTTTTGTGTACCTCAGCCATACCTTCTCTCCAGAGATGCTGCCTGTCCCGCTGAGTTACTCCAGCTTTTTGTGTCTATCTTCGGTAGTAGATAGGACCGTTCTGTGAACCTCTGTAACTTTGTCAGCACCAAATATTGTTGACTTGTCTGAAGAAAGGTCTCGACCCAAAAGGTAACCTATTCCATTTCTCCAGAGATGCGGTCTGACCCAGCTTTACTCCAGCTTTTTGTGTCTATCCTTGGTTTAAACCAGCATCTGCAGTTCCTTCCAACGTTTATCTACTGCCCAGGTGAGGTCTGCTGTATGATTTTACCGGGTTGTATGCAAAATAAAGCATTTCACACTAAAGTATTATTGAATCATTGGATCACTACACTTACTTTTACCTGCCCCACTCTGCATTAGAAGATAGACACAAAATGCTGGAGTAACTCAGCGGGACAGGCATCACCTCTGGAGAGAAGGAATGGGTGACGTTTCGGTTCGAGACGCTTCTTCAGACTGAATCAGACATGAGGGAGATACAGAGATAAGGAAATGTAAGGTATATAAACAAGACAAGGGGGATGGAGATGAAGTAAAATGAAGAATAGATCATTGTTAGCTTGGAGAAGGTAACAACAAAGTAAACAGAGATAAAATGTAAACAAGGACAAGTAGACTAGTCGGAGAACAGGGAAGGGGGAGGGATGGAGAGAGAGAGAAGGCAAAGGTTACTTAGAGAAGTCAATATTCATACCGCTGGGGTGTAAAGAAGAAGGTTCTCGACCCGAAATGTCACCCATTCCTTCTACCCAGAGATGTTGTATGTCCTGCGGAGTTACTCCAGCATTTTGTGTCTATCTTCGGTTTAAACCAGCATCTGCAGTTTCTTCCTGCACCATTCTGATTTAGCATGACTTTGCCCAAACTAACCACAAAGACAACCTGCTGAGAGTGCAGATCCCCACCTACTCATTTTGAAGCCATAAACTCCAGCTACAGAAACTCTTTGATGTGGTATCCCGCCCTCCCAGTAATCAAAACACAGGCGTGCTTTTCAAGATGGGGCTCCTTTTGGTTCAGTGCTTGAGCGGTGAAATAAAAACCCATTCAACAACTTCCTGAACTGCATCCTCTGACCATGGATCCTGAGAGGCTTGACTTTGAATATAACACAACGGCAGGATGTGAGTAAATCTGGGAAAACAACAGGAAGTCCTATGTCTGGGTACCAAAGGACATTGGGAGCCGCAAAGCAGAGTAGGATGAATCAACAGACACATTAATAAAAGCATTTGTAATTTTGGAATTGGCAGTGGAGGTAGTTCATTCTTCACCTTCCGCTGTACAAATCCTAAGCACACACAGTTCCGGCAATGTGATGACCAGCACGGCTTTCCTGCCCCTCAATTCGTCTGGGGAGTTTCAGTAACAATACCTCCCTGGCAAACCATCCACCTGTTTACTAAGTCTCACTTGACAGACTGGCAAAATAAAGCCTTCGTCACGCCAACCATTTGGTTTAGTGTAGTTTAGTTTACTTTAGAGATAGAGTGTGGGAACAGGCCCTTTGGCCCACTGAGTCCTCGCCGGCCAGCCATCCCCAATTAATGCCAGCGTGCCGCCGATAAACAGCTACATGAGACCAGAAAGATGATCAAGCCAAGTTCCATCATGGTAACAGGGAGGAAACCAGCCGTCCTCACCCCCATCTGGTGTGTGTGTGTGTGCGTGTGCGTGTGTGTGTGTGCGTGTGCTGTGTGCACATGTGTGTGCTGCATGTGTGTGCTGCATGTGTGTGTGCTTGTGTGTGTGTGTGTGTGTGTCTGTGTGTGTGTGTGTGCTGCATGTGTGTGTGCTTGTGTGTGTGTGTGTGTGTGTGTGTGTGTGTGTGTGCACATGTGTGTGCTGCATGTGTGTGTGCTTGTGTGTGTGCTTGTGTGTGTGTGTGTGTCTGTGTGTGCACATGTGTGTGCTGCATGTGTGTGTCCTTGTGTGTGTGTGCTTGTGTGTGTGTGCGCGTGTGTGTGCGTATGTGTGTGTGCACATGTGTGTGCTGCGTGTGTGTGTGCACATGTGCGTGTGTGTGTGCATGTGTGTGTCTGTGTGCACGTGTGTGTGTGTGTGCATGTGTTTGTGTGTGTGCGTGCGTGTGCATGCATGCATGCGCGTGTGTGTGCGTGTGCGTGCGTATGCTAGCACGTGTGTGCGTATATATGTGTGCGTGCGTGTACATGCGTGCACGTGTGTGTGTACATGTGTGTGCATGCGCGTGTGTGCGTGTGAGTGCATGCGCGTGTGTTTGCGTGTGTGCGTGCGTGTGCGTGCATGTGCGTGTGTGCTTGCGTGTGCATATGTGACTACATATCAGCAGTCAAGTGGTCGATTCTTCATGTGCCTTCTGAAATGGCCAAGCCAGCGGGAAAGGTTAACTGTGAGTCTGTAAATGCTGGTTTCAACAATCAACAAACTGAAGACATTAGAAATCAGAACTAAAACGGAAAAGGTTGTCTGTACGAAGTTTGTACGTTCTCTCTGTGATGACGTGGGTTTTCTCTGGATGCTGTGGCTTCCTATCACATTTAAAAGACATGCAGGTTTGTAGGTTAATTGGGTCGTGTAAATTGTGCCTGTTGTGTAGGAGGGCGCGGACCTGGTGGGCCAAGGCCTGCTTCCATGCTGTACGTCTAATAACTAAGAATGGACATACAATGGGAGCTGGCAGAGCACTGGCTGCCATATATTTTACATTACAGCAGTGACTCACACTCCATTGGTTGTGAATCATTAAGTGCTCAGTCAGTCCTCACCAGTCCAACATAAATTGTTAACTGTACCCTGGAGGGCTCCAGCGAATTATTCCGTTGTTTTGAAAAGACAAGCACCGTCCCACCACCCTTTAACCTTCTCCTGGGCCAGAGAGATACAGGTTCTCCTCTAGTTACAAATGCCTGAATTATCAACACCTCAAACTTATAATCGTGCGTTTGAGAGACTGGCGGGATGGGTGGGGGTGCGCCCACCAGTTGCATAGTTTAGTTTATTTTGGTTTAGTTTAGCTTAGAGACACAGCGCGGAAACAGGCCCATCAGCCCACCCGCGTCCGCTCCGACCAGTGATCACCCATACACCAGCATTATCCTACACACTAGGGGCTATTTACAATCTTAACCAAAGCCAATTAACCTACGAACCTGTACGTCTTCGGAGTGTGGGAGGAAACCGCAGCACTGGGTAAAAGCCGTGTGGTCACAGGGAGAACATACAAACTCCGTACAGACAGCACCCATAATCAGGATCGAACCCGGGTCTCTGGCGCTGTGAGGTATCAACTCACTCGCTCACTCACTGGGTCAGTGGGGCTGGCTGGAGGCTGCTCCTCCTGTGCCTGCACACTCTCCATGAGGGCTGCTTCTGTAATCCTCTCACACACACTGTTTTTGTTCATTTCCAAACTAAAAACAGTTCAAGTTACAAACCATTCTCAGGAATGGAACCCTGCCATAACCTGGGGAATGTCTCGAATATGGGAATCAATCGGGCCCTGCCAGTTAGCACTTTGTCCAGAAAATAACACGTGGATGTTTGTGTGTGTGAGAGAGAGAGAGAGAGAGTGTGTGTGTGTGTTTGTGCATGTATGTAGGAGAGAGGCACAGACAGATGGTGTGAGAGAGGGAGAGAGGCACAGAGAGAAAGAGAGAGATGGAGAGAGGCCCAGAGAGAGAGAGTGGGGGGGGGGGGGGGGGGGGGGGGGGGGGGGGGGGGGGGGGAGAGGCTCAGAGAGAAATAGAGAGAGGGGGGGGGGGGAGGGAGGGAAAGAGGGGGGAGAGAGGGGAGAGAGACTGGAGAGTTAGTTTAATGCAGGAGTCAGGTAGCAGCCTAGCTGTAATAAAGCAACCACTTGTAGTTTATAGCCCGCAGCGCCAATAATTGCTCAATGACCTTGTCTGCCATTTGTTTTCTCTCCATTAGTTTGACCTCCTGTGAACCTCCTGAGAGGCCTTTACTTTTCCAAAATACACACATTGTGCCTCATCCGTCTTTGAGAGCAAAAAGACTTCAGTCGGTCCTGGTCTTGATAGCATGTTGTGTATATTGGTTTTCAATTCCCAGGGTTAAAGGTTAGAGAACCAAAGTACCTGTCTGGAAACTGCTCATTGTTGGCATTTCACTCAGCCTCGGCTGCCTGGTCTATCGCCCATTGTATGACTCCCAATCCGGCAGATTCCCATCCTCACGTTCAAAACCCTCCAAGCACTTGATCCTCCTATCTCTGCAATCTCTTGCAGCTTGAAACCACACTGCCTTGACAATCGTGTATGAGGGAACTGCAGATGCTGGTTTAGACCGAAGGTAGACGCAAAAAGCTGGAGTAACTCAGCGGGTCAGACAGCATCTCTGGAGAAAAGGAATAGGTGGCGTTTCGGGTCGAGACTCTTCTTCAGACTGAGACCCATCTTGATTATCCGATTCCAACTTCATCCCTGATTCCCTTCATTTCACTTTAAAGAGAATGCATCCAGCTGTCCATCTCATAATGCGCTAAACATTACTCCCTTATCCTGTATCTGTGTTCTATGGATGGCTTGATTGTAATCGTGTAAAGTCGTTTCGCTGAATGGATAGCAGACAACGAAAAAGCTTTCCAACATACCTCATTACAGATGCCAATAATAAATTAAACTAAACTAAACTTAAACTAAAAAAATAATGTTCTACTTCTCATTTATAATGAATGCTCTTATAAACCTGTTGCTTCAACAAAGATTTAGATCAGCCGAACTAATTAAAATATAAGTGCTCAGATTATCCTCTAAACCGGGTAGATCTGGAGCTTGATTCTTTTAGGTTACCTTACAACCTAACGGTATGCAGACTGATTTCTCCAATTTTAGGTAACCTTCTTTTTCCCCATTCTTCCCCCTTCCGTTTCTCCCCAGCGCCCCCCATGGACACACCTATTTCTCCTCTCCTCATCTTTCTTCCCTTACACCCACTTCCCTACCTCTGTCTTCACAATTTGCAACCCCTCAATCCTTTTATCTCACACCTTCCGTGTTTTCATCTCTGGCCTTTGTCCGCCCATCTGCCCACCATTCCACCTGTACACTCTATTACACGCCAGGCCTTGTCTTGCCTCCTCTCCTCCAGCTTTCTTCCTCCCCCCTCCCCGCCCCCCCCACTGAAGAAGAGTCCCAACTCGAAACGTCTTCTATCTGTGTTCTCCAGAGTTGCTGCTTGTCCCCGTTGAGTTAATGCAGTACTTTGTGCCTAATTGGGAGCTTGATTAAAACTGTGCAGCAGTGTTTCTGCTCTCTTTAATATAACAATAACATTGAAAGGCTGGAAAATGTGCATGTACAAAAAAGGGAAAATGGAGTGTGCTGGGGCTCCATTCTCTAGAAAAGGGAAATCCGGTGCATGAGATTGACACAAGGATAAGCTTTGACGGGTTGGGTATGGAGAAGATGTCTCGACTGCTGGAGGTTCCTAAACTCAGAATTATGATTGTAAGACAGCAAACCATGCTCATTAGGGAATCCCACAGAAGCCTCTATGTACAGGGATCAGAATAAATGTGCGGCATTTTTTAACCAAGGTGGATAACTTGAAGGTACTTGGGTGAGTACTAAAAGGAGAAGGGAATAGAATGATATATTGACAAAGGGAGATCAGGAAGGGTGGGGAAATAGTTCATATATGGCAAATTGGACAAAGATCCTGTTGCTAAGTTGTAGGCTCCAACTTTAGAATTTGGAGTTTAGAGATACAGAGCGGAAACAGGCCCCTCGGCCCTCCGAGGTCCGCGCTGACCAGTGATTCCCAGACACTAACACTGTCCTACACACACTAGGGACCATTTGTGATTTTACCGAAGCCAATTAACCTACGTCTTTGGAGTGTGGGAGGATACCATAGCACCTGGAGAAAACCCGTGTGGTCATGGGGAAAAGGTACAAACAGATGCAACTCAGCTTGATGTGGCAAATGCTCTGCCCAAGACTGCAAGAAATTGCAGGGTTGTGAACGCAGCCCAATCCATCACACAGGACAGCTTCCCCATCCCCTCACCAATTTCAGGTTTATTTCATTTCAGGAAGGCACCCAACACAATCAAGTCATGTCAGGCAGGTGATACAAAAGCTTGAAAGCATGTACCACCTGATGCATGATCAGAGTCTCGAATGGTCCTCTTATATGCTCGGGATGAGTTCCCAATCTCCCAATCTACCTCATTGCAGCCTTTGCACTTTTTTAATCTGTGCTTTCTCTGTAATTATAACACTATATCCTGCCATCTGTTTATGTTCTCTTTTGCACACCCTGGTGCACTTATCTATGATATGATCTGCCTGGATGGCAAGCCATGCAAAGGTCTCATTGTACCTTGGTAGACGTGACAATAATAAACTGACAATAATAATATTGAAAATATCAACAAAGAACAGGGCAGGAACACACCCTTAAGCCCAGAATGTCTGCGCCAAACGTGATGCCAAGATAAACAAATCTCCTCTGCCTGCATGTGATACATGCCGTAGAGTCATAGAGCGATACAGTATGGAAACACTTTGCCCACACTGGCCAACATGTCCCAGCTACACTGGTCCCACCTGCCTGCATTTGGTCCATATCCCTCCAAACCTGTCCTATCCATGTACCTGTCTAACTGTTTCTTAAACGTTGGGATAGTACCTGCCTCAATTATCTCCCCTGGCAGCTTGTTCCATACACTCTCCGCCCCTTGTGTTAAAAAGTTACTCCTCAGATTCCTATTTAATCTTTTCTCCTTCACCTTGAACCTATGTCCTCTGGTCCTCGATTCCCCCACTCTGGGCAAGCGATTCGGTGCATCCACCCGATTTATTCCTCTCTTGATTTTGTACACCTCTATAAGATCACCCTCATCCTCCTGTGCTCTAAGGAATAGAGACCCAGCCTACTCAACCTCTCCCTATAGCTCAGATCCTCTAGACTTGGCAACATCTTTCAAATCCCTGAATATCCATGTTACCAAGAGCCAAACACCTGACTTCACGACAGAGGGAAGGAACTGAAAATATGGGTTTAAAAATACACCAAACATAGACACAAAATGCCGGAGTAACTCAGTGGGAAAGGCATCTCTGGAGAGAAGGAATGGGTGATGTTTAGGGTCGACATTTCTTCATTTGTCTGTGTTTGGTTGAAAAATTTGGAGGAATTCTAACTGAAGACTGGTGAGCAGCACTTTGATGAGTAAGTGCATGTGGATAACACTACCATCAAGCTTTTTCACCATTTAGTTAATAATTGAGAAGAGACTGAGCTGCAATTAACTGGATAGACAGTTCCCTCCCCCTACCTCTCCCCTTACTTTCAGTCTGAAGAACAGTTCCGACCCAAAACATCACCTATTCTTTATCTCCAGAGATGTTGCCTGACCCGTTGAGATAGTCCAGCTCTTTGTGTCTATCTTTGGTAACTGCAGTTATTTGTTTCTGTAATTAATTGGGTTGGATTTGTCCTTTTTCTGACCAGGATATACCTGGGGCCAAATCTCCAAATGGTCAGATTGATGCCAAGATGCTGTACTTGGTGAGCTGGGTTCGGGTTAAGGTAGACACAAGAGGCTAAGATCTCCACAAAATACTGGAGTAACTCAAAGGGTCAGGCAACATCTCTGTAGAAAAAGGAACAGGTGACGTATCGGGTCGAGAGTCAGGAGAGAAGGAAACTGGAGGTATGAAAAGGTTCAGAACAGGTGACGGCACCGATGACCAAGGACAGTTGGAGCCCACAATGATCTATTGTTGGCTGTGGAAGAGGTGATAACGAAGGGACATATGGATGGGAACAGTGGAACTGGTAGGACGACTATAGTGGGGGAGGGATGGGGAGAGAGAGAGGGAATGCAGGGGTTTCTTGAAATGATAAAAATCACCATTCATACCCCTGGGTTGTAATCGCCTCAAGGTACGGCTAGTTCAGGTGCATAAACTTTCAGCATTATATCCCTTGAGATTGAAGAAGGGACCCGACCCAAAATATCACATATCCATGTTCTCCCGAGATGCTGCCTGACCCAGTGAATTACTCCAGCACTTTGTGTCTTTTTTCCCCTAAACCAGCATCTGCAGTTCCTTGTTTCTGCTGTCTTTATTCCAAATTTCCTCTCCTCATTCGTCCCTCCAAAACGCATCACCTCACATTTTTCCACATTTAACCTCATATATCTGCCTATTGCGTATCAAATTCCGTCCGTTTACCCAAGACCGTGCCTGAAGATGCGCCGTGAGGCTTGGAGTGGGCAGTGGAGCAGAGCAGCCAGAGTCTGAAGATGGGTCTCGACCCGAAACGTCACCCATTCCTTCTCTCCAGAGATGCTGCCTGTCCCACTGAGTTACTCCAGCATTTTGCGTCTATCTTCAGTGTAAACCAGCATGTGTCTATCTATGGAACGGCCGGTCGTGGGCTTCAGGAATTAGCTGAGAGGCTGAGAGCCAGTAAATCTATAATAGGAAAAAATCGAAGTCATTCTTCTTTATCACTCTGCATGGCAGTTAAACAGTTTATTATTTATGATTGTCTTTGGACAGAGAACTGGCAAACTGTGACTTAATCCTGCCTATATCAGCAAGAGCGAGTGAGAAGGGGCCTCACTAATAATCCCAGGGAAGCTTGAGTATTGGAAACAGTCCCATTTGGCCGGCAGACTGGTAACAGGCAACAATAATGGAGCTCATTAGATTGATAGGAATCTGCAGTCTCTGGACTCTGATCAAATCAGTCATTGGTGACTGAGTCAGTCTAAACATCCAGCACTAATTAAAGGCGTCTAGGATTCTCTATTAACCCAGAGCAGGACAGAGTCACCTTGGATGAGTTTCAGCAGCCCCATGTTGAAGGCCTGCAGTGAATACACCTCAGGTGGATGAACCCGTATACATTTTGAGGGCCTACCACAGTGTATTGATAGGGCGACATTGTATACGATACGATCCGATAGAACTTTATTCATCCCCGGAGGGAAATTGGTCAGCCGACAGTCACAACACACAACAAAGTACACGAAAACTTGAAATTAAAATTAAATTAAAAAGTGAAAAAAAAAGTTAAAGGCAAGCGAGTTTTGGCTGCCTGCCGGTGTACACAGCACCTTAACCGGAACGAACGAACGAACAAACAAACAAACAAACAAACTCAGGCTTATCCCCTGGGCTGAGGATTCTTAATCTAGAGTTCCCCCCCACCCCTCCCCCACACCGGGTCTCCCTTTGTCCTCCCACTGTCCCTCACGGCGCCCCCCCCTCCACACACACATACATGTATGACTACAATCATGCTGCTTGGGACTGATGATTTACTGTTGTCAGATCACCAGCAGCTTTTTTCTATGCTCCCTATTCATCCCAATACATTTATTTACAGTTCTCACTTGCAATAATTGTATTATTCTCATAACAGAGACTAGGAAGTGCAAAGTAGTAACAATGGAAGGTTTGAGTGTGTGAGCATGCAATTCAATGACAGCAAATTTACAGATTAAACAAAATAATCAAAAAACGGCATAGAGCAGTAGGTTTATTAGTGGATTTTATTAGATCTCTCAAGGAGACAATGCTGATTTGAAGTCACTTTGAAGCTTGATTAACATCTTCCCTTAACCTCACATGCAATCAAGATGTGTTAAACTGAAGAGGGATCATTCATTGAAAGAAATCACCGATTACTTGTATGTTAATTAATGGTTGATTTATTTTGAATGATGATAGAAAGACATGATACTTTCCATAGCTGGTCCAATGTTCTTCTATGTTCATGTTCGGGCCAGGAACCCTAGGTCTGAAGAAGGGCCCCTGCTCAAAACATCACCGATCCAAGTACATCAGCGATGCTGCCTGACACACTGAGTTGCTCGAGCACTTTTGTGCCTTTCAATGGTCTTCCAGTTTGGGAGGCTTTTGATTGATTGATACAGCCTAGAAACAGGCCATTCGGCCCATTGAGTTTGCACCGGCCATCGATCATCCACTTACATAATTCCATGTTATGCCAATTTCTCACCCATTCCCTGCACACTAGAGGGCAATTAGCCTACAAACTCGCACATTGTTGGGATTGTGAGGTGCAACCGGAGCACCTGGAGGAGAACGTGCAAACTCCACATGGACAGGTACAGGCGGCACAGTGGCGCAGTGGTAGAGGAGCCGCCTTACAGTGCCAGAGACCCGGGCTCCATACTGACTATGGTGCTTGTCTGTACGGAGTTTGTCTGTTCTCCTTTGTGTGGGTTTTCTCCGGGACCTCCAGTTTCCGCCCACGCTCCAAAGATTTTCAGGTTCGTAAGCTAATTGGCTTAGTATAATTGTAAAACTTCCTCAGTGTGTGCAGGATAGTGTTAGTGTGCGGGGATCGCTGGTCGGCTCGGACACGGTGGGCCAAAGGGCCTGTTTTCCACGCTGTATCTCTAAACGAAACTAAAGACAGCAACCGAGGTCATGATCAAACTCAGATCTCTCGGGCTGTGAGGCAATGGCTCTACCAGCTACGCCACCGTGCAACCCATGTGTGTTGCTCCTACTCTGGGATAAAGGAGAATCTTATGGGCCTGTCCCACTTAGGTGACTTTTTAGGCGACTGCAGAAGACTATGCAGTCGCCACATGGTCGCCACATGTTCGCGGGTGGTTGCCGGGGAGTCGCCTTCATGGTCGTGAGGAGTTCCCGCAGTCTGGGAACTAGTTGCGGCCTCATTATGGTCGCCGTGAAGTTTTCAACATGTTGAAAAATTAGTGGCAACTAGAATGCAGCCGCCAAGGAGAGTGGCGAGAATTCTCGTGCCGTAGGTGGATCACCAGGAGGTCCTAGTGGGTCGCCAGGAGGTCGAAGGTTCTCGGCGATTCTCGTAAGTTGTAGCCGGTGCTGACCGGTGAATGTTATTCAATTCAATTCAATTCAATTCAATCTTTAATTGTCATTGTGCAGTGTACAATACAGAGACAACGAAATGCAGTTGGTATCTCCGAAGGGCGAACTTACGAATAAACAAGTAATTGCGCAGTAGTATGAGTATATACATCTATACATATACAGTGGTATCCGTGCAATTTGCTGCTGATTGGATAGTCCGTGGGGGGGGAGGGGGGGGGGGGGAGGGGTGGAGACAGGCAGTCATTGAGGTGCAGCGTTGAGAAGTGTGACAGCCGCAGGGAAGAAGCTGTTCTTGAGCCTGCTGGTCCGGCAGCGGAGGGACCTGTAGCGTCTCCCGGATGGGAGGAGGGTAAACAGTCTATGGTTGGGGTGTGAGCTGTCCCTGGCGATGCTTTGTGCCCTGCGCAGGCATCGTTTACTATGGACAGACTCAATGGAGGGGAGTGAGGAGCCTGTGATGCGTTGTATGTGATGGCTCATTGGGAATAAAAACGTAAGCAGTAGTTTTCAGAACCAAGGATAACCGACCAGCAATGTTAAATGTTCGGCGAGCTTCACAGCCGTGTATCTCCGGCTTCTTAAAATTGTCTCCACTCCTTCACCCCCTTTCTCCCCCCTCTCTCCCCCTTCTCCCCCTCCCCCCTTTGCCCCCATCTTTTAAAGAACGTACTGTACACTATGCTTTTTAGCTTCTTAATTACAGCGCCAACCTTCCTGTTCATCACGGTGTGAGTCTGTATCACATTGGCTTTACACCATGTGAATTTCGCTCAGACACGCTCCCCCCTCTTGCCCTGTCCCCTGCAATGGGCTGGTGAAGGAAACGATGTGTGTGTGTGTGTGTGTGTGTGTGTGTGTGTGTGTGTGTGTGTGTGTGTGTGTGTGTGTGTGTGTGTGTTCCACTCTGACAGTCGCCGTTCCAGTTGCCGGATTTTCAGGCGATTGCCGGCAATTTGACAGTCACAGGCAGTTGCCTGAAAAATCGCCTACATGGGACAGGCCATGATGCTGAAGGACATTTCGTTAGCCTCAAACCAATTGGTGTATTGATGTAAAAATGTAGCATTTCCTAGAAAGTAGCATGGCTTGGCCATTGAGCAAAGACAGGACAAGCTGCCGGAAGCGGGTGGGGGAAGTAGGAATGATTAAAAAAATCATTTTTTATGAAAACTATATTCACACAGTATGTGCATGGAGCAACTCTCTGACCCAAATTTTGATGTTACACAATGTGCATTTTACTAAGGACATTTTCATTGGGGTTCAACTGCAAACTCAGAGAAGGGCAAGCAACGCAATGCCAGTGGATAATAGGATGGCTGTGGAAAAGAACGATTATATGTTCATTATGTTTCCAAGAAAGGGTAAGAGACATGCAACATCCCGCAGTTCTCAGCACACTATTTTAAACAGATGGTGACACCCGGGTTTGATTCTGACTTTCGATCCTGTCGGATGGGAGAGGGGAGATGAGGGGGTGACCGGGGTGCGATTCGTCCTTGATTATGCTGGTGGCCTTGCCGAGGCTGCGTAGGGTGTAAATCCCCCAGTACTGGTGCACTGTGCCAGCTGCTCATCGAGTCTTGTACAGCAGAACCAACATCTCATCTTAAAGTCATAGAGTCATAGAAAGATATAGAAACATAGGTGCAGGAATAGGCCATTCGGCCCTTCGAGCCAGCACCGCCACTTAATATGATCAATGCCGATCATTTAAAATCAGTACCCTATTTCTGCTTTTTCCCCATATCCCTTGATTCACTTGGCCCTAAGAGCTAAATCTAACTCATAGAGCACGTCAGCCCATCGGGTCCACACCGACTATCAACCACCTAATTACTATGGCCAATTTCCAATAGCGCATCAACTTATCAACCGACTATGGGACGTAGGAGTAAACTAGAGCATCCGGAGGAAACCCATGCAATCACCCGGAAAAAATGCTAACTCCCACACAGAGCACCCAAGGTCAGGAATGAAGCCCCATATGCAAGAATTGCCAGGGTTTGGCAGCATTTCCAAAGTCCCAGCTGCAGCTGACCATAAACACACATTGCAGCCATTGCCTCCATCCGGAAACCAGTGCACTGGGAGAAAACCCACGCATTCACAGGGAGAACGTACAAGTCTCTGGCGCAGGCAGTACCCATAGTCAGAATCGAACACAAGTCTCTGGCGCTGTGAGGCAGCAACTCGAACGCTGTGCCACCATGCCACCCTACTGCTGACCTGCAGTGGAGGAGATGCCTCACCACCAAATGGTGGCTTCATGATTTGCCCAGATACCCATCCCTTGTTGCACTGGCGAAGCTCACAACTGTAGATCAACAAACAGCCCACAAGGACAGGCAGCATCTCTGGATAGAAGGAATGGGTGAAAAAACCTTCCTCCTTCTGAAGAAGGGTCTCGACCTGAAATGTCACCCACTCCTTCTATCCAGAGATGCTGCCTGTCCTGCTGAGTTACTCCAGCATTTTGTGTCTATCTTCGGTGTACACCAGCACCTGCAGTTCCCTCCTATATACCACTGGCGGCGTACACAGTGCTGGTGTGAATCATCCCACCTCAACAAGTGGATTGTGGGAAAACTCTGTCTCGGGGTGGCTCTAGGAAGTAGCGGAATCTCCGGCTGAGTCTGGGAATTGGGGGGGGGCGATGAGGTGAGAAGTGTGGAGTCTCTTTAGCAACTTGTCTCCAACACCTGCAATATTCAGTAACTCATTATAGAAGCTCCTGGTGCTGCCCACAACTCTCTCTCATTGTTAACCCCCCCCCCCCCCCCATTCCCCCCCTCCCCCCCCCCCCCCCCCAGTTCTCTCTAAATCTGGATCTTTCCCACCCACAACCAGCTGAAAAAGAAGGAAGAAGGCAGTAACAAAGAACTGCAGATGCTGGTTCATACCAAAGACAGACACAGAGTGCTGGCGTAACTCAGCAGGTCAGGCAGCATCTCTGCAGAAAAAGGGTGGGTTTCAGATCCTGAAACATCGCCCATTCGCTTTCTGCAAAGATGCTGCCTGACCCACTGAGTTGCGCCAGCACTTTGGGTCTGTCTCTGAAAAATTATACCACCTGTGTGCTTCTTTATCAGTGTCATGAACACCCTTTAAGGAATATAACCCCTGAATGCTCAGTTTGTCTCTCCTTAAGCCCTCCACGTTTTTTAACCAAAAATAATTTTAATCAACTATTTACAAAAATGATATGTACAATACAAAACAATACAAACAAACCCATCACCATAATACAAAGTAAAGCAAATATTCATAAATACTGAATATTAAATAACTATTTCACAATCCTGTCACGGATACATTCCACCCCCCGCAGTGCCCAGCGGTCCCGCAAATCCCCCCGGGTGCTCACGGACAGCGCATAGTCCCTTTCTAAAACCACCCGGGCACGGACGTAACCCTGGAAAAGGGGGCAGGCAGCCAGCTCGGGAAGAGCCTTCAACTCTCTCTATATACCATAGAGCTCATGAATACCTTGATGTCTGTTGAGCTCTCTCTATATACTATAACCACCAAGCCACGAGACTTATGGGTTTCGTGTGCTCTGTATATATTATAACCACTAAACCACATGATGTGTGACTCCAATTGAGCTCTGTCTTTAAGCTCTAACCCTTGAACCCCTCGAGGCCTGTCTCCCCCACTCTCT